>BLBF01000007.1:47628778-47660608 GCA_015471245.1 Laticauda colubrina | reverse complement strand
ATATATATATATATATATATATATATATATATATATATATATATATACACACACACACACACACATATACATACACAGACATATAAACGGATCACCTTGGCACACTAGGGTATTTTTAATAATATCTTTCTTCATTTATTACTACAAGTTTTTTTAAGTTAAAAGGAAGATAGGAAATCTTTATCACTCTTAGACTTTAATTCTTTCTTTGCTTTTACTACTGTCTCATTAAAGGGGAGGAGAATTATCTCTAATCCCAGATATTAGTGTTTTTAGAAATAATATATAATTAGTAACTAGTCTCCACATGAGAGAAGTGTCCTGCTTGGCATATGTCACCTTTCCAGAGCTATAGCAGAAAATGTTTCTTTGTCCATACAAAACAGTGCGTAACAAACAAGACGATTAAAGCAGCCTGTTTTCCATCTGTTTTTGGAAGGGCCTGAAAAATACTGTGTTCAGATTACATTTGCTAGCCTTTTATTTTTGGAAACAGCATCCTAATTTGTAAGAGTGGTGTGAATTACTTTTAAGTTACTTATTAATCACAACTTCTAAAATAAGGAAGCATGAACAAATGCAGAAACATAGCAAGATAAATATAGGCTGCTTTTAAATTAAAATAGTAAAAGTGAATCTAAAAGTGCTATATTACTTTATAAATAAAAATTTAAACACTCTGTTTTTTGTTTTTTTTTAATACTGGTGGCATGAAGCCCTCTGCTCCATCTCTATCATCTGACAACTCTTTAGGACTCTTTGTAACTCTGATGCTAATCCCTTTAAAAAGTTACTTGCCTCTATACTTCTTCAGCATTTTTTAGAAAGCCTTTTATAGGAACAGTGTTACCATAGGTCAGTTTGAATGGGTTTTGCTTTAAGTCAGTCTCAAGGACAAACAGCTTCATAAGATTATTCTGTCAACTATTGTTTATTTTATGTGTGTATCATACTGTAAGTTGGTTTTCCTCGTGTTTCTAGCTGATGCTTTAAAACAAAATGTTGCTGCTTCAGATTTGATTTTTTTCCCCAATTTACCAATTTACAAGCTGCTTATTTTTCCTTTGCTTTCTTATTTCTCTCTGTAAAGGTAGAATCATTTTTGGCTAGCTACCTTGAACAAGAAACTTGGGAAGATACATTCATTTATTGTATGCTGCAGCAACTTGATGCCAAGACTTGCAATGCTGCTGTATTTGATCGAGGAGAAAAGAAAAGAAAATGAAGGAATAACAACATTAAGGGATGAATATGATATTGAAATGACATTCCAATAGCATTTTCCAGCACAGCAGCCAAGAGCAGTGACTCCGTGCAAACATTAGGTTGAACATGAAGTGCACCATCGTTTAATTTTCTACTTCTGAAATAGTTCATAGCCCCATCTGGATATTTAAAGAAGTGCTCCAGTTAAGCCTTCTTTTCTGGAAGCATTGTACAGTGAAGGTTTTCTCTTGGAAACTCATGTTCACTATAAATATATGAGGATTAGTCATACAATGAAATTTAAGTGAGTCAGAATCCTCTGTGTTAAATGCTTAGTTCAGGTGAAAACCTCCATGTGTACAGCTGCACTCTCATGAACACTCAAGTTTACAACAAGATCATAAAAGACCAATGAAATAGAATATTTGTAGCTCAGGGTTGAGATGAGGGGTCCTTGGTTCTCTCTGAGTTTGGTTGTTTTCTTGTAGACATTTCATTACCCAAACTAGATTACATCATCTATTCTATGCTGAAAAGTCTGCAAGAAAACAACCAAGCTCAGAAACCAAAAAGGACTCCTCACTATTAAAAGAAGCAAATTAGTAATTAACTAATTGGGATTTTATACCAATCTGTGATGAGAATATGGCCTATTGTGAATTTCATTTTGGTCCAGCAAATGCTGTTACTAGTTTGGTCAAAAAAGTCCCTCTCTCCCATCTTACAAAAAAAAAAAAGCATTCCGGTTTATTAAAAAGAAAAATAAATGTTTCTGACATAATCTTTTACAACCATGGCAAAAAGAAAAAGAAAAAAAAGAAAGCAGTGGATTGGATCAGGATCCATCTCATCTGCCTAATGCTAACTAATGGGGAACAGACATGATCATCATTTTGAGAACAGCTGCTGAGCATGAAGCTAAACTGGAAGCATTCATTTTTTTGAAAGTAAAATATTCATTTTTATTTTGTGTAGGAAATTTTGAACTAAGACTTAATTGCATCTCGAAAAGAAGTTGAAAAGAGATTTGCTCATATTCATATTTGAGCTTTTAGTTGCATAATAGCCGAGAAGAAAATGACCACTTGAGTTAGAAGCAAAGAATCAGGTGTTCCAACCAAAAGTTTCTCTGGGCATAGATAGGAAATTCAAGAAGAAACTTAGAAACTGAGTTATACCTAGCTTTGTCTAAAATGCAGAATTCATTAATTTTCAAAACCCCTTAGATCATGGATATTTAAAAGTAGTATTTCAAGAGCATGTGGAATCCCTGCAGTTTTTTTTTTTCTTTGCTCTGATCTATTATTTTTGAAGCAAAGATAGACAAAGAAATATTTTAAAAATCTATTGAATTTAATTCTTTTATTTATAAGTAAGTAAGATACTGAAATTATTTATAAGTAAGTAAGACACTGAAATATATTAAGTAAGATACTGAAATTTAAATTTTCCATCTTTTAACATTTTAAATTTAATTTGTTCTGTTTAACATTGCTTTACTGATTTTTTTTTTTTTTGCCTGTATTGATACTTCCAACCATCTTGGGAGTTTTTTCTAAAAACAAGAGGTGGTTTTGAACAACAAAACAGTTTCCAAACAAAGATTGTTCTCTTCCAGAATACTTCCTAACTATTTAACATGGCAATTTATAACATTTAAATCAGATAGCCTTCCACTGCAGATAGCTTTATATCTGTAAAAAAAATGAAGACAGTACATTTTCCAGAGTGTGAAAGCTAATGGTAATAAATTGTACATTGGTGCAAAAGCTAGCAAGTCTGTCTTATATCATATCCCTACCATATTATATTAGTATCTCAACACTGTCCCTCCTTTAACTGTGAGAAACTTTTAACTAAAGTAATCTGTGCCAAAAGATCTATTAAACATGTGCATATGACAGAACTAGGGAATAATTGAAGGTTTTCTCCTATTGAACATTATTTGATAGAAATATATGGGGCTTTTATGTTCTTTTTCTGAAATCTAATGGGACAGATACATTTATTTTTTTGTGAATGATGCTTTTAAAATGGCAACCTAATTGCATAGTATTCTAGGGAAGAACACTATATGCCCAGCTAAGCATAAGGAAAAAAAAGTTTAATGAAACTAAAAAGCTCTCCAATAGCTATGCTACAGGCCTAGCATAAAGAGAATAAATAGCCTAAAGAGAATAAAAAGTTTCTGGAACACCAGAGGAGTTTGAAAACCAAAGCAAGTAAAGAAAATTGGACTGACAATTCAAGTCATCTGTATTCTATGAACAAAGGATAAAAAAAACTGGATGATTCCATAGATTTATAAAGTGAAGTAAGTTATGACTTCAACTATATTGATTGTAAAATTTCATTTTTAGACATGGACTTATTTTTCTATGTGACCTATAACTTTGGCTGTCCATTGAAAATTAAAGAACCAAGATGCATGCTCTTTCCTCTAAATACACTTTGTGGCCTAACTGGCATACATTCTGGAAGCTGCAGTTGTGATTCTTTGTTAACCCAAAGTATTCTATTAGTTATCATGGACTATGCTAGTAAATTCCGGACCAGGGGTTGGATTTAAATTTCTTAACAACCGGTTCTGTGGGTGTGGCCTAATTTGTGGGTGTGGCTTGGCCATGTGACTGGGTGGGAATGGCTTGTATGTAACTGTTATAAATATTTATGTAAATATTGATTATTTTTTTTTATAAAAAAGAGCAACTTTTACCAAAAGCAGGCAAAATAGGCAGGCAAAGTGAGTTGCTCACAGAATCACAAATTAACTTAGAGATCTATCTATCTCCAATCAGCTACCTGAGTTTGCCCTGAAAAATAGAAATTTCAGTCCTAAGGAAGGACTCTGAACTGGGGACAATTGTGTGTGTAGCATTTGCAAGAAAATCCTTTTGTTTCCTGCTTTTTTAACCTCAGCTGTGCCTCATAAAGCAGTGAGGAGGGAAAAGCAGGGAATAAAGAACACCCTCAAAGATGGGTGAGCCAAACACCAAACTAGTTCGGTGTCAGCTGCTTTTCACAGCTATAGGTTCTATAGAACCAGGCCGATCTGGTAGCATCCCATCCCTGACAAGAAGCATTATTTTTAATTTTTCTGCATTTCTTCAGATGTTATCCAGGAATATATCAATAAAACAAATGCAATTGATGACTATGTTTTAAAGCTCATGTGCTGATTTTAGTCCTCATGTAACTTCAGCAAATTTTATTCTTACACCCTGGGTGAAACAGAAAAATTTCGAACTGATATGAAAGTGATAGCCATTGGATGCAATCATGATTGAAAAAAGACTTCCAATCTAGAACAAAAGGTCTAATAACTATTTCCAGAAACTTGTGACATTGTTTGCTATAAGATTCTAACCTGGCCTTTTCAAAACAGCCAAAAAGTCCTGACAATCAGAAAACAGACGTAGCATACAGCGAACCAGGAAAAACCAATACTTCAGTTTTGTTCTTTGAACAAAAGTCTTATGTTTTCAGAATTATAATTACTATTATTGTCTCATATAGATTTCATAGTGTATTCTCTAAAATCAAAACTACCAAATGCTTGATTTCCTTATGAATTTGACCTGCCTTTGTGATGCAATTTCAAAGCCTGGATGGGAATTATATTTAGCATCCATTACATTTAAACTTTGAATCAACATTTTATACCCCAGCAATGTCAAGAAGAAGATATATGAGAAGGTGGAGAAGTACCAGCGTTTGAAGGAGGAACTGGAGAGGAGGTAGAAAGTAAACTGGTCCTAGTGGTAGTAGGAGCACTTGGACTGTGACTTCTATGCTGGGAGAATGTCTCCAACAGATCCCAGGAACGACCTCAGAGCTTTATGTCCAAAAGAGTGCAGTGATAGGAAAGCTAAGATATTGTTCAGAACTATTTCACTTACCAGTCAGAAAGGAATGTTTTATATGGTATATCAATGATTTTTAAAATTATTTTTATTAGTTTATCTCTTTTTTGTTTTATATAATATTTTTGTTATTAATTTATAATATAAAATACAAAAATACAAAAGCAAATAATAGGAAAAATAGGGGAGGGTAAAGGGAAGACAAAAGTGTGGAAAAGAAAGGAAAAAGGAAGAAAAGGTATTGACTTCTGACTCCTTTTGGTGCTGTAGAGTAAGGCAGTAACCTCAAACCTCAGCTTTTTATTTTTACATAATGGTATAAACTAGCCATTTCTATAACAATAGGTCTATCTAATCAGTAAAACCCAAAATCAAAGTTTCATTTTCTCCTTTGTCAAAGCAGTCAGTTTAATGGAAATGTCCTTCCATTTTTGTGCATGGAATAATCTTGATGCCATCGACATATATAATATCAAAGTTCCATTCTTTTCCCCAAGTCCAAATGTAATGGATTGTGGGAATAACCTTTGAGAGCCAGGAGAAACAGCCATAACATAAACAATGGTCTGATAAAACCTGAGAGGCCGTGCTTTCGGAATTGAAAGATTCTGCTTACAATAAAGATAGTGTTCGTGCCTATGGCTTTGGTTTCCTGACTGGACTACTAAAAAGGACTGACAATAAATAGGCCATCTTTAACATAACCTCTTTCAAGTTACCCAATCTGTAAATGTCTCCCTCCCACTCCAAAAATACAATGTAAAATTGCCAAGGTAGCATCAGAGAAGTTCATGGTGGGTCAAAAAATTCAAGATGGCAGCTTCAATATGTAATGATTTCCACTTTAATATTGTTAATTCCTTCTGTTGATTCAGAGAAAAAACAGAATTATATGATTTCTGCATTTCTTCTAATGTTAGAATGGTGTCATATTAGAAGGATATGAACAGGAATTGAATGTTGTTTCTTCCATCATTAAGAACTGCACCCAGAGCAATACCATCATGTTTTATTTTTCCTCTGCCTTTTGCAATAACATATCACAAAATATATAAACAAAAAAATAAATAAATTTAAATGAATAAATAAAAATAAAGTAACTGTTTTTATTATCTCATCAACTGTTGTGCTTGTTTGGCAGTTCCCCTGTCAAAGGCATTTCAAAAAAAAAATGCAAAAGAGAACAATAATAAACATACATGCATAAAATACTTTGAAATGTGGGAAGTGATACCTGAAAATATTTAAAACATTAATGAAAGAAGAATTTACCATATACTTCGAATATAAAAACATTAACATATACGCAAAGAGGAGGCCTAAATGAGATAATTCTTAAAGCAGCAAGTAAATTATAGTTATAGGAGTTTTTAAAACAGTGAAGATGTTCAGAAACAATATGTTTATTACAACACATTAATTAATAATATAGAGGAAATTGGGATAGAAAGATGTTGTTTGATGGTCTTAAAAATATTATCACAGGATGTAAGCCTTTTCCAAATAAAGCTGCCTTTTCCATTGACTGATGGTAATTTGGTTAATGCCAATGATGTTAAATGATTTTCTGGTTGTTTTGGAATTATGCACAAGGTACCTATTACTATTGGTGATATATTTGCTTTCTTTTGTCACAGTGGTTCTACTTTTATTTGCATGTCTTTGTATTTTGTGATTTTCACCAGTTCTTCCCTTCCCCCTTAAACTTTTGTCTCCAGATATTACAATGTCCACTATCTGGACTTTTTTTTGTGTGTGTATTTTTTGTTGGCAGTAGTTAAGTCTGGGGTGCTGTGTGACCAATGCTTCTTTGTTTAAATTCTAAAGTCTCAGAGTACTGTAGCTTCTTCATTTTCTTTTGCTTTGTTTATTTTGTAGTCCCACCAATTGTTGCATGCAGGCAAATATTCTAATACACCATTGTTGCTACTTTTTCTTGTTGTTATTATTGTTGTTGTTGTTGTTGTAGTCAGAGTTAGATTTAAGGAGAACTGGTAGAATCTACAGTCTGGACAGCCAGCCAGTTGTCTGTCAAAAATCAGTGAAAATAATTCAGACATTGGTAACATGGGAGTTACCGATGGAGTTAATAAATCTGACCAATGAAATATGAATCTTATTGCTAAGTACTGCAGCTGGTATGTCTAACTTGTAAATACTTGCCCTTAGGACATTGTTACTTTGTGCTTTAATGCATCTTTAACAGCTCTTTAACTACATCATACCAAAATACAAATGCTAGCTTTAAAGTGGCATTGATTGGAGAGACTTCTATTGATATCATTTTGTATGCCAAGGTAAATTAAAAAAATATTACTGGTTTGCTCAGTCCTTTCTGTCCATTCTTGTCTGAGGTTAATGTTTTAAAAAGAATAATCTCGGGAGGATAATTTTTGCACTAAAAAGGGTACTCAGATTATTCTTCTGACAAAGATTAGCTCTGGAAGGCCAATGTTATTAAACCGTAATTCAAATAAAACGGTTCTGCTTCTATTTCTGAGCATTAAGAGCTTTCTTAATAATTTACTTTAATGCTGAAGGAATTGATGGCACTATTTAAAGGCACTTTGGCTAACAAATTGTTGTTGGCACGCACAGCATGTTATCGTGATGTGCCAAAAATATTGCTATGTTAGCATACTCTTAACATCCATATAATGGGATATAATCAAACAGCTTGCATGGCATTCCTGAGCTGTTCTCATGGTTTTTTTTTCTTTTCTTTTCAAGAAGACAATTCATCTGCTTGGTATCAGCACTGTAATGAGTGAGTGAAGAATAAGTGATTTGAGAGTTTTTCATATCACATGCCAATGATATGCAGCCTCACAGCTTCCAGCTTTCCAAGATGGTCAAGTGTTTTCATGCAGAGAAAAATGTATTAGATGAAGGGAAGGTGCAGAGTGAACTTCTGGTATGCAATGCTTGCTCTCTCCCTTATGTTTCCATTTGGAGGGGGGGGGCTAGTCTCCCATCTTCTGCATCTGTGACGGACCAGCTAAAAATAGCATGCAGCTTAATCAAAAGGAGCATAAAGCAAACTGTATTACTGTGCCATTTTTGGCCATTGGATAATTACAGGGAAAATGTTGTTCCTTGGAGAATCAGGGTGTCTGTTTGATGTCTGATTTAACTCTGTAGGTGTTCAAGTGGATAATCTTTAATATATACAATACAGTATAATAGATGTGTGGATAATCAATAATGCAAGTTATATTGTATTTCATATTGTAAAACTATTATCTCCATATGATGTTTGAAAAATGTTTGTAGAAATATTACCTTCAGATGATGATGATGATGATTTCTCACTCATGCTTGATCTGTACCAACTAAGAAATATTGCACTCCCTGAACATGTTGCTTTCCTTCATTCCTGTATTGTCCCATTTCATTCCAGTGCTTCCCATTCTCGAATCATAGTGTGTGTGTCGAGTAAAATTGTGAAATATTGAAACTTTGCCTTGATACCCCATTACTTTTTGAGAGTTCAAGGCAACTTACAGGTTGTCTTCGTCTTACAACAATTCACTTAGTGACCATTTAAAGTTACGATGGCACTGAAAAAAGTGACTTCTGACTGTTTTTTATACTTATAACCATTGCAGCATCCCCATGGTCATGTGATTTACATGTGGACGCTTGACAACGGTCTCATGTTGCAGTGTCCTGGGGTCATGTGATCACTTTTTGCGCCCTTCTGACAAACAAACTCAATGGGGAAGCCAGATTCACTTCATAACTGTGTTATTCACAATTTGCTTAACAACTGTGACAAGCAAGTAAAATGGGGCAAAAGTCACTTAACAAATTTCTCACTTAGCAACATAAATTTGGGGCTCAATTGTGGTTGTAAGTTGAGGACTACCTGTATTTATTTGTTGAAATTATTTGCTATCTCTTAACAAAATGATTCTGGGGTGGGCTTCCAGCCCCAACTTATGTGGTATTTCCCTTTTCTTGCTTCCCCTCCCCACATTTCAGCCACCCTGGGAAGTAAGTTGGGCTGAGAGAGGAAATTGATCTGAAATCATTTAGATAGCTCCAGGATTAAGTGTGGCTTGAATGCAGGTCTTTCTGCCCTATGGCCAACATCTTTGCAGTTGCTTCTCCTAAAGAGGAAGCACATGCCACATTTATAAACAAGGATATACTGGTTAAACATAAATAGGGTTCTAGTAATTATGAATTAATTTCTAAGATGTATCAAATATTTGGATTCATTGTCTTTTGTGAGTTTGTGAGTTGCATTTTCAAGAAAAAATAATGGGATATTTTCTTTTCACCCTGGGTAAGTAGTTAAATAAGGGCAATAACTCAAAGAATAAAGATTAGAAAAGTCATAGAACCTGCGTTGAAGATATGGGGGTACAACCCTGCCATTGGCGTTGTACTGAATCTTTCCATTTGTGATATGGTAGACTCTGGATCTGTTTTCTAATGAGTCCAAGAAACTCCAACACAACTCAACCCAACCTAACCCTGAAAAGAATTTATTATTTGTGACTGGGGGCTTTTGCAAAATTGTACAGTATTGGTGCCAGTTACAGAATTCAGTTACCAGGCAAATTGAAGACAAACTTCTAGCTGCTTCCTTTAGCATTGTTCCCAAGATGTTCTGAACACCTTCAGCTTAAATTTACTTTCCTTTTTCTGAGCAGGTGGGCAAATTGTAAATACTGTGTAATTGCCATCTACAATTGTTTGTGGACCTTATATGAAATCTCATGGCTGTGGGACTAAGTACCAATTTATTAGAAGGAAAACTGTGGGTTCCCTTTATGTCATTTTCTTTGGGGCCTAAAGATGCTGGATATACTTTTTCCATTAGCAGGTGGGCATTCTTTAAAAGAGGAATTACTCACCTGTGATAACCATTTTGATTATCTTAGTATGCCAGTGAAACCTAGATGATGTCTAGAAACATACTGGTTTAAAAAAAATGTTGAGGTGCTTTTGTTTTGTACCATATCAGCTTCCTAATTAATTGTTTTACACTTAACCAGTTTAAAGAATAAAGTTTACATTGAAGAGAGCCAGCCAGGTGCTAAGAAAGACACTGTTGTTGCTGTCCTATAACAGAAGCACTTGTTTTTTTCAACCTTAGCAACTCTAAGGCCTCTAAGGACTTCAATTCCTAGAATTCCAAGAATGGGGTATGTCTTAAACATGCCAAGGTTCAGAAACACCGACTTAGAATGTTATTTCCCATTAAAACACATTCTCCTTAGTCAAGAACAATGAACAGTTAAACCTCCACATCCACCCACATTGTGATAGGAAGAATGACGTTAAGATGAATAGATGAATGCTGTGAGGTTAATCGATGCCATTTGAACACTAAGTGGCAACCTGATTAAACAAATTAGAGCTAATTAAAGGTAAAATGTTTTCCCCTAAATTTCATTTCATGGATCTGATAATGTGAGATCCCACTCAGGGAATGCATTTCATCCATAAACCCTACATTTTATGGCTTGTGTATAACACTTGTAATCATTTGCTTAATATGTTTGGATATTATTAAGCATAATTCATCTCCCACTTTACTTTTACTTAGTTAAAAGCCTAATGACTGCAAATTTTGACTGCAGATGACACCTGGCCTGATTTTTTGTAAGCAGATATTTTAGCAGATATCAGACCCAGGTTTCTTATCATTGTTTTTGATTCTCCCCCCTCCAAAGAATGGCAAAAATCAGAAGGCCATGAAGCACAAAAGACATTTGATGACAGATAAAGCTTTAATTCTATGCAAAAGTACCTTTGGGATTAATATCATTAAAATCAGTGGTACTTCGTTCTGATTCTCAACCTAAAGCAACTTTAAGATTTATATTATATTTATCTTATGCATACACACATTTGTATAAATAAATATATTGATATTAATTATTATTTATTCAATGTGGATAGCTGTCCAAAGTGATTCTGGATGGTTTACAATTCTAAAATGATAAAATAATTCAAACAGTTAAAAGCAATAAACTGATAAAAAAATTCAAAAATCAAATACAAATAGAAGCTGAGGTAATTAATCAACTAACAATAAAGCCAAGAAATGGGGCCCTTAACACTTTCCAAGCCCCAGGCCTCATAAATGGCCAAGATTTTAATGCCTTGTGAAAGGCCAACTGTCAGGTTTCTAAGTGATGAAAGCCATTTAAAAAGAAAAGAACAAAGTCCATCTTCAAAAAAGATTTCTTTTATTTAGGAAAGTATCAAATAGGCAAAGTCCATGGTAATTCCAGATCTGACATAACCCGGAATTACCCCACAATATTACAAGTTAGAAACAACCCGCAAAAGTCACATTTTCCAACAGAAATAATTCAATATTGCTTGATGTCATAAATCTCCACCTCAAGGGACCCAAGCATGGACAGCTCATTTGAAAGATCACCTAGCCAAAATATTCTCTTTATCTCTATTCCTCCTCCCCTTTAGGAATGTGGCAAGCCTGAAACCCTTCCCCCCATGACTGCCACAAAAAAAAGTAAGAAAAAAAATATACACTACCTAAAGGTATAGACTACCTAAAATAGCTACACTTATGTCAATTCAGGCATGACACCAAAAAGTATGCAAAGGAAGAATATTTCATAATGCAGAGGCTGTAGCAGAGAGGGCTTGGGTTTTTTTTAGTTCCTGCCAATTGGCAGTATTATACATATATATTATATATATATGGTGATAATGTAATATATTAATACAATATAGTATAATATAATATAATTTACTGTACTATGCTATATTATACTAATAAGAGGATAGGATCTTGTATTGATATCATTCTTGAGAGGTTCTAGCATATCCTTTTTCAACTCTGTATCCAAGTTGGCCTCACCCATTACCTGTTGCCCATGGAACAATATTATCTGGGAAGAGCATTGAGGCTATAGGCTTTATCCTTAATGTGTTTTGTGTATCATGTGGGCTAAGGCTATCCGGGTATAACATCTTGGCATTGTATTCCTTCTTATTTGAAAAGTTCAGAAACTGCTTATTGTGTTCCCTGAAAACCTGGATTTCTCCTGCTTGCTTGAATGCCTGTTTCCTTTCTCCAAATCTCACATTCTCTCAAATTTCTTTATTATTATCTTTCTCTTTGTCACTTCTTAAAATTGCCTATCCTATGTGCCTTCATGGAATCTGGCCTTCATATAATATCTTCTGTTTATACTGGGCATTGGAAACTGTGACACTAGTAGTGCTATGTTTTTATTATTTTAAGTACTGCTTATGACACTTTTCCATTGTTTGAAAACCATTGATATAGGTCGAGTTGTAAGTGTTAAATAACTTTCCACTTATTTCCTTTGTTTCTTTTATGGTATAAGTAAGACTGTAATCTTGATGAAAGGGAACAATCTGGTTGTTTTGTCTTATTTTTTCTATGTGATTCTGTAAATGTGAAAATATATTGAATAAAGTTTGTGACCTTTCAAATATTTAAGATATATTTTATTTAGAGCCAAAAACAGAGTTCATCCCACTTACAGAGAAATAAAAATGAATGGAATTTAAGAAAGTTATAACTAATGAAATATATGTTGTATATTTCAACAACTGTGCTTTAAACACGTGTCCCATTTAAAGCTGGAAATGTGAGATATAAAACCTATCAATGCATTTGTTTTCAGTTCTGCAGATGGGGAAAAATGACCCACTGCTATGTTAAATGAACAATTCTGATCTGGTTCTGAGCCAACAAAGTATCTGTAAATAGAACAACTAGACTTTTATCTTACATAGAGTTTTAGGACCCTGATATTTCCAGAAATGAGATAATATTGAGAATGATCTGATGGTTATTATTTTATGGGGGAAGTGACTTTTTATTTTAATATAATACGTGAACCAGGGAAGTTTGATTTTCCAGTAATACTAGATCAAAATGATATTATTTCACAACCATCATTACTATTAACCTTGTAGTTTCCTTTCTTCCATTTTCAGCTCATTATGAATTTACTGGTAAAAGTATGTAGCAATCCTTCAAAGGTCAGTGTGACACAAATAGTCTTTGAATTCAGTTTACTTAAATCTTGAAAGAACTAGGAGCAATTAATATGTCATGATCCCCTCCTTCCCAAAAAAATTAGGAAAAGGAGAGTGGACCCATTTGGGATAGACAGGAGATCTGAAGATGAAGTGGAAAACACAATCAGCACAATTCCAAAATAAAGGAAATTAATGAATGGGGTTGAAGAACAATGAATGTGGAGTTAAGATTAATTAAGATTAATTAAAAATGCCAGGAAAAGATGGATTTAAGATGATATCAAAAAAAATGGAGCAAGAATAAGAAAAGAGAGGACATACATGATTAGATTGTGGAAGGCCTACATCTGTTGCTGCACATTCTCAATTTTCTTTGGTGGAGGAGGAGGACAAGGAGGAGGAGGAGGAAGAAAAGGAGAAGGAGAAGAAGAAGAAGGAGAAAGACAAGGACAAGGACAAAGAGAAGAGAAGGAGGTGAAGCACAATATATATTAGTTGCCTTCAATATTCCCAATAATGTGCACAGAAATAAATGCAAATAAAATTGGTTTTTTTAAAAAAGCCAAGCAGATTTCAAAAAAGATAGGACTATTCTATGTACTTTATTCAGCCCAACTATGTTAGATTGTAGGTTACTGACAATGAACCAATACTGACCATAAACCTCATCATGAGAGACTCCTCATCATGGGAAACAGGTATTTAATATGTCTAGTCTGGTGAAAAGAGGGACTAGGAATAACATAATAGCAGTGTTCCAATATTTGAGGGACTGCCACAAAGAAGAGATGGACAACCTATTTTCCAAGGCAAGATAAGAAACAATGGATGGAAACAAATCAAGGAGCAAAGCCATCTAGAACTAAGTAAAAATTCCCTAATAGTAAAAACAATCAACCAGTGGAATAGTTTGCCTTCAGAAAAGCTCCATCATTGGAGGTTGTTTAGAAGAGAATGGACAGCCACTTATCTGGAATGGTACAGGGTCTCCCGCTTGAGCAGGAGTTGAACCAGAAGACCTCCAAGGTCCCTTCCAACTCTGTTATTCTGAGTTGTTAAAATTAAAAAAAAAAACTTTGAAAAAAGAATAACAAAGACAACAAATAAAACCATCTTTCAATTTTATAGTGTGTTGGTTGGACACATATATCTTGTGCGCATAATAATATTACTGTACATTTCTTACTGGATTATATTTATAAACCATTCTAAGCAACATTTTATATCATATTAATGCTCTCACAGACTTTGTAAACAGCTGGAAAGTTAAATAGAAGAAAAAAAGATTATTGTGACCTTGGACAAGATATATGTTTTTGACTTTGGCTTTCTGGTTTGTTGGACATTGTCTTGAGGCACTCACTTAGTTTGTGGCAGCTGCAAATTGCTTCCTTTTTCTGATTAGTTTTTTTTTAATTCTGCTGGTGTGCATTTTGGGCCTATTGGCTTTTTAACATTTGGTTTGAATTTGGAACACCGTTTTTTTCCTTATTTCCCTTATTTTTCTTATCAACAAGTGGATTATATTTGGATTTTTCTATTTTTTTTTCTTTTTCTTTTTTGAAAGCTGGTGGATTTGTATTTTTGAATTATTTTTCTTTTTCCCCTTTCCTGTTATTACATTGGATTTTTGGATTTTATACCCTTTCTATATATTCTTTTCTTCCTTGTTTTAATTTCCCCTTTTTCTTTTAATTTTTTTTATTCCTACTTCTTTTTTTAACATAATTGGATTAAGGTAGAGAAGAACCTGAAGATTCTTTTGTGAGTGGATTATAACCAGCCTGGGATGAGAAAGACAATTGCCACTAGATCATTAATCCACACCTCTTCATTGCTGAGCCCAGTTGGTGAAAGATATATAACAACCTTGTTGCAACAAGAGAGAGAAATAAAATGAGGTCTCAATGCAAGAAATAAAAGTAATGCTGCAAGCAATACAAGACCAAGGGAAGCATACAGATGATATAATTGAAAAGATGGAAGAGAGGATGGGAAGGATAGAAGATAAAATGGAAAACATGCAACAAATGATGATGAAAATAAAGGAAGAATGAAAAAGATGGAAGAAAAAGGTGAACAGACAGAGAAGAAAGTAGGAGAAATAGATAGCAGATTGACAGCAGTTGAGCACAAAAAGGGGAAAGAGATAATAACAAGGACAAGGCTGATTTCTATGTAAGATTCCAGAATATTGAGGGGAAAAAAAGGAGAAAATCATACAGAAATTATAACAGAAGTTGTAGCAGGAGCCTTGGAAGTATCCAAAGAAAATAAATCCTACATATAAAGTATAAATAATGGAAGAAGAAAAGAAATTAATCTCCATAAACATAAATGGACTATACTCATCTATTAAAGGGAAAAAGATATTTCATAAATTAGAAAATTTGTGACATAATTTGTTTACAAGAAGTGCATATTAAAAACAATATACATATATTTTGAATTGTTCTAGAATTGGCAATTTATATACTTCATTGGCACAACAAAATAAGAGAGGAGTAGTCTTATACATTAAGAATACAATTAAAGCTGAATTAATTTTCACGGATGAAGAGCGGAGAATATTGATAGTGGAAATAAGAGATAATAATTCAAAGATGCTCTTAATATATGCACCAAATATATGCACCAAATAACAAACAAGATGAATTCTACAAGAAATTACATAATAAGATAATTGAATTGCAATACAACAAGATATGCATTCTTGAAGATTTTATTGCTATTGTAGATATAGGATTGGACTATAAAGCACAGAAAGTGAATTAAAAAAAAAATAGAAAGACATTGCCGAAATCTTTCTTTCAGCTGGCCGAAGAATTGATCATTAAAGACATATGGAGAGAACTGAACAGTAATAATAGACAATATATATTTTACTCCAACAGACATTTATCATGGTCAAGAATAGATATGATTTAAATGTCAACTGATTTGATCTCAAACATACAAGAAGTTAATATTGAAACAAGTACTTGGGCAGACCATAATCCAATATGGGTCAAATGGAAGGGTCAAAGGAAAAGATCAAGATGGACTTTGAATAATTCAATTCTGAAAGAAAAAGAATTCATTAATAACATGGGAAAAGAATTGTCTTTCTTTTAAAAAGAAAATAAAAAGGAAAAAGCTTCCATACAAAATGTATGGGATATTATGAAGGCTATGCCAGAGGTGTGATGATAACTGAAAAAAAGACAAACACAACAGATTTTAGAAGAAGTCTTTAAGAAATTGGAAAAGGAATTACAACGGAATCCACAGCAATAAAAATCTTAAAAATCAAATGGATATAATCAAACATAAAATGGGACAAATGGAAAAGAAAGAATTGGCACAAAAAATTAGGAGAGCTGAACAGAACTTTTTTGAAAATGCCAATAAAGTTAGACAGATGGTTATCATACAAATTGATAAAAGAGGGAGAATTGAAAATAATAACAAAATTAACGTTAAAATGGAACATAATGTTATGGAAGTAAAAAAAAAGAAAAAAATAGTGCAGAAATACTATGAGAAATTATAGGAACAAGAGACAATCGTAGAAGGTAAAATTCAGCAATACTTGAGAGAGGCAGAATTACCAAAAATACCTGATGAAAGTAAGATAATGTTAGAAGAGAGAATAACAATGATGGAATTGACAGAAGCAAGGATCAGGCAAAATATTGGAAAAGCCCCGGGCTCAGATGGGCTACCAGCAGGATTTTACAAGACATTACAGGAACCAATTTATACTATAATGCTTGAGGTAATGAATGAAGTATTGACAAAAACAAAGTTCCTGATTCATGGACAGAGGCATATGTTACACTCATACCAAAGGAAGACCTACAACAAATTAAAAATTATAGACCAATATCCCTGTTAAATGCTGACTATGAAATATTTGCTTCAATAATGGCAGAAAGACTTAAAAGATCTTTGAACCACTTTATACACTCAGATCAAAATGGATTCTTACCTGAGAGACAAATAAAAAAATAATATGAGGATAATATTGAACACATTGGAATGCTATGAAGCTCAACCAGAGAAGCAAATAGAATTTGTTTTCTTAGATGAACAGAAAGCTTTTGACAATGTTAATTGGCAATTTATGCTGTCACAATTAGAGGAGATGGGGTTTGGAGATAGATTCATTAAAGCAATTGAGGCGATATACAATAAGCAAACAGCAAGAGTAATGATAAATGGAGATTTGACAGATAATATTAATATCCAAAAAGGAACTAGACAAGGATGACACTGTAGCCACAGTTATTTCTACTAACCTTTGAAGTATTGAACAGAAATATTTGGAAGAATGAAGAAATAAAGGGAATGAAAATAAAAAAGGAGGAATATAAATTACAAGCATTTGTAGATGATCTAGTTTTTATACTAGAAGAACCATTGGAAACAGGCCCTAAGTTGACAGAAAAAAATAGAGGAACATGGAGAAGTTGCAGGACTGAAAATAAATAAGGAAAAAAACTAAGATTCTAGTGAAGAATATGAGGGAAAAACAAAAGAAAACACTAATGGACAGATTAAATGTCCAGATCACAAAAAAAAGTGACATACTTAGGGATACAAATGACAGCAAGATGTGGAACTCTTAAAGAGGATAATTATGACAGACTGAAACAACAAATAGTGACAGTTTTGGAAAAATGGAAAGGCTTACAACTATCCTCAACAGGGAGAATAGTGACGATTAAAATGAACATATTGCCAAAAATATTATATTTATTCCAGATGATTCCAATAAAACTGAGTAAAAATATTTTGAGGATTTACATAAAATTATGCTGAAATTTATTTGGCAAGGAAAGAAGACAAGAATTAAGATAAAATTGTTACAGGACACAAGAATGAGAGGAGGCTTTGGATTACCCAATTGGGAATGATATTATCAAGCAGTAATATTGATGTGGATAAAAGAATGGATCATATTAAAAAATGTCAGACTGTTAACACTGGAAGGTCATGATTTGCAATTGGGGTGTCATGCATTTTTATGGTGTAGTAAAAGTAAGGCACATGGATATTTCCAGAGACATTATATCAGGGACGCTTTATTAATAGTATGGGAGAAAATTTTGGGGATATGGGATAGATTTGGATAAATAGCAGAAACTTTGGGAAACTTTGAGAAATTATAAATTAACAATGCCAGCAGTTTTTAAAGAGAATTTGTATAAGATATTTTACAGGTGGCATTTACCTCCAGCAAGATTTGCAAAGATATTTAAAGACAAATCGGTGAAATGTTGGAAATGTAACGTGGATCATATTACCATATGTAATGAACATGAATTGAAGCTAAAAGATACTGGACTAGAATACACACGTGGTTGGAAAAAAATGATAAAACAACACATAGACTTAAAACTGGAGATATTTTTATTAGGAATTATGCCTGAAAGTTAAAATAGAGAGATAACATATTTGATTATTAATGTATTAACAGCAGCTAGAATTGTATTTGCACAAAATTGGAAATTTTTCTGACAGAAAAATTCTGACAGAGGAGGAAACAATTAAGAAAACAATGGAATGTGCAGAAATTAGTAGATTAACAATGGCAATTAGAGAACAGGAGGAAAAAGAGTATTATAAGATTTGGGATTTATTTTATGAATGGTTAGATAGAAGGATAAGAAACTGAAATATGTGGTAATAGTAATAATATACTTGATTAATCTTGAATGAGTAAAATGAGTAAATGTAATTTAGCAAGAATGAGATATGTTTCTAAAAGATAACAATTATAATGTAAATAATAATACAATAATTGTTATTCTGTTATTCTAATTAGGAGAAATTCTCCTACTAGAAAGAGATTTCTAGGCCTAACGGAGCATTTATTTAATGTTAGTTGGTTGTAGAGCTGCCCAGAAATTAGTTCATTTGAGACACAGCATTCTGTTTAATCCACTGAAAGATGGACTTTCAAGAGGGTTACCTTGAGATAGGGTCAAAGGGAAATAAACAATGTCCAACAGCTTCCAAACTTGTTCTCCTTTCCAGTGAATTTAACTGCAGATTTAAAGATAAACCCAGAGCTTGTCAGCAACCTGAATCAAAACCTGTGAAAGCAAAGGAAGTAATGCAAAACATAAACCTTAAGGGCCCACAAGTATCTGTTAAACCACAGTCACTTCAATAGTCATTGGCTCATCCACCTGAGTGGGAAGAATATCATCAAGGGATTTGAGAGTTGCTAAGGCTTCAATGACCATCTAAAGCCAAATAAAGTCTTTATTTGGCTCAGAGGCCTTTTCCCACCAGATTCTCCTTCAGGGGAAAACCTCAAAGGGAATGCAGGATAGCAGTGCTGATCAGAGAAAGAGTAGGTGTGTGAGAGAATGAGAAAGAAAGAGAAAGTTTCTCCTGGAGTGTATAAAAGTGGAAAAGTATATGTGTACTGCTGTATGTTTCTGAGTTTTAAGGAGATAAGGATAGGAAGTATATTTGCAAATAAGTAATCATCATCATTATGACCTGGCCTACAATTACCTTATCTAATGATTATGGTCCATGAAGTATGCCTCAATTACCAAATGTTTAAAAAAAAAAAAAGATTAAAAAAAGTCCAGTGCCAATCTTTTGTTTAAATGTACCATGAGAGAAACGTAATCATCTAAAATTGTAATTATAAGTGATAATATGATCATTCTAGCTTTGCTGAAAGAAATTATTGTTTCACTTCAAGCCTAAGCAAGTAGAATAGCAGTTTCTGATTAAGTTTTACCTTCAGCAATTTCATGCTGGGCTTCCCCCTACCCTTTCCTTCAGAAGATCTTTTGTTAAGGAGTCATGACTTTCAAAGCAGTAGCAGGGCTTCGGTGGTCTCCAGTTGGTTTTTAAATGCTAGCATTTTAGTGGTAAGATTTTGACAGGCTCAAAAAATGGCTGGTTTAGGAAAGCAACTACAGCCAGCCACTGCTTGTCCTGTGTTTAAAAGCACGGTCACAGCTGTCTCAATGGCTGGCATTTGCCGCAACATATTATTACTGTGGTTGTTTTTGTTTAGATCTTTGGGATTTTTGCAGTCGACAATGGCACAAGGAATCAGACATTCACATCTGACAGAGGGCATGATGCTATTGATATAAGTAAATAACAAAGTAAATTCTTGCCTCGTTTTATGACTTCATATGATACAGTTGAGATACACTAAGAAACTGGGTGATTGAAACCATCGCAATTGCAATAGCTTTTGGACTTATATACCACTTTATAGTGCTTTGCAGCCCTTTCTAAGTGGTTTACAGAGTGAGCTTATTGCCCCCAACAATTTTGTGTCCTCATTTTACCCACCTCAGAAGGTTGGAAGGCTGAGTCAACCTCAATCATCAAACCATGATATACAGTAGATTGCTAATCAATAAGCTAAAGCATCTGATAATTCTATCATATGCAGGAAAGTTTGATATGATTTGAAAACTCTATAGCAGGATGTCAAACTCACATCGTCATGGTGGTGTCACATGATGTATCAAAACTTTCCCCTCCTTCACTAAACCAGGCATGGACGTAGCTAGTGTGTGACACATCTGGCCCACAGGCTAGGAGTTTGACAACCTTGCTCTATAGTATATGGCTTTTTTCATTATAAGCAACTAATCAACAAAAGATATTGTAAATATATACAATAGCATTAAAAGATCCACAGCTGCATACAACCTTACCTATTCAGCTCTTTTCCCTGTGGTACCAGGTATCCTCCATAAATATTCTAGGAATCCAATATACTTCTCATATGTATTCCTAGAATTGTTTAGACATGGAACATTGCCAGAATTCTAGGGAAAATATTGCCTGGGAGGTTATCAGAGAAGCTTTGCTGTCAGTGGCTATTGCTATTCCTGGCAGCAGCCTTTCTCAAACTTGAACCCCTTATAGTAAATTTTGGGTCTCAGAAAACTCCTCACAGAAATTGCAAAAAATACAAGCACTTCACAATAGAAGTCACTTCTAACCAGTGCAGCCCATATTTTGCAACATTTACAGCAACAATAGAGCATCAACCAGCAGCCAAGTTGAGGCATGTAAAAATTCTCACCACTGTAAAGTGCTGGTGTTGCTTGCTGTGTATTTTTTTTTTAATCTTATATCAAGCCCAGGATTCTGTAGAACTGCAGTTGAGAAAATCTACCAGCCAGGAAATAACTCTATGGAAAGGAAGTGGAAAGAAGCTTCAGATATATGGTTGAACTAATGCTAATCTTTCTGGACTACAAGCACCCAAGTTGACCACAGATGGAAGCAAGTTAAAGGTTTATGAATCTCTTTGCTGCTATCTAGTGGTCATATGAATTTTTGCAACCCAGATGTGGTAGCTCTCTCTTTACACTGAGATTATAGACCAGGGCTATCAAACCCCCCTGCCCCATGGGCCCGAATGTGAGAAGTGCTGGCCACGTCCATGCCCAGTTTAGCAAAGGGGGGGAAAGTCCTGATATGTCATGTGATGCCGCTATGATGCCGGGACTTTGACACCCCTGTTATAGAGCATGAGTAGTATATCAGTGTCTACACAATGTTATCAAAAGTGTGACTGATTTTAAAAAGAAAAACTGACTTCAGAATTAGCTTTTTTTTAAAAAAAATTCCTCATTTGAGCTATTTTACAATCTCACTTCTGAACCAAGTTTGCCTATCAGTAACAATGAGTGATGACTTGTGTCACATATGGTAACCATTGTGCAGATTCATGCTGTCAGCCTACTTCCAAAGCTGATTAAAGGAACTTCAATCTTTGCATTTCTTTGCAATCTTTGCATTTCAAGCCTGAACAACAAGGCTTGTTTCAGTGGAAAGTTACTGCCTTGGAAGCATGGAAGAACAAAACACAGCAGTCTGACAAGGGCAGACAGTGACAGTTAAAATAAAAGAAACAATAGAGACTTCATTCTTTCCAGCCTGAGCTAATGTTTTGAAAGATCCACATACCATAACTAGACAGCCAGGCATGGGTGTTTTTGAGGTACAGCTAGAGGAGACAATCAAAGCTGACAATCATGCACACCACAAAATTGGGATTTATTGAAATAATGACAACTGACTTGTTTTACAGCAGGAGCAGCCGGGATTGAATCTGTATAATGGGAAAAAAAAAAAGGAGGGCCAAAATATACAGAAAATATCACACATGCTGTAAATTTAGTCAAAAGATATAGCCATTGTCTATTCCAGGAGTGTTAAATTCATGGCCGCCAAGCCAGATGTGTCATGCACAGGCCACACCCACCCCAGCTCCACAAATAGGAAAAACATGGCAAAATGTCACATGATGGTAAAATGATGCAGCGACTTTGACACCCGTGGTCTATTCATTGCAGGATGAAGGCTTCTTCTGCATATTTCAAACGTATAAGGTCCTGAGCTTTATTTACCAATTGGGTTGGCAATGCTTGCTGAACACACACACACACACACACACACACACACACACACGGCTGTCAATGTATATATGTGTATCTTGTATCTTGGGTATGTATGTATGTATGTATGTATGTATGTTGTATTTGTGTATATATGTGTATCTTGTATCTTGTATATGTATATGTAAACTCAAATACTTAGGCCACCTAATGAGAAAGAAGGACTCACTGGAGAAGAGACTAATGCTGGAAAAGATTGAGGGCAATAGAAGAAGGGAATGACAGAGAATGAGGTGGCTGGATAGAGTCATTGAAACAATAGGTGTGAGCTTAAATGGACTCCAACATTGTCCGTGGGGTTGCAATGGGTCGGACATGACTTCACAACTAACAACAACATATGTATATGTATATGTAAATGCATATGTATATTCTGCATAAAGGACTTAACTTTCAGCCTCTTCCACATGTTTCCAACTTATATGGTCCTGAGATTTCTTTTGCCCATTGGGCCTGCAATACTTGCTGAATATACATACATACATACATACATACATACATACATACTGTGTATGTGTTTGTGTGTGTGTGTGTGTGTGTGTGTGTGTTTTGCATAAAGGATTGAGCTTTCTGTCCAAAATGGCCGCTTCCCGGTTTCTGTCTGTTTAACATTGTGATTACTATTGAAATGACCTATTTGTCTGAAATGTCAACTATCTGAAGTTTGATAAAGAGCTTGGAAATTAGCTGTCACCCCAGGAATGGCAAAATGAGTAATTTTGAGTTGCCAGAGTATTTAAACCATGTAACTTTCGTTCAGGTGCTGGTTCTTAGTCACGGGTTTTAGCTAAGCGCTGAACTCTCCACCATTACAGTTAGATTCTCTGCCAAAGGCTTTCCACTGAGAAATGCATAGAACAGAAATGGCTGTCAATATGTTTCTCATTAACCTCCACAATAAAGAAAAAACAGCTTTAGTGAAATTCCTGAGAGTGAGTTACAGATATTTTACACTTCCTTTAGTTATGAAGTAGTCATGAGGTGAGTGGATGTGCTCTTTTTTTATTGTAAAATACTCTTTCTAACCAAGCACAGTCTTTCTGGCCCAGAGAATGACCTCATGGAATAACTTGTATCTTGTAGCTTTTTCAGGTCGGAAAATGCTGGCATCCAGGGAGGCTAAAGAGGAACTGAAACACATGCACAGTCGCACATTAAATTATTTTGGCCCCAAAGGCGATGACCTTTTTCTTCTCTCAATCTTGCCATTTTAATTTTATACGCTTATATTGCAGAATGATTTTTTTTTAAGCTAATTACCTTTCCTTATTTATTTTGTGGCTGTCTTTTTTGCTTGTTTTATTCTGTTTTTGTACATGTTTTAAACAGACTCTTAACCTGATGTTTCCCTTTCTATAGGAAGATCAATCTGAAGGACCTGGTTGGGAACAGATCTCCTGGAAAAAAAAATCTAGGTAGTTGCCAAGAGTTGAGGCTGATTTAATGTCACATACACTTGATGTCAATTGGTCAATAGGGAGATCAAGACATTTTTCAAAATGAACTCTGAAGTGTCCTACGAATGAGGGAGAAAACAGAAGTCTCCTTGGGAAGAGAGTAAGTTTTTCAAGAAACTAGAAGGATGACTTTTGGTTCAGTAGTAAACAGATTGTTCTAAGAAAGTGAATTGTTACTTTTGTTTACTAGACAAGGCTTTTTGGAATGATTTGCTTTTGTCTGCTTCCAGCCCAAGGTAGAATTCTAATTCATTGCTTCCATAGGGGTTTCTTCAGCTGTAGAGAATATCCATTTACATCATGTTTACACTGTACATATAACGTGACCTCTGATCTGATATGCAATGAAGCTATTATTCAGTCAGAGAAGCATCATCATTGTGATATTTTAACTGGGCTGAGCCAATCTCCCTTAGTTTGGGTTGTGGTCCATTTCAGTAGAAGCTAAAAAAGAAACAATACTTCCATTTTTGCTGGTTTCAGTATATTGTTATCTGAAGAATGAGCTTGAGAATGAGAATATACTTCACAAGTATAGCATAGTGACTGTAGACTAAAGAAAGCTGTTAGAATAATCAGTTGTTCCAATGTAAATAAACCACTAAGCCAAACTTAAACCATGAGACTAGGAACTCAGAGACCATGACTTCTAAGTCTCATTTTAAGTACAAAATTATCTGGGTGACCTTGGGCCAGTCACTTTCTCTCAGTATTTGATATAGTGGTTAAGACAGCTGCTAGAAAGCAGGAGACTGTGAATTATAGTCCCAACTCAAGTGCAGAGCTAGCTGGGTGCTCTTCTGCTAGATACACTAACTCAGTCCTTGGAAGTAGGCAATGGCAAACCAATTCTGAAAAATCTTGCCAAGAAAACTCCAGGCACTAATCTAGACATTTTTCATGAGTCAACACTGACTTGAAAGCACCAAAACAAAAACAAAATCTTGCAGAGTATCCATCTTTCATTCAGAATGGAACTTGACTCGAAGAGACATAGAACTGAAAGGTTTAACTACTTTGGAACCTGTATCATGGGCCTATCTACTTGTCAAATGTGAGCATCCAGAGAAGAGAATATTGAACTGTGAATATGTATTCAGTATCTTTCATATCAAGCAGTTCTCACCTGCTGGACCAATTAGTTTTCTACATTCTTGGGATTCATAGACATCCCTCCTCCTTCTTTCTCATTTATACTTTTGTGGATGCTTATGGGCCAACAACACCTGATCCATCTCCTTTATTTTTTCAAAGGGATGGCAAGGAAAGATGATTTTCCAGTTTCCACCTAGAAAGGCCTAGCTATTTTAATTGGTTATTTGAGGTTACAGTTACACAAGGATTTCTTAGAACCAGGATAGCACTCAAGGGCCACCTTTTTCCCTTTGACAGTATGCAACCTTGCTTTTAGAGTGTAATTCAGGAAAGAGCTCATATATCTACCAGGATGAGTGCTTACATTGTAATTCTAAAAAAATAATAATAATAATTCCAAAAAATTTTGACATCTGGGATCATTATTAATATTTATATAACAGGATGTAAGAAATAAAGATTTACTGGCCATATTTTATTTAGGCTTTATTCTTTTTTAATCTCTTTGGTTGACATTAGTCTATGATAGTCTTGTCGTTTTAGCCACATTTTTTTATCAGGTCTGCTATTTATTTCTTTTGTTGTTGTCAGCATTAGTCTATAGATTTAAGTCTTCACTTTTAATTATTCTTCAACAGCGAATAGGTCACTTGATTTAATGATTTACGTATTGAGATCGTTTTCTGTGGTGATTCCTGCACGTCTCTTTCTCATGCAGCATGATTTTGTTGTTCAGGTTTAAACCTAGATTATATCTTACAGTATTTTGCTTTCTGAATGCCTCATTTGTGTGCCTAACCTTCTGTTAATCTTCCAATAGGACTTTGAGGTTTTCATTTGTGTCTTGAAGGTGCTTTTTCAAAGGTGCTTTTCTCATTTGTGCATCATCACATCAGAATAATCATTCTGATAAATAACCATTTATTTCTTTATTGTTTCTCCAAAATGTAACTATAAAGAACCGAGTTGTGATGAGCCAGGACTCCATTCAAGCTATTAGTGCTTGTGCTTAGAACCCGCCAATCACAACCCCATACCCCAATATCTGTCTGCTTGTCTTTTATTTTTCCCTTCAGCCCTGCTTGTCCCTTCCATTTCTTTGAGCAGGATCTTCCCCTGTTTCTTGTTTTATTCTACCCCTAACTGTAACCCTAACCCTGTTCCAAAGTCAGAGTATCCAGGTTCTAGGCATTTCTCTTGATTTGTTCATAGTTTCTTAAATAAATGTATTTCAGGGGATGTTCTGTTATATCTAGATCTTCCTTTTAATATAATATTTATGGAATGACACGAACATTTGACATACAACTATCCTATAACATTCATGCAGTTTCTCAGTCTGTTCTTTAACATGGAGATATTGATATTGTTTTTCATACATGCATATCAACACGCATCCCCAACTGGAAATAGATTTGATAGATAGAAGCAAGATCTGCTTGCCTTTAAGGACAGCTGTTTTCCCCTAAGCAGGGGAATGGTGGGTGGTCTAGATTCTTTGGATGGAATGAGAGTATAAGGGAGGCTTTCACAACAAGCTGGGACAATAAGAAAAAGGCCAAATTGGAAGGAGGAGGGATTAAGGCACATCTGGAAAGAGATAATCAGCTGGATAGCCAGAACATCTATATGAACTGGTATAGCAGGGAGATTCTGAAACCATTGACCCAGGATGTTTCAGAAAGATTGGGTAGGGACAAAGGAGAACAGGAGAGCTTGTATAGTCTTATAGTAAATGACAGAAGCCAATATAACAAGATACTAAGTAGCCACAACAGGGGAAGGGGGATACTCTGTTTGTTTCCAATTTGTTTGCTTCTTCCTGATGCTAGAGAGCAGGAATTCTTGGCTTCCTCGGGATCCTGGCTAACTGCAACAGTGGTTAAAATGCAATATTGCAGGCCCGCAATCTGGAGTTTGATTCTACAGGGTTCAAGTTTGACTCAGCATTCCATCCTTCTGAGGTCAATAAAATAAGGACCCAGATTGTTGGGGCAAATATGTTAATATTATAAGCTACCTAAGGAGTGCTCTAACACACCATGGGACAATACAATATATAAGTGCTATTGTTATTGCTATTCACCAAGATACTGGCTACAGCTTATGTCTGAGATGAAGGTGTTGGACCAAGAGTCAACAGGTTCAAGTCTCTCCTCAGCCAGGGAAGCTCATTGAGTGACTTCTTTCTCAGCCCTACTACTTCACAGGAGGAGTGAATGTTATTTATGCCACCTTGAGCTCCTGAATGAAAGACAGGGTGTAAATTAATAAATAGCAGAGCAATCAAGTCAAGTTCCCCAAACAGGAACAGTGCAGGCAAATGGCCAAATGACACATAGATGTGCCTCTTTACAGTAAAAAAAGGAGTGTGCAAATTGTAGCCAGCAGGTTTATGGATACTTCTTTTAAAAAGTAAGCCATTCCAGATATTAAAAGCAACAAAGGAAAGAAAGCCAGTAGGCAGTGGGAAGTAAAACTATAACATGAGGCATAAAACCATTGTTGATATCATTGTTTGTTGCAGTGGCTTTCTAGCTTTGGCACCATTTATTGGTTATCTTCAAAAGATATAATACCTTAGTCACAGTCACTTTTCATATTTATAATGCATTTCAGGTATTTTCTTAAGCATAAGCTATTGCTTTCCATATTCTCTCCTAGAGATAAAGATACTGTGAAAGCAAGATACTTAATTTGTCTTGGACTTGAGCCACCACCTTTGCTGGATAAATCTATATGATGGAGACATGTTGTTTATGTTAAAGATACATGGCCAGTTCACTGTAAGTGTGAATAATGAGCCTCTCAAATAGATATATGAGAATATCCTCATATGTCTTCCATTAGATAATCACTTAACTTGGATTCTGTTCACTTAGCTTCAGGGGATTTGTAACAGAGTTATAAATATTTCACTTACCTGTTAGCAAGATTTTTAATGTTTATACTATGTAGGACAAATACAGTACCCCTTTGAGCATGCTGTTGTGTTTAGATTCAGAAGCTTTGGGAAAGATCAATAAATCCTGTGATTTTATGGTATAAGGATTTAGCATGTTTCTGTCATCCTCTATCAATTTTTCCAGATACACATACACAACAAACACAAAAAAATTGGAGCAAAACAGTATGCTTCATTGCTAGCAAGAGAAATCCAGGCATTTTGGTGATTTATACAGTTTATATATAAATATATACAATAATTAATTACTGGTCACACATTCAGTCATTTTCATTTTATTGATGAATACATAGCACTGCAGTCTTCACAATGAATATTTATTTCCCTGTATTTAAAAAGAAAAGGGGAAGAAGGATGCAATTTGGGAATGCAAACAATACAAGCAAATCATTTCTTGTCTTTTCAGAACCACTCAAGTAGATAAACAAGCATCTTCCTTTATATCTTACTAGGATTCATGAAACAGTGCTCGGAATGCACTGCAAATGTTACGATGAAACTGTGTGACTTCAGAAATTTCCATTATAATAAAACAAGGAATAGGTTTTACCAGAGAAAAAGTAAAGAACTATAATAGCAATAGCAATAGTGCTTAGACTTATATGCTGCTTTACAGTGCTTTACAAGCAGCTAAACAGAAAAAACCCTCTCTAAGCGGCTTACAGAATCAGCATCTTGTCCCCAACAATTTGGGTCCTCATTTTACCCACTTTGCAAGGATGGAAGGCTGAATCAACCTTGATGAGATTTGAACTGAGTCAAACCTTATGAGATTTTAACTGCAATAGTCCAGGCAGACAGCAGAAGTAGCCTGCACTACTGCACTCTGACCACTGTGCCTATGCAGCTCAAATAAATGGTATGAAAAATTATGAGGCATATTACAGGCCATTCATTGGCAGAATGGTGTTTGTTTACTGAAAAGAACTCTAGGGAGACCCAGATATCAATTCTGTTCCCACGTGGCCTCTAGAAATGATAAAAGGTCCAAATTATGATACTTATAACATTTGGAACTCATTTACCAGGTCATCTTTCAATGTGATATGGCATCTCCCTGTAACACCCAACTGTATTCTACTAAGGACAAAAAAGACATGTTGAATGCTAAAAGAAATAAATTTATACAAGTCTACTATTAGAATTAAAAATATGCAAAAATAATTGGGGAATCATTTCAGCATTAATGGAACATTTGTGGCTGATCTGTGGCTTTTCTAGAACAAAATAATTCAAGGGAAGCTAGAATGAAATACTATGAACTAGCAGCCATCTAACCATTACTTACACTTGAATCAGGTTCCCGATTGATTTACTAGTTATTATTTATTATCATATTTTCTATTACACTTAATATATACCCAAAGTAAGAATTGTACGTTATCTGTACCAGGATAGCAAAATTTCAAAATAATGGTCATGACTTTGAGATCAAAACCCATTTCTTTTGCAATGTGACAAATATAAAAAAGGCATGGAGCTTCAGTCATACAGTTATGGCCTCCATCTTCACTTTTTGATGCCATTCCGTGGATAAATAACAATCTTTTGGTCTCATTCATCTATTATTATTGAGATATTTTCCAAGTTATTTTCTTGACATGGGCTCAGGCTTTTCTTATCTGATCATTGGTTTGGTAATGATTCTTCCTCATTCCTTCAGAGCCATTCCATCTGTCTTCTACCAACCTGCCTTCCATACAGCATGAGTCAAAATGAGGGCTGTGAAAGACCCCTCCTGGACATAAATTGTTTCAACTTCTACCCTCAAAATGATGCTATAGGGCACTGTGCACACCAGAACAACTAGACACAAGAACAGTTTTCTCCCAAATGCTATCACTGTGCTAAACAACTAATTCCCACAACACTGTTGAACTACTTGGTAAGACTGTATTACTATTATTCTTCTCATCCTTCCTATTACCTATCTCTTCCCACTTATGACTATAGCCATGTTGCTTGTATTTTTACAAATTATGTTTTATTTGTTTCCTAGTAAGATTTGATTGCTTATTAATAACCTATGTCTATCACTAAGTGTTGTATCTTATGATTCTTGATGAATGTATTTTATTTTTTCTTATTTACACTGAGACCATATGCACCAAAGAGAAATTCCTTGTGTGTCCAATCATACTTGGCCAATAAGGAATTCTATTCCATTCCATTCCATTCCATTCCATTCCATTCCATTCCATTCCATTCCATTCCATTCCATCCCACTCGACTCGACTCGACTTGACTCAACTTGACTCGACTCGACTCGACTCGACTCGACTCTATTCCTTCTCTATTTCTAACTCGTGGTAATGCTTTACATATAAGACAAAAACAGATAAACCATTTGTATTCTCTCTTGGTATCTTCAGAATGTGTTGGATTTTCTTTCATTGTCCCTAGCATTTGGTCATGTGAAATGAAACTGGAGGATTTAGAATCCAACATACATAGAGGATAGTGGGTTTTAGAAAACTGGGCTATGAAGCCTGTGGTGTTGGGTCTGCAGTAATCTATTCTGGCTGTCCCTATAGGCAATGCTAAAGTGTATACTGCCAGTGTCCTTGAACTTCTTCCCTGATGTGTGTTTAATTTAGCTGACCAAAATTGTCACATGTCACTGAGAAAGCTTCTATTTAACATTTTTCTCTTGATTACTCCTAAACAATAGATATTTGTTTTAAAAAAATGTAAATGAGTCTTAGCTATTGCTTTGACTGGAATCCATATCTCCTTCAAAATCAGAGAAAATCAGCATGTTGGGTAATTGACTTTGCTGATACATTGTTCTCCGTTCCATTGTTCAAACCAACTTCTTTTTTATGAACTCTTTCTTTCACAGAGTCTAGTGATGCCTTTTTCACAGTTGATACTTTTAATTCAGTTGAACAGTTGTTATTAATTACACTCTTCTATACAGAAAGGATTAGAAATATGCCCTTAGGGACAGAACTCTTTTAATTCTAATAAAGATTTCTGTTTGTACTCTTCCTTCTCCCTCCTTCTTACCTTTCTCTCTCTACGTCTTGTACATTAAGCAATACAGTGCACTTCTATATCCATCATCTTTGTTAAACTGATATATTCCCCAGTTTATCTCCGTGGTTCTACAATTACGCATGTTTCAACAAGAATGTGAATACTATGGAAAGTCAGTTGTAATTGCATGTAAATTTAGAAACAATGATTACAAAAGATCAAAAGATATTTTTATTGCTAAAATAGTTGCAATAATATTTATCTTTCTAGAAAATAGTCTAAATATTGGAAGGAAAAAGAAGATGACCAGTGCATAGATGAATGAACAGTGACAATGTTATCATACACAAAAGTACAGGGTACAGAAGTTGCAGTGAAAATGAATGCACTGGAACAGATAGGGGCAGGATCATCCTGGACAAAATCTAAGTTGTTGAGTTCACACTGATTTGATGGCCCATAGTCAAAGTAAGTCATTATTTAATTTCTGAAGAGCAGAAAAAATACAGAAAAGAGCAACAAAGATGATTGGGGGAGGGGAGGTCGAGATTAAAACATATGAAGAACAGTTGGGTATAGTGAAAAGAAAGACTAGAGGTGACATAATAGCAATGTTCCAATATTTGAGGATATCATCTAGAACTAAGGAGAAATTTCCTAACTTTGAGAGTAATTAACTAATGGAAAAGGTTGCCTTCAGAAGTTGTGAGTGCTCCATCTCTGTAGGCTTATAAGAAGAGACTGGATATCCACTTGTCTGGAATGGTATAGGGCAGTGGTAGGGAAACTTGGCTCTTTTATCACTTATGGACTTCAACTCC
>BLBF01000007.1:47601007-47612308 GCA_015471245.1 Laticauda colubrina | reverse complement strand
AGACAGACAGACAGACAGACAGACAGACAGACAGACAGACAGACAGACTGACAGGCAGGCAGGCAGTCAGGCAGACAGACAGAGATGGTGAACAGATTATAGTTATTGAATATATATTAAATGAAGCTAGTCAGTCTCCTGTTTCATTCTAGTTTCCTAAACTGTACAATCCATCTATATTTTCCTCTCTAATGTTTCCAACTTTGCCAATTTGATGCAATCAAATTGAATGGCCAAACCAATTAACTGGTGTATTATCAGTTAAGCAGTATCATCTTATGGGACTCAAGAAGCCCAATTTCACTATCATAGTCTCTGTTCTCTGGAGTGGCATCATGTCCAGAGATTTGAATAGCTCTTACCTCATGGCACTTCAGAAACATTTAAAGACTTTTGATTATTCTTCCAGGCTCCGCTGCAGAGTGAAATTTGAGCTCCTACCAGATGTTTTTTGTTTGTTTGTTTACATGTTGTTTGGGATTATTTTTTTTAATTTTTTTATTTTATTGTAAGCTACCCAGGGTCATTGTTAGGAGGCCTATAAACTCTATAAATAAATAGAGAGTCAGATGAATTCCATATGAAATATTGAAAGTTGGTTGATCTTGAGAAAATCTGGAGAATAGGTGGAATCCTACATGATAAATGGGGAGAAAATGTTCTTCCTATTTTCCAAGTGAGGGAAAAAAGAATAACTTTTCCCAATATCAATATATGGGGAAATTCTGGAATAGATAGTAAGAAAATGAAATCACTGTCATAATTCTGAAACATTGAGATAGATTTGTTCAGATTAATTTTACCTCTTCCCCCCAGTAATTTCTTTTGGTGATTATGGAGATGTGGTAGACAGTATTTTTATTTTTCAAAGCATTTGACAAAGGCCCCCTGGCATTTTGATAGGCAAAAATAGTTAGCATTCTGGTGTGTGGTATGACAATTAAATAGATATTTAATGAACTTGAAAACTATACTCTGAGTATCTACTAGAAGAAGTGGTGGGATTAAATTTTTTTTACTACCGGTTCTCTGGGCATGGCTTGGTGGGCGTGGCAAGGGAAGGATACTGTAAAAATGCCCATTCTGTCCCCATTCCAGGGGGATGGTTACTGCAAAATTCCTATTCCCTCCCCACCCCACTAACCTGCTTTCCAGCTCCATTCTCCTATGCAGGGCAACAAAGGAGAATGCCACCTCCTTTGCCACCTGGAACAGGTCAAAAACGGGAAGTGCAGAGGCCAAAATGGGGCACATGGAAGCCGATAAGGGGGCACACGGGGGCACCGATTGGCAGTGGCGATCCCCGCAGCCTGGAATGGGCTGAAAATGGGAAACATGGAGGCCAACCAAAAATCAGCTACTCGTGCTAAATAAGGCTGTGCTGAAGCTAACCAGGCTGTTTGCTGTTTGCTGCAAGAAAGCAAATTGCTGGGAAGCAGAGGCGGAAGGGTGGTGGCCAGTGGGTGGGTGGAGCTTCAGCAACATTCACTCTATAAGACACATATAGGAATATAGCAATGGTTGTAAGTGTAAAGACCAGTCAGAAGTCACTTTTTTCATTGCTTATGTAATACTGAGTAAACAAACAATTTTAAGTCTTGGATGACTTACATTGGTTTTTCCTGAAACTGGAAAGAAGACTGGGTAGTGTGTTCCAAATGAAACATAAATCAGCAATATAAATTGGCTGCAATAATGTCAAGTGTAATCATAGCTCACAATCACAATCAATCAAAATATCTTTTCAAAATTGTATGGGTTGTTCATTTTATTTTATTTTGTGCAGACCAGTATGTGCTACCAAAATTTCAAACACTAAATATTAAAATTTAGACAAAAAAATTAATTTAGTGACTCCTAGAGATATAAGCAAAGACATTATTTCTTCTTTCCCTGGATTACCTATCATGTTTTTTGTCATTCTTAGCAGTCTAGGATAAACTAAATACTGGGAATCATAAATGGTTGATCGGAAGGATACTGTACATTACAAATTAGGACCGAGGCTGAAGCTTAAAGATAGAATTGAAAAGCAACCAATGAATGCAAGATCACATGCTAGCCTGTAAAACACAATGGTATGTTGATATTTTGATTTCTATTGCAAGCTTCCATGGACACATCTTCTGACACTAGGCTGCTCAAATATGTCAGTTGCATAAATATTTGTGCATAGCAGCTGTTTCAGATTACATATGAACTAATCTGAGAATCACTTAATTTGTTTATTGTGAAACTTTGGGGAAGTTCAGAATGTTGAGGGATATTTTTTTTTAAGCCATATCATTTCTGTTTGCATCAACTTTTTCAAAACATTCATTATGAAGGAAGAGGAATGGAAGGCAGGAACAACAATTTGACAGTCGCAGAGCAGAATCCCTGGGAAATATCACTGACAAGAAGTTCAGCCTAATAAACAAATCCAAGTATCTTTGTACTATAAGTTCTTATATCCAAATAATCTGCTTTAGGCCTCTGAGGCACAAGTGGCAGTTGAAAGGGTATGTTTTAAAAGTTGACCCAATCTACGGGAAAGTTGTAATCATGATTCATAAAAATCCTTTCTTAAAATTTGTTTAAGTTCAGCATTTTTCACTCAACAAGTTCTAAAGGCTATTTCTAAAAAAATAAATACTTTATAAATCTCTCTCTCTCTCTCCATCCTCCTTTCTCTCTTCCTTTCTCTCTCTCTTCTATATAGATATAATTTCTGGATGATGCAATTCAGATTGCATAGTAGAGGCAGGCAATGAAATGCAGTTATAATTTTAAAAATTGCAAAATTATAATTTTATTCATTTATTCTAAATGAATAAAAATATCATTGGCTTAGAAGTAGGCATATAAACCTACTCCTTATAATAATAAACTATTGAAAAGTTCTAAACCGCATTGCCTTAATTAAAGGTAGGCAGGACTCTGGTTAAAATATATAGGTACGTCTAGGATTGGTTACTGGTGTGAAAAATGTTTCTAGTCCTATCACTGCCAACTGGGATCCTCATATGAAGCTGCTAGTTGTTTAGGGTTGCATTTTTCATGCTGTACTGAGGATAGTAAGCTTGTAAAACTCAAGGTATTTGATACCTAAGTCAAGCAGTAGCAGAAAAATCTAGTGGCTTCCTACACTCTCTTAGGCCTGAAGTAACCATACCACATCCTTCCATTCCCTACCATCCAGTCAGAGCTGAATAAACTTCTTGGATGATAACAGATAACAGATAATCAGAGTTGGAAGGGACCTTGTAGGTCATCTAGTCTAACCCCTCGCCCAAGCGGGAGACCCTACACCATTTCTGACAGATGGCAGTCCAATCTCTTCTTGAAAATCTCAAGTGTTGGTGCTCCCACAACTTCTGAGGGCAAGCTGTTCCATTGGTTGATTCTTTTCACTGTCAGAAAGTTTCTCCTTATTTACAGGTTAAATCTCTCCCTGTTCAGTTTTCATCCATTATTCTTTGTCTGGCCTACAGGCACTTTAGAAAATAGCTTGACCCCCATCTTCCAGTCTGCAGGACTTCAGCGGCAGGCAGGAATCTGCGATCATGCACAGTTTCTGCCTGGGCTCGCTGCCGGAGCACCCGGAGCAGCTGGCTTTGGGGCTAAGCCACCCTGTAGAGGTCGGTGAAGATTGGGGAGACTCCAGCAGGGTCGAGGAAAGCTGCATCTTTCCTCCCCAGCTGGCTAAACTCCCTTTCCTGAAGACGGTAGAGCAGCGGTCAGAAATGGCCGCCTCAAAGAAGCCCTCATCCAGAAAAGAATGTGCAGGAGGAAGAAAGTGCTGAAGCAAAAGTTTTGGCTGACCGGGATAAGAAACAATTAAGGCATCCTGGAAGTTAAACTTAAAAAAAGAAAAAAGATATATTGCTCCCAAAGAAGACTTGGAAGCAGATAATGAAAGTGAAAAAGGAAAGTTGTTTTTTTTCACTCTCCTTCCTTACGTTGACAGCAAACAGAGATGAATGAGAAATTGGAAAAATCTGCTTTGGCATCAACAGATATTTAAACTGGAAAATTTAATGCCAAGGGGATAATAAAGATTTCTGAATATAAAAGTAAAAAAAAAAAAAAAAAGAGAGAAAGAAAATTTTCTTTTGCTGTAAGAGGGAAGGGAGAGGAAAAGAACAAGAACAGGATTTGGAAGGAGATAGCCTGGAATCTAAAGAATCTAAAGTTAAATTTTAACAGGACTGTTAAAAGATACATTTTAACTGGAACTTTGTAACTAAATACTAACCCCAGGAAGAAAAAGTGAAAAAAGGAAGAAAGTGTAAAAAGAAACAGCTTGTGTGTATTTGGATTGTTTGGTGACTTTGGGACTTTTGGAATTATATTGGAAGGATTAAAAACACTTGGGTGGTTGTTTTAAAAGAAGAAAAAAAAACTTATCATGGCATCACTTGTGGATGAACTGAAAATAGAATTTTAAAAATATAAAGAAGAGGAACAAGAAGGGAAGGGCTCTCTTGGTTCCATTTTTCAATTCTTAGAAATGGCAATCTTTACCTACGAGAAACTACAAGAAAAGACTACTCAACAAGAAGATTGGGACAAAGAAGAAGCCATTTTAAATGAACAAGTAACTTTACTTGGGGAAGAAATAGGAAAGAGGGGAAAGAGAATGGAGAATTTGAGACCTAAAAAAACAACCAAAAAGGGAAAAATAAGGTGAAAAGTGGATATAATGTGAGAAAGCAACATTTTGGGAATACAGAAAAGGGAAAAAGGAAATACAGAAAAGGGAAATTGAGGTAGAGAGACAAGGGGGTAAAAAGGGCAGAGAGAAGAAGCAAAGGAGGAGGGAAGAGAAGGGAAGCTACAAGGGTGTGAAGCAAGATGTAAAGAAACAGGACATATTTAGAGATAATGGGTAAAAATTTAATTGAAAAAGGGATTCTGCAAAGGTACATATGATTGTATTGTTATATTTGTATTTAGAAATAATGTTGGAAAATTGGAAACAACATGATTTAGTGAAACATTTCTGAATAAAATAAATTAAATGAATTAAATGAGAGAATTAATTTAGAAAGGAAAAGGAACATTTTAATGACATAATGTTTTAAAATGCAAGTGAAGTGAGGGGGAAGTAATCATGGAAAGCTTACAAGCGTTCCCATAGGAGCATGACACCTATTTGAAAAGTAATGTGTTAAATGTTTAAAATTTAAATGAATATTAACATTAATGATAGAATTAAATTGGTATGGATCGTTGTTTTAATTATATTATGTATTTATACTTTTCTTTTTCTTTTTAAAATGTAGCGTCTAGCTTTTATGTACTACGCAGAATCCGAATGGAAGTTACATTGTATATTAAGTGTTATAATTTTAAGGGAAAGATATAAAGGCATCATACTCCAGTTAAGCCCCTGTCACACTGCACCAACGGATGCAAAGAGGATGTAAAACGGAGAAAAACACTTGCCATCCGTTGGTTAACGCGATGTATCCGTTCTGTACTCACTGCCTCTGTTTTGCTTCCTCTCTATCCGTCCAGCATCCGTTTATGGACGTTTCATCCGCTCAGAAAGTTTTGAGCTGCTCAAAACTTTTGCGCGGAAAATGTATCCAATTCATCCGTTCTGCATCTGCTAGGCATCCGCTAGGCATCCGTTCTGCATCCGTTACGCATTCCCTATATCCGCTAGGCATCCGGTCTGCATCTGCGCAACTCGCAGCCACTCGGACGCAGGGAGGAAGCGGAACGGATGCAGAACGGATGCAGAACGGATGCCTAGCGGATGCAGCATGGAAACAAAGCATTTAAAATGGAAAAAACTTTCGCAGAGGGGACCTATCTCAGATATTAAGGATGTCTAGAGGATGCCTAGAGGATGCCTAGAGGATGCAAAGGGACACCTATACTGCCTATAAAAAGGTGGAGCAACTCATCTGGATCTCACTTTCAGAACAGCAGCCCAGTGGTGCAGACCTCTGCAGCCTTCATCTGACTCTTCCTCTTCCACAGCATCCAGTCATGTCCATCGTGGATCATAACAAAGTCCTTTTGGCAGCCACCATCCTTCTGCAACAGTGCGAAGCCATCTACAGGCTCTGCAAACTCTACTATGGGAAGAAAAAGAGGCGGATAAGAAGCATCTGGGCACGAAGATCGTTCACCAGAAGAGCAGAGTATGGACTGTACAACAAGCTGATGGTGGAGCTCAGGAACAAAGACACTCGGGCATTCCAGAACTTCACGAGGATGCCGCCAGCCATGTTTGAAGAAGTTGTGCAGAGGCTGACACCCAGGTTGACCAACCAGAGCACCAGCTTCCGGCCCAGCCTGGAACCTGGGCTCAAGGTGGCACTCACTCTGCGCCACCTGGCCTCAGGGACCACCTACAGGAGCATGCAGTATGGCTGGAGGGTGCCACACAACACCATCAGCATTGTGGTCAGAGAAATGGTGCAGGCCATCATCAAAGAATACAAGGAGGAGCTCCTCTAGTGCCCCTCCACTGAAGAAGGATGGAAGAAAGTTGCAGAGCAGTGGTATCAGAGGTGGAACTGCACCCACATCGTTGGAGCCATTGATGGCAAGCACATGGCCTGCAAAGCGCCAGCCAACTCAGGGTCCACTTACTTCAACTCCAAGGGCTTCTTCAGCATCATCCTCTTCGCTATGGTCGATGCTGACTACAAGTTCATGTACATCAATGCTTCAGGCAATGGCTCATCTTCAGATGCCCAGGTATACAATGCCAGTCACGTCAAGGAGACGCTGGAACGCAACCTCATCGTGGGCTTCCCAGATCCAGAACCCCTGCCCAAGGACATGCAAGATATACCCTACTTCATCGTGGGGGATGACGCCTTCTCCCTCACAACCTACCTCATGAAGCCCTACACCTCCAAATACCTCACCCGTGAAGAGAGGATCTTCAACTACAGGCTGTCCAGGGCAAGGCGGGTGGTGGAGAACGCCTTTGGCATCCTGGCCAACAGGTTCCAGGTACTTCTCACCACCATGCAGCATCGCCCAGAGACCGTGAGGAGGATCATGGAAGCTTGCTGCATCCTGCACAATCTCATGTGCACCCGCTACCCAGTCTTGCAGAACAGGCTCGTGGACCTCCAACAAGGCAATGGGGACATGGAGCCTGGGGAATGGAGGCAAGGGCGAAACCTGATAGACACTCAGGATGTGCAAGGCCCCAACAGAGCCTCACGTGAAGGGAAGAAGCAGTGCAACCTCTTGGAACACTGGTGCAACTCCCCAGCTGGAGCAGCGGAGTGGCAAGACAGGATGATAGATGATTAATAGATGCTTCCTTCAGCCTGTCTCATCACACGGATGAGATTGGGCCATGTAAGTTGGGTGGGCCTACAATGAACAGGGCATTTAATAAAGAGTTGTGTTTATGTTGACCTGTGTGGATGATTGATTACATTGTTATTGATAATAAAGGGCCATAGGTGTGGCACCTGGGAGGGTGGACCATACAGTCCCACTATGCTTGCACTGGAGGTTTATCTATCCCACAGCTATTACCCATCCCAAAGTTATCCCTGCCCATCCCACTGCTATCTCAACCCATCCCACTGCTATCTTAACCCATCCCACAAGCATGCAAAGGCTTAAACCATTTCTAAAAGTTTCCAGCAAGACTTTATTAAAAAAAAAGAAATGAAACAAGTGTGTGAATCATAAATAGACTTTATTAACAACAAGCTATAAGACAAAAATGAGTCTCTGGCACTCCTCTTGGTCGCTCAGTCTCAGGGGTGAAGGGTCCAGGTGCTGTGGAGGTGGTTGGTGCTGGAGTGCTTGTCATCATCTCCTCCAGAAGCAAAGCAGCAGAAGCCCCAGCCCCAGAAGAGCAAGCCCGTGCTGCAGAAGCCCCAGCAGAACCAGAGTGAGGGCCAGGGGGTGGGATGGTAGCCCTGTCCCTCTTGCAAGGGCTGGCAGCAGATGTCTGAGGCTTGCTGTGCTTCCGCATGGTTGTGGGGTTGCTGTCTGGCAGGGAGGCTGGCAGGAACCAAGGCTGGCAGGGAGGCAGGCACCAAGGCAGGCACCAAGGCTGGCAGGAAGGCTGGTAGGCAGGCTGGCAGGCAGGCACCAAGGCTTCCAGGAAGGCTGGCACCAAGGCTGGCAGGAAGGCTGGTAGGGAGGCAGGCACCAAGGCTTGTAGGCAGGCATGAACCAAGGCTGGCAGGCAGGCAGGCACCAAGACTGGCAGGCAGGTATGAACCAAGGCTGGCAGGAAGGCAGGCAGCAAGGCTGGCAGGCAGACTGGCTGGCAGCAAGGCTGGCAGGCAGGCAGCCAGCAAGGCTGGCAGGGAGGCTGGCAGCAAGGCTGGCAGGCAGGCAGCCAGCAAGGCTGGCAGGGAGGCTGGCAGCAAGGCTGGCAGCAAGGCTTGCAGCAAGGCTTGCAGGCAGGCATGCAGGCAGGGCAGGCAAGGCTGTCAATCCGTCCGGCAGCAAGTCTTTCCTCTGAATGGTGTCCTGCTTCCGAGCTGCTTCCCTTATATCCGTGGGGCTTACGCAATGCATCCTCCCCGCATGCGCAATTAACCCTCGGCATCCGCTAGGCTTCTTCTCTGCATCCGCTTCATCCTCTCGGCGTCCACTGTGCATCCGCTGTATCCGTTCCGTGTCCGCTTTGCTGAGGTCCCCCGGAAGCCTAGCAGATGTGCCATCCACTCCCATCCGCTTCCATCCGCTGGGCTTCCGTTCCACATCCGCTTTCCATCCGCTCTGCGTCCTCCCCACGTCCGTTCCTTTCCGTGTTATCCGCTCCAGTTATACAAATTTTTGCCCCTTTTTGAGAGTGGAAAACAACAGATGGAACATTTTCCTCGTCCGTTGTGTCCTTTTTACTAACGTTTTGCATCCATTGGGCAATGTGACAGGGCCTTTAGTGACTACAGGAGGAATCTTGTTTAAGGAGAAAAGATAATTGATAGCTGAAATAGGACAGACAAAGAATATAAATATAATGATCTGATTTTAGATGAAGCAAATTAAAATAAAATTAAGAAAGTTAAAAGAGGGGAGAAGCCATATAGAAAATGTAGAATGGCAATAAGATATGGAATGGTACATAAAAATGAGCATGAATTTGACTTAGTGTCTTTACAAAGAAATGTAACTCAGGATCAGGCTGCTTTCAGAAAAGAGGTTTTATGTTTTCATATTCTGTGTTGTGTTTGTTTATGTTTCTTTCTAAAAATCAATAAAAAATTTTCAAAAAAAAGAAAAGAAAAGAAAATAGCTTGACCCCTTTGTCTCTGTGGCAGCCCCTCAAATATTGGAAGACTGCTATCATGTCTCCCCTGGTCCTTCTCTTTATTAGACTAGCCAAGCCCAGTTCCTGTAACCGTTCTTCATATGTTTTAGTCTCCAGTCCCCGAATCATCCTGGTTGTTCTTCTTTGTAATTTTTCTCGAGTCTCAACATCTTTTTTGTAATGTGGTGAACAAAACTGGATGCAGTACTCCAGGTGTGGTCTTACTAAGGCTTTATAGAGTGGTATTAGTCCCTCCCTTGATCTTGATTGTATCCTTCTGTTAATACAATTTAGGATTGCATTAGCTTTTTTGGCTGCTGCTGCACACTGCTGGCTCATATTTAGCTGGTTGTCCACTCAGACTCCAAGATTCCTCCTACAGTTACGACTCGAGTATGGTTTGTCAGTCAGCTGTGAGTCCATAGTGGTGGTGCTATGTATTCCACTTTTTTCTAGCTTACTAAGAAGTAGGTTGTGGATGAGAAGCAAAACATCTTCAAAGAAAAAGAAAACAAGAACAAGAAGAAAATCCATTTGCCTCTTGAAAAAGCACCTTTGGGGTTGACATTCCATACCTCTCATTTTGCAGTATGGATTTGCTTAAACATTTATATTTAAGGAAAAGTATTCAACATGCAATGAATTATTTCACTGTGAAAAGGCTAAGTAAGAGACAAAGTGATAAATTAGCATTACTTCAGTGCAATGTAAACTTACAGCCTAAAAAGTACCATTGCAGCAAATCAAATGTCTGTTTCAAAGTTTCCCTTTGGCTTGGAATCAAATATTAGTTTGAACAGGGATGAATAGCAAAATAATGTATAGTATTTTGAGTGAAGTATCTATCATAGGAGACTAACACAAACATAGTTTTCTGGAAGTATTATAACAAAAATATTCAGGCATGGACAACAAATTTGTCAGAAGAGATATTTGTCTCTTTAAAACACTTTCTACTTTCCTTGTTTTATATCCAAACATAGTCCATCTTATAGTTTTGGAGCATGACCAAGAATCATTTGAAATTAAGTACTCCCTTTATGACAATATTATCCTGTCCAAATGATCCAATTAATTGATGTGGGAAAGGACCTATATATAAATACACACAGGCTATTTCAAAGTAGAAATAAACATATTTTGCAGAATATGCAGAAACAATGTTGTTTAAAATACAAAGAAACAAAGGGGAAAACATCTCCAAGTATGGCCAAGTATCTTTCTGAAAAAAAAAAATGTTTTAGTGAGTGAAAATCACCTGTGATCAAGTGGTATCTGATCACAGAAATAATGATCAGAAACTGGGTTTCATAAATATAGATGAGTGTAGTAAAGCAATGGACTGTTCAAATGGAGTACTAAAAGACAAACAACATATTAAATAATATATCTTCTTTAATATCAGGTTCTGTAATCCCTCCTCTTCTCTCTCTCCTGTCACCTGAATAAAATAAAATGTTACTGCACTGAACCCCTACAGCTCTCATGAAAGTAAACAGAAGGCTCATAAAACTGCTCCGAAAGATCCTTTCTTGGGATTTTATTTCCTGCCTGATTCAGTCATTTCCTCTACATTTTATAATTCTAATATAATGGATTTTAATAAAACCTGCTGTAAAGGTGCTGAGTGGGTTTAAAATACTGAGAATGCCTTTATTTAGGTGTCTAAATATGGAAGTAAGTATAAAGGAAAGTAAAATTGAAAAGAAAGAAAAATGAGAGGAAGATGTGCACCTCATAATTTTACAGGGGGATCTTTATGTATTTTTTAAGAAAATGTCAGTGGCTTCACTTTGTAGTGATCATATACAATAAACAATCTTTCCTGAATTGCATGAGTAGTGCAGTTACTTGAGTTAGAGAACTCTCAAAGACATGAATGAAGTTCACCAATATTGGTTCAATTATCCCCGTAAGAAAATTGGATTTAATTTCATATTCAGTTATTGCTTTGCATGCAATACTTGCCTTCAAGAAACAACATTGATCAATTTGTCAGAAGAGATATTATTAATATTGTTGTTGTTGTTGTTGTTGTTGTTGTTGTTGTTGTTGTTGTTGTT
>BLBF01000007.1:47567505-47600997 GCA_015471245.1 Laticauda colubrina | reverse complement strand
TTGTTGTTGTTGTTGTTGTTGTTGTTGTTGTTGTTGTTGTTGTTGTTGCTCGCAAGTCAGCCAGACTTTGAAAATGGGTTTGCCATTTTTGTCTACCTATCAGGTCCTTCCAAGGATCTGTCATATGATGTTGTTCGAAGGTGTTTCAGTGTATCATTGCAGGATACCAGCTGCTCCAATCAGATTTGGATCCCTTTCAGAAGGTTTGGAAAAATTCGTGGAAGGAAGGTTTACCAGCATCTGATAGTTTTGAAGATTTGGTGCTTCCTCCACCTTAGAGATGGTGTGACTCCATACACTAGTATGGAACAGGAGTGTCAAACTCAATTTCATGGAGGCTTGCATCAGGGCCTCAATTTTGTTTGTGTTTGACCTAGGAAAGCAGGATGGCCATGGCCAGGATGAGCATGGCCAGCTTGATATCACTCATGTTAGGAGCACCTGTGGTGGCTTGAGCACTCTGCCAGCAAAAATACATTCCTGCGATCCATTTCCAGCTGCAACACCCTCCTGCAAACCTTTGCCACTGAAAACAGAGACTAAGAGAGCAGTGTGTGGCCCTCACAAGCTCCATTTCCAGCTGCAATAGCCTTGTGCAACTCTCTGCCAGTGAAAACAAAGCCCAGGAGGGCTGCACGTGGTGCTCTTGAGCTCTGTTTTCACTGGCAGAGGCATCACAAGCTGATCCTTCACTGTTTCCAGGGAGGCCTTGCAGGCCAGATTTAAGCACCCGAAATCTGGCCACATCTAGCCCATAGGCAGGGATGCCGAGAGGATTATTAAGTGCTGGAATAAGACTAAACTTCTCGGCCAGGCTTTTCATGGTTCCGGCAGGGCCGAGGCTGGTCTGGGCAGGGTGTTGCATATGGGGGGCAGGCTGGGAGTGCAGTTTCTCTCCCATGGAGGGGCGCACCACAGAAATGAAATTAAAATTCAATAAATTACATAAATAACTGTTCACTGAGTTTCAGATTAATAAAGGTTATGTCAAACAAGGCTGCAAGGCAGTTTTGTTATACACACAAAGTATAGAGTATGAAGGATATATCCAATATTGTTTTTCTTTTTAAAAAAATGGTTTTATATATATTTTTTAAATTCCCCTTCATGGGCCCCCTTTGAGCTCCATGGGCCCTGGAATAATGTACTGGCTGTACCCCCCTCTCTTCGGCCTGCCCACGGGCCTGCAATAGAAGGAGAGAAAGAGAGAAAAAAATTATATGCCCTGTTATGAATGCTTTGGGGACATCTGGTTGACCACTGTGACATTATCTGTGAGAATCAAAATGCAACCTAAGAAAAACACAGCTGTCTTTATATTCATATAAAAACAGTATTAATGGCTGAGATAGGAGAAGGACTGTATTGCATTTTCATTACCTGCTGTGATTCTGAAAAATATAATTTACTTTTATCTGCTTTAGAACTTTTAGAAACAAAGACAGTAACATCTAATGGTCTCTGCTGATACCAATCATTTTTAGATAGAATTATCCATAGTGTGAGGAGGAGGCTAAGAAGATTTATGTTGAGATCACAGGTGGGGCACAGAAAAATTAAGTCTCCCAAAGTTTCAGAGCATCTCATTTATCATCCCCTTTAAAAAAAAATGCTGTTAATAGCAGCATGGAAAGGGCAAAGCAATTTTTGCTGAGATTACTTCTAAATATCACATATAGAAATTTATTGGTAGAAACATGCAATGAAGACAAAATGTTTGAACTCTTGCTTGATAGCATAGTTAAGTTCTTAATATAAATGTTGGCCCAGATGGAAATGACTCATCCCCTCTTGTGTCCCATGAATTCTTAAAATAGTTTGTTGCTATCATTGCTAGGTATGGAATTTTTTTCAGGATGGGTAAGAAGTTTTCCACTGTGATGGTTGCTAGTGAAGAAATACTTAAACATAGGGCATGGGGGCTTGGCTTTTTCTATCACTCCCTCTTACCTCTCCTCCACCAAGAACTCTGAAAGATACTAAAGAAAGATGGTTCATGAAACCATCATGGAAATTTTGAAATTAAAAACTTCTAAGAAGTTTAACTTTTGCCTTTATTTATTACCAGACAGCCCTATGACCTGTTAGGTTATCTTTTGAGAGAAAGGCAGTGCAGTGTGATATAATCAGAATGAGCATTAAATTTTAGGCTGACCATATTATTACTTTTTTCACCCCAATGCTGGATGGTCCTGTGGTTATCTACGAAAAATCTATAAATATAAAAATAATTCTGTGGCAAACAAATTTAAATAATAAATAAATATTTACTGACTGACAGATACAATGACCAAACAAATTTCAATAATAAGTCAATATTTACTTACTGACAGATACAATGACCACTGGTGGAGAAAAAAAAGCAGTGAAAGTAGGAGCAACGTCTGATCTTTTTGTACTGGCTTCTCTATTGACTTTTCTTGTGGGAAACAGGAAGGGAGCATCGGAAATCATGATCATGTGTCCATGGGATGCTGCAATGACTATAGCTCTGTGAATAAAACTTGTCAGAACATTATGAAATTTTCAGTTCTGCAGGAGTAACAGGTCCCAAAGGGGTTTTTTAATGAATTCTTTATGGGTATTTAGGTACCTTGACTGTTGTGGTAGAATGCTCCATTTGAGCTAACTTGAGCTAACTTGACAGTACAATCAGACAAACACATAACCACAATGAAGCTTTTAGTGGTATATAAATTGTATTCCTTTGTTTGATATATGTTGCACATTTCCTCTAAGGAGCTCACTTTTGCAATTTAATATTGTCTGTTTTAGTTTTATCGGGATGAAAAATGTGAAAAAGGATGATATTGTAGAGGTTCAGCTAGAACTTTTTCCAACAATGGTAATTATGGCTGCTGGTTACAATGTTGTGTGTGTGTGTGTGTGTGTGTATGCACAAAGCAAGTAGCTCATTTGAACCTTGAAGTTTGAAGGCTATGGAAAGCTTTTGGTGCCATGCTGCTAAAATAAGCCAGGAAATCAGTCCAGATAGTTTTTAAAGGATAACAAAGATATCTAAAAATGACCAAAAGGTTTAAAATTCAGTTCACTGATAAAGCTGACTGTGAAATATATGATAGGGCTCTGATGTTAGGTAGTGGGAGGCAAAATGAATTTTGAATACTTAGATTTTAAAAATATTACTCCCTCAGAGAATTGCTAATCACTTAGTATTAAAATTATGTGCATGCATACTTCTACCAACCTATCCTATACACAATTCTCAAGGCAGTTTTAAGGAGAAACATGTTGTCTATCAGTGCTGGTTCAAAAGCATTTAGGAATGTATCATTTTTAATAAAGCATGAGATTTACTAATAAGATATCAGCTGAACATAGCATACCATCATATTCTGATCAAATTAGTGAATCTTGTGTCAAATGAATTAATTAGTTTATTAATAGACCAGAACATTGGCAATATGATATAAAACTAGACAGCATAGTGAGGGGAAAAATTACCAGTACAATGAGTATGTCAATTTTTATTATCAAATTGTGAAAGCTTTAACTTTTTTTTAAAGTGATACAAATAACTTTTGTCAAAATAAAAACACTTTCAAAGAACTCTATGCTACTAAATGCATTTTGTGAGGCTGAATGCCTTATTAACTACATAAATACAATTTTACTTTAAAAAAAGAATTTAAAAAAAAAGACAATGGTGCATTCATTTTACAACATATTTCACTTGTACTATTAGGCAAACAAGACAAGGCAGAAAAGAACAGTTCAGAATAATGTCCTCCAGTAAGTAGAAGCTAATGCAAAGACCATGACACATACTACAATCAGCTTTCTTCTATTCATAAACAAGAGGTCTAGTCAGAATAGAGAAGCAGTGGAAGAAAAAGTGGTTGAAGAAATAACAGTGGGTAAAAATACCCCCTGTCATTTCAGAGGGCTGTAACAAGGGCAGGGGTGAGGTTCTACCAATTTGCACCTATTCGCTAGAAACAGTTGTTAACATTCTAAGCAGTTTGGAGAACTGGTTGTTAGAAGAAATTACTGGCCTAATCCTGTAAGGAAGGAAACATTTTAGTGTTGCTTACAGAAACTGCCTCTCCATTAACCTTAAGCCCATGTCACACTGAACCAACGGATGCAAAGAGGATGTAAAACGGAGAAAAAAGCTTGCAATCCATTGGAAAACGTGATGTACTCACTGCCTCCGTTTTGCTTCCTCTCTATCCGTCCAGCATCCGTTTACTGATGTTTCATCCACTCCAAAAGTTTTGGGCTGCCCAAAACTTTTGCGCCAAAAACGTATCCAGTTCGTCCGTTCTGCATCCGCTACGCATCCATTACGCATCCATTACGCATCCATTGCGCATCCGCTATATCCGCTAGGCATCCGCTGCGCATCCGCACAACTCGCATCCGCTCGGACGCAGGGAGGAAGTGGAACGGACGTGGAACAGATGCAGAACGGATGCCTAGCAGATGCAGAATGGAAACAAAGCGTTTAAAATGGAAAAAACGTTCGCAGAGGGGACCTATCTCGGATATTAAGGATGTCTAGAGGATGCCTAGAGGATGCCTAGTGGAAAACCTATATTTCCTATAAAAAAGGGGAGCAACTCATCTGCATCTCACTTTCAGAACAGCAGCCCAGTGGTGCAGACCTCTGCAGACTTCATCTGGCACTTCCTCTTCCACAGCATCCAATCATGTCCACCGTGGCTTGTAACAAAGTCCTTTTGGCAGCCACCATCGTTCTGCAACAGTGCGAAGCCATCTGCAGGCTCTGTGAACTCTACTGCAAGAAGAAAAAGAGGCAGCCAAAAAGAGTCTGGGTCTGAAGATGGTTCGCCAGAAGAGCAAAGGACGGACTGTACAGCAAGCTGATGGTGGAGCTCAGGAACGAAGACACTTGGGTGTTCCAGAACTTCATGAGGATGCCTCCAGCCATGTTTGACAAAGTTGTGCAGCGGCTGACACCCAGGTTGACCAAGGTAAACACCAGCTTCCGGCCCAGCCTGGAACCTGGGCTCAAGGTGGCCCTCACTCTGCGCCACCTGGCCTCAGGGACCACCTACAGGAGCATGCAGTACTGCTGGAGGGTGCCATCCAACACCATCAGCATTGTGGTAAGAGAAGTGGTGCAGGCCATCATCGAAGAATACAAGGAGGAGCTCCTCCAGTACCCCTCCACTGAAGAAGGATGGAAGAAAGTTGCAGAGCAGTGGTGTCAGAAGTGGAACTTCCCCCACACCGTTGGAGCCATAGATGGCAAGCACGTGGCCTGCAAATCTCCAGCCAAGTCGGGGTCCACTTATTTCAACTCCAAGGGCTTCTTCAGCATCATCCTCTTCACCATGGTCGATGCTTACTACAAGTTCATGTACATCGATGCTTCAGGCAACGGCTCATCTTCAGATGCCCAGGTATACAACGCCAGTCACCTCAAGGAGGAGCTGGAATGCAACCTCATCGTGGGCTTCCCAGATCCAGAACCCCTGCCCAAGGACACACAAGATGTGCCCTAAGTCATCGTGGGAAATGACGACTTCTCCCTCACAACCTACCTTATGAAGCCCTACACCTCCAGACTCCTCACCCATGAAGAGAGGATCTTCAACTACAGGCTGTTCAGGGCAAGGCGGGTGGTGGAGAACGCCTTTGGCATCCTGGCCAACAGGTTCCAGGTACTTCTCACCACCATGCAGCAATGCCCAGAGACCGTGAGGAGGATCATGGAAGCTTGCTGCATCCTGCAGAATCTCATGTGCAACCGCTATCCAGTCTTGCAGAACAGGCCTGTGGACCTCCAACAAGGCAATGGGGACATGGAGCCTGGGGAATGGAGGCAAGGGCAAAACCTGATAGACACTCAGGATGTGCAAGGCCCCAACAGAGCTTCACATGAAGGGAAGAAGCAGCACAACCTCCTGAGACACTGGTGCAACTCCCCAGCTAGAGCATTGGAGTGGCAAGACAGGATGATAGGTGCTTAATGGATGCTTCCTTCAGCCTGTCTCATGACACAGATGAGATTGGGCCATGTATGTTTGGTTGGCCTACAATGAACAGGGCGTTTAATAAAGAGTTGTGTTTATGTTGACATGTGTGGATAATTATTACATTATTATTGATAATAAAGGGCCATAGGTGTGGCACCTGGGAGGGTGGACCATACAGTCCCACTATGCTTGCACTGGAGGTTTATCTATCCCACTGCTATCCTAACCCATCCCATAGCTATTACCCATTCCACAGGTATTCTAACCCATCCCAAAGCTATCCTTACCCATCCCACAACCACCAAGACTTTATTAAAAAAAAAGAAATGAAGCAAGTGTGTGAATCATAAATAGACTTTATTAACAACAAGCTATAAAACAAAAATGAGTCTCTGGCACTCCTCTTAGTCGCTCAGTCTCAGGGGTGAAGGGTCCAGGTGCTGTGGAGGTGGCTGGTGCTGGAGTGCTTGTCATCAGCTCCTCCAGAAGCAAAGCAGCAGAAGCCCCAGCCCCAGAAGAGCAAGCCCGTGCTGCAGAAGCCCCAGCAGAACCAGAGTGAGGGCCAGGGGGCGGGATGGTAGCCCTGTCCCTCTTGCAAGGGCTGGCAGCAGATGTCTGAGGCTTGCTGTGCTTCTGCATGGTTGTGGGGTTGCTGGCTGGCAGGGAGGCTGGCAGGAACCAAGGCTGGCAGGGAGGCAGGCACCAAGGCAGGCATCAAGACTGGCAGGAAGGCTGGCAGGCAGGCAGGCACCAAGGCTGTCAGGGAGGCAGGCACCAAGGCTGGCAGGAGGGCTTGCAGGCAGGTAGGCAGCAAGGCTGGCAGGCAGACATGAACCAAGGCTGGCAGGAAGGCAGGCAGCAAGGCTGGCAGGCAGACTGGCTGGCAGCAAGGCTGGCACCAAGGCTGGCACCAAGACTGGCAGCAAGGCTGGCAGCAAGGCTTGCAGGCAGACATGCAGGCAGGGCAGGCAAGGCAGCCAATCCGTCTGGCAGCAGGTCTTTCCTCTGAATGGCGACCTGCTTCTGAGCTGCTTCCGTTATATCCGCGGGGCTGACGCAATGCATCCTCCCCGCATGCGCAATTAACGCCAGGCATCCATTAGGCTTCCGTTGTGCATCCGCTGTGCATCCGCTTCATCCATTCCGCATCCGCTGTGCATCTGCTGTATCCATTCCGCATCCGCTTTGCTGAGGCCCCCCAGAAGCCCAGCGGATGTGCCATCCACTCCTATCTGCTTCCATCCGCTGGGCTTCCATTCTGCATCCACTTTGCATCCGCCCTGCGTCCTCCCCGCATCCATGTTATCTGCTCCGGTTATGCAAATTTTTGCCCCTTTTGAGAGTGGATAACAACGGAAGGAACATTTTGCTCGTCCGTTGTGTCCTTTTTGCATCCGTTGGGCAGTGTGACATGGGCTTTATTACGTTCTTGGAAGGACTAGACTTCCTGTCTCAGGAACATCTCTGGAATTGTTTTCCCCTCCTTTGCTGGTACTTTGCTTGTGTGGAGTGACCTTCCAAGTTACAATGGCACTGAAAAAAGTGACTTATGACCATTTTTCACACTTATGACTACTGCAGCATGCCCACAGTCATGAGAGGCCAGGTGAAGGGATGCGTGCCTCGATATGAGTGATATTGAGTTGGCCACGCCCAGCCAATCACATGACCACCAAGCCACACCCACCAATTTAGTCACAGAACCGGTTGTTAACAAATTTGAATCCCACTCCTGAACAAGGGGTTATGAGAGAGAGTCAGTGGAAGGCTGAAACTATTATTTTGAGTTGGCACTCAAGCTCAAGTCTACCCTCAATCACACAACTTCACTGGATGATGTTGTGTTCTCCTGAAATCAACCAACCTCACAAAGTCCTTGTGGGAAGAATTAGAGGAGCAAATGATATGTACCTTCCTCTGGGATCTTTGATAAAAAGTGGGATATTAATTAAATAAATGAGGCCTAATCCATCAGGATTACTGAAAACGCTATCTTGATTTATACAACAAACTAATATTGAACAGTAAAAATGGGTGATTCGAGCTGTTATTTGTCCTTCTCTTGTCTTCTCCATCCCCCTTTTTTTTTTTTTTTACTTCTGTATCTTTTTTTAAAAAAGATGGTAAACCTGAAGATCAGGAATGATGTTTCTCATTAATTATATAAACAATGAGAAATAGTTTGGCTGAAAAGCATGATAAATATTTGGTAAATACATATGAATAAGAGTGGGCTATTCCGTAGACTGCTGGGGTTGCCATGTACCCTCAGAATCTTTTTTTAAGAGAATCACCTGTCTGGAATAGGAGTTTGGAGGTGCAGCAGGCTTGAGAAGATAAAGGCAAGGATTTGTTCAGCTGAATAGAAGATATCATACCATCCACAATTCAGCCAGAAATTTGAAGAAAATATGCTGGATACCCAAAGTCTGAGTTTGTAAAAGTAATAATAATTACATGAAAGAATTTGTGCATGCATGTGAGTGTATATGAGTGTGTGCCTTTGAGTTAGGACTGAGTCCTAGAAACTTTTTTTACAGGGTTTCAAAACTGCCTTGCCATTGCTTGCTTCCTAGAGCTAAGAGAAAGTGTCTGGCCTAAGATTACAGTTATCTTTTGCATAAGGTGGGAACCAGAACTCATTGTTTCTCAGATTCTAGCCTGGTGCCTTAACTACTGCACCAAACTGGCTCTCATAATCGAATATAGGTGGCACAATTTTCACCTCATCATTTTTTTTTAATTTATACACTGTATTCTCAAAGAAGACAGAACTAAACCAGTCAGTAGTTTCCAGTTCAAGATGTTGAAAGTTCTATGTAATAAAGCATTTGTCTGGAAGTGCCCAAACTAGCAAAATATCAGTAATTAATCTCTTAATCTTTCTTTCTCTCTCTACTGATTTAAGTAAAATAATTGGATTATGTTTTTTTAGCTTTATATTCCAAAATTAGTTAACTACTTTTTAAAATTTAATAAATATGACTATTTAAAAAAAAAAACACTTCCGTTTCAGTTATCTTTTCATAAATTGGTTTTGTTCTAATTTGCAAGTTATATTTATCCTTTTCCCACTTCTATTGTTTATGCAAGCAACTGGAAGGCTGAAAGCTTTATTTTTTTAAATTGCTATCTTTCATATGACATGTTATATGAACTTCTGAAGTAAATCAATGTTTACTCCCAAACAACCTTTATTTGGACACTCAGTATGAGCTGTTCTCCCTATTGTTAAAAGGCATTTAAAAGTAGTATTAATTCTGGAGGCTCAGTCAGGGATTAAAAGCTTTTTAACAAGGTGCTGTCTAGACATATGTTAAAACAACATTATTTTTTTTACTAAAAGAAGCTTAAGAGCAACAAGGGTGGTATCTCCTGATTCAACATAAGTTACAAAGAAATTCCAAAGATTTATGTTCAAAGCAACACAGAGGGGAATTAGTAAAATACTAATGGACAAAAATGTGTATTAATTAAGTTGTATTTCCTTTATATGCCTCAAAAATTGAGTGAAACAAGGTTGGTTTTCCTTTGTTTCAAAGGGTGGGTAGTTTGGCTTATGCAGAAGCCTTATAGGAAAACCACAACATTTATTATTCAAACACGTACTTCAAAAAAAAAGTCTTCATCATGAAAGAAAGAATTGTATTTTAAAAAAAAACCTACGCAGTGCTGTTTTTCAAAAGGCTGAATTTCCTATAACCATAACTGCTTCAATATTTAGCAGAAAACAGCTATCTTGTTCCAAACTGTGAATAATATCAATATAATCATTCCTAAACAGAAGGGGCTATTACCCCAAAAAGTTTCCTAAAAAGAAAACCCTTAAAAAGAAACCAAAGAGTTCAGAAGGTCATAGAAGCTGACCCCTCATATTAAAGATTCAATAGGCATTCAGAGTCTTCATCAATATTGAAAAATAGAAAAGTACAAAACCTAGTCAGACAATCAAAGACTGAAATGAGGTATTTAGTTCTGGTCACAATACTGCTGAGCTAGAGGAAACCAATACCAATGTATCAGGACAACTTAAAAAATAAAAAGCTGAAAAGAGACCTGCTCACTTCCGTTTTTCATTCTCTAACATTATGTGGGGCCACTCACAAGCACTAATGAAAAAAGGACCCATAACCTCGTCTGCAATTTTGGCAAATATCCTATCCAATTTCATCCCTGGCTACAGTAGCACATTTCAGCATTAAGGGCGAAAGAGCATCTCTGGCACTGTGATCAGCCCCTCCCCCCCCCCCCCCCCCCAAAAAAAAAAAAATTTTTTTTTGGGGCAACACCTTTTAATCCTTTTTTTTTTTTTGGTACTCTAATGTAAAGATGAGTAAAAGATGAATAAAAATAAGACAGTTGAAAGAGAAAAAAAATGCCTTGTACGACATGTGGAAAGTCATTTCAGGGATTTATTTACTTCACAAAGGTAAGTTGTCTTTGCTATTCTTCCAAGAACCCAAAGGGATATAAATAGCAATGTCACCTTCAGATTTTTCTCTCAGCAACAAGGAAGGATAGGCTGACAATGTGACTGTGATCCAAAATCTTCTTGTGAGCTGTCATGAATGTCAGTTTGGGGTTGCGGTGAAGGTTGCTGGCCCAGAAATCAGAAGATTCTGAGTTCTAGTCCTGTCTTAGAAGATTCTGAGTTCTAGTCAAACTTAGGCAGTTTGGGTTAATTGAGTCATTTTGGATCAGTCACACACTCCCATTCTCAACACAACCCATCTCGCGGAGTGGTTGTTGTTGTGGGGAAAATAGAAGGAGATAGGAGCATTAACTATATTCAGCATCTTGACTTATCTGTAAGTAATAAAGGAGGGGTAAAAATCTAATGAACAAAAATAAAAGTAAATAAATAAATGCAGCTTCTAGAGCTTATAGGAAAAATTACCAAGGTTCATTGAAGAACTGATAACTATTATTTGTGCTTATTTTTATGGAAAGAAATATAAAGAGATGGCAAACTTGTCATAAATATCTTTGTTTACTTTTTCAGTTTAGACTCTTGGTGGTTTACAATTAAACAAAGCAGAATAAAAGAATACAAATGGATAAACAAGATAAACATTTTGTCACTCAGCAGAAAACACAAGACACAACCGACAAAGGGCTGTATTCACCCCTACCAAAAGCTTGGGAAAACAGGTAGGTCTTTGAGAACTTTGGAAAGCCATCAGGAAGAAGAAAGGAAAATGCAATAGCCAAAGTATGCGACATTTTTACTTGTTAGATGGATGTGAACAACTGGCTTCAAAAAAAAAAAAAGTTAGGAAAATTCTGTATAGAAGTAGAGGCAGAGTCTAGAATGGAGGAGACAAAAGAGTAATCAGCTTGGAGTTATTACATTCCCATGAATGGTCTAAGTCCAAGACCTCTTGAATTCCATTAAATCTTATTGAACATCAGTTTAGTGCTGACCATTATTTGACTATAATGTCTTGTATATAGGCTATAAATTAGCTTAACTGGAATTTCATATGAAGTCTTGATTCTTTACAGCTGATATTCTGGTTCCTAGAGCATGGTCTACATCAGGGATGTCAACTCAAGGCTCGGGGGCTGGATCTGGCCCATGAGATGCTTAGAACTGGCACACAGGGCTGCCCTCAAAACAGCAAAGGACTGGCCCACAATGCCTCTGCCAGCAGAGGGTTGCAGGATGCCATCACAGCCAAAAACAGAACTTGTGAGGGCCACAGGCAGCCCTCCTGAGCTCCATTTTTGCTGGCAGAGGGTTGCAGAAAGCTGTCATAGCTGAAACATAGTGCAGGAACTCGTTTTTGCTGGCAGAGCACTCGGGCCACCATAGGCATCCTTTACATGAGCGACACCAAGCCATGCCCCCCTGCCCCCCTGAGGTCAAACACAACCCTGATGTGGCCCTCAATGAAATTGAGTTTGACATCCCTGGTCTACATCATCAGAATATAGTACATGGGGTTATTAAGTTGGGGGTGTTAAGGAATGCAAAAGGTAATACATAGGGGTGGAGACACTGAGCAAATTAAAACTAGTGTCTAAGCAAGCATTAGTTTATTGCATGGGAAAGATAAGGTAGTTAGTAATAATGATGATTAGGCAAAAGAGTGAACAAGCTGCACTTGCTTTCTTTAAAAAAAAAGCTACAGAGACTCTTCTAACACTTTCCAGGCTAAAAAGAGAAGCACTACAGAAGATTGATAAAGATATACATTAATAAGGACCCACTTTGGTACTTTCAATTAATTAAAATCTTCAGGACCATATGAGTTACATCCTTGATGTTCACCACTGAACAGTGGACAATACTTTCTGAAAACTCATGGAGCACTGTTTTGGTGCCAGAAGACTGAAGAAGAGCAAACATAGCCACAGAAGCGGGAAGCCCTGGAAAATTACAAAACAATTAGTTTAAATGTCTGTACTGGGGAAAGAATTAGAAAAGGTTGCCAAGCAGCCTGTCTGTGAGCATTTAGAAAAGTAGGCTCCTATTACAAGGAGTCAGAATAGATTTTTCACAGAAACAAGTTGCATCAGCAGACATCTCAGCTGGTGAAATAGATCAGGACAAAGATCAACATAATGAAATTAAAAGATGGGTTATTTAGGTTGAATATTACTATAGAAAGAATATAGTAGGAGGTGTTAAACAGTAGAACTTTTTGCCTAGGACAATGTTGCACTCTCCCTTGTTGAAGATTTTCAAATGAAGCTGGAGAACTACCTTTCAAGGTGATATACTTTATTCCTTCACAGATTGGAGGGGGAGGGTTGATAAATGACCTATAATGGCCCTTTTAAATTATATATTTTATGATTCTTTGAAGAAGGACCAAGTTTCCAATTTACTCTTCCTCATCTATGGTTACATAAATATCTAAACAGGCAAAGAAGAACACAGAAAATTGGAGAGAAGAGCAAATTGAGATAAAGGAGAACAATCTATCTTTAACTTTCTTGGCACCCACAAAAAAATTACAGACAAAAACTGCAAAAAATTGCTTGGGCCTACATAATTATGAAATTGCTTTTTCGGGATCAGAAAGACTAGTTTTGCAATTGCATCCAACACATATTTATTTTCAAGAGCAAATGCTACCAACAATATAGAATCGACAACAAACTTTTCAAATTTCACCATAAAATCATATGATGTGATGTGTGATCTTCAGGCTATGATAATCATAGACTTAAAGGGCCTAGATTGAAGCCAGTTAATGATCTCAGGAAATAAACTAAAAAATATAAACTAAGGCCATTGAGTGTATCTATAGAAGAAGGAAAGAAAGAAGCTGACAATTTACAAGGTCACAAGTTAGAAACATTTGAATGATCATGATTCTAATTAACAATTGTAATTATTTTTTTAAAAAAACAAGACCTTCCAAAAGCCAGACAATATTTGACTTTAAAGCTCTATGTCTACCAGACAAATGACCTGAGTCCAAAAAAGAGGGTATGCCATTTGCTGGATATCTGGAAACCTTATCCTCATCGCCATACATTCTATAGTGTGAGGCATAAATCATTGTTAATTTCAGAAAAGGCAGGCTCAGTCATACACCTCTGTGTATTAATGATTCAACTGTGGAGGTGGTTAGTAGTATCAAGTTTCTGGGCATGTGGCTGACCAGCAGGTTAGCTTGGTCATTCAACAATGAGATACTGGTGAAATGGGCACAACAGCACGGGCATTTTCTGCATCATATGAGAAGAGCACATCTTCCTTCCTCCGTCTTTACCACTTTCTATCAAGGGATGATTGAAAGCATCCTGCTACATTGAATTAATGTGTGGTTTGGAAGTACTACTCTACAGGAAGGCTGTGCAGAGTGGTGAGAATGGCAGAAAAGATTATTTGATGTTCAATTCCTTTTATTCAGAACATGACGTATAAGCGCTGCATGACCAGGATCTGCAGTATTGTCGGGGATGCTACACATCCTCTCCATGACCAGTTTTCTTTGTTATCTTCTGGGAGGAGCAGAAGAACTAGACTCTGTAATAGCTTTGTACCTTATAGTATATCAATAGCAATAAACTTAGACTTACACACTGCTTCATAATGCTTTATAGCACCCTATTAAGTGTTTTACAGAGTCAGCATATTGCCCCCAACAATCTCGGGGCACTGTACCATCTCTGGTACAGGATGGAAGTCTGAGTCAGCCTTGACCTAATGAGAATCGAACACCAGGCAGTGAGCTAAATTAGCCTGCAATACTATGTTTTAACCACTGCACCACCACAGTTCACAGTATCAACCTTATTAATTCTCAAGACTCTTTTTTCTACAATGTATTCAAAACGTACTGTGATTTGTGTGTGTGTGCATGTGTGTTTGTGTTTGTGTATGTATATATGTGTGCATGTATGTACATAGATATATGTTTATTTTCTTTTGAGAATGGGCATCAGAATTCCATGTTTTGATGTTCACAGTAATGTGTATTCACAGAAAAAGGTAACAATAAAACTTATCTTATTATCTTAGATGGTTCTTTTTCCATATGTTCTTTTTGTATGGCAATGGGAGCAAGTGTGTATTTGTGTGTTGGCACATGCATGTTGTTTTCAGATCAAGATTTGCTCCTGGATGATATTACAACTGGTTTGCGTGTAGCAAGTTCCCTGAGAGTAATGTAAGAAAACCAGAAACCTGTCAGAGGGAAGGAAACTTAGAAGTTAGAAAAGTTAGAAAATTTTATCACATAATTAATATTTCTGCTTAACTTCCACATTAACCTTTTATTTTACTTTTTGCAGTGGGAGATTTCATACTATGATTAGGTAGTAGCTAAGTTTTTCAAAGGAAGGTAGGAAAAGGGAAGGAGAGGAGGAGGAAACTATAATGATAGGAAATAAAAAATGAAAAAATGAGTGAACATGGGAGGCAATGCAGATTTATAAAAATAAATTGTATTCTGCTAACCACCCAGCTGTATCCTCTTATGATTCAAAAGCAAGTATATGATAAAATGCATATTTTTCCTATATGGCTGACAGAGCAAAGTGTTTTAGAATCAGTCTGGTTCCATTCCTTCCTGTGAGCTCCTGGGAACAGAGATTTGTATTTTTTTTATGATACATTTCTGCAAGCTGGGCTCCCGTGAAGTACTGCAGTCAGAGATTCATGAACATCACCCAAAATGGATAGCAGGAGATATAGCCCAAGAGAGAGAACTTGTTGAGCTCCTAGAAACACAGTAGGAGCTAAGTCATTTGGAGAAACAGGACGTAAGAAATACACATGAACAAATCTGTTTCAAAGCCTTAGGGAAAGCCAAGCATAAAATCATGCTGAATTGTTCACCCCTAGCACTCTTTGATTCTTAAATTGATCAAGATATGTTGCCTTTTCACTTTTAATTCTGAAGCAGGTAGATCAAGAACCATTTCATGCAGAATCAGGCAAGAGCAAAAAAGGAAAAAAAAGTGTTGCCAGGACAACTAATGGAACAAATAATAAATGACTTTATTTAGAAATCCAAAATACAATAAAATAGCACTAAAGAGTGTTCTATTTGTACTGTGTATTTTTTAATCTGTAAAAATAGCAATGAATAATCAAACAAGATTTGCTAGAGATGTTTGATGATAGTAATGAAAATGGTGAATTCTGAATGTTGACTTTTCTTCCCCTCAAAAAGTACATTCTTTCATCCTGGTGGGAGAAGTATAAATTTAAATTTTGTCCATTGTGTTTAGAATCTACTGTTTGGAGATCGGCATCATCAAGATCCTATTTGCTATGGGAAGAAGTTGGTTTGATCCATCTTTATTAACAGGAAGGGTTGAACAAGCAATAAAGTTTTGCAGACATTGAAGTCATTTTGGTCAATCATACACTGGCATTTCTGTACATTGCTCCACACACCTGTTCCACATATTGCCATTTGTATTGGAATGCTTTTCTGCTTGAATGAAAGGACATGGTTATGCATCAAAGCATAACCAGACCAAATATCAATTCATGATCTACATTACATTTACATATAGAATACCCACTGTGCAAGAGTGTTTAGGAGAGATCATATTTCTGTACAAACCACAAATAATGAAACAAGAAGTAACTTCACATATGAGCCATCCCTAAAGTTATAATAAATCAGTAGCTTAAAACTAAATGTAATATTAGAGGCTCTTAAACATATATTTCCAATAAAAATTTTAGAAATATCACCCAATACATTAAAAAATCAACAATAAAAAAGCATTTTCAATGTTTCAGAAGAGAAATATAAAAGTTTACATGTGTAAATTAATATGTGATGAGTTTGATAGCAGTTTAAGTGCCACATCATCATGAAGCACTGTTATTGTGTAAATATGTGGCTTGACAGTGATTGTGACGAATTAATCTAATCTCCATATGTTTTCTGTATTAATCTATCATTTTAATCCCCTTTTAAACAATAATGTGACTGTTATTCATGATATATTATCTCTGTGAGTGACCGTTATCAATTTATGAAAGGTATTTGTGTGTTCTGAATTGTACCTTGCTAATTTGTTGCAGAAGCTAAAACAAATATTTGTATATGGTGCTGTGAATTAGTACAAGATGAAAAGAAATAAAATGTAAGAGTTGCCTTCCACAAAATCCAAAAATAAACATTTTTATATAAATATTGTCATTAAAGAAATATAATACTTAGTGGACAAGATATATTTAAACTTATTTTCATTAAGCTATTATATTTCTTTAAATCAGAAATTTATAAAACTAAAACCCCTAATATCTAAAGGCTAGGTCCCACTGGCCGATGGATGCAAAACGTATGCAGAAAGGACACAGCGGACGAGCAAAATTTCAGGGGTGGCTCCATCCATTTTCATCCACTCCAAAAAGTGGCGAAAATTTGCATGAACAAAATGGAAAAGAATGGACGTGGGTAGTATGTAGCAGGGATGTTAAATGGATGTTCATCGGAAGCCAAGCGCATGAAAGCAGATGGAAGCAGATGACACCTCCAAAGGGGTTCCGGGGAGAATTTTGAAGCAGACGCAAAGCGGAAGGGGTGGATGCATAGCAGATGAAGCGGATGCATCACATACACCTATAGGAAACAAAGGGGATGCTGCACAGATGTATATCGAATGCAAAGCATTCACTGTGCATGCGGGAGGTATGAATTGCGTCTGCGCCACGGATATAAAAGGATGCAGCACGCACGCAGAATAGACTATTCTGACTCAGAATAGTCTCAGAGACTGAGTTGTTTACTTGTTTAATAAAGTTTATCTTTGCTTAAGACACCTAATACAGTTTACTTGGTTCATTTTGCTTATTTAATAAAGTCATAAAGTTTACCTAAAAAAGTTAATAAAGGTTGTCTTTGCTTAAGACACTTAGTTTACTTGATTCATTTTGTTTACTTAATAAAGTGTTGGTGAAAACTTTGAAAAAATGGTTCAGCCTTTGCATGCTTGTGGGATAGATAAGGATAGTTGTGGGATAGATAAACCTCCAGTGCAACCATCGTGGGACTGTATGGTCCACCCTCCCAGCAATCCAGATGATCTTCTCCCCCTTTTTATAGAAAATATTGGTTGTCCACTAGGTGTCCTTCTACATAGTCTAGACATACTGCAGACATCCTAAATATACGAAATACATCCCAGATACAAATGTTTTGTCCGTGTTCAATACTTTATATACGAGATGCATACGCTTACATCCTTTCTATTTCCATGCTACTAACCCTGTGTAGACGTTCCATGTACCTTTTGTTTCCTCCTTCTTTCCATTTTCATCTGCAGCGGATGTGAGTTGAGGGGATGGCCAGAGGATGCAGAGAGTATACAGCAGACATTTAATGGATGATAACGGACATGGAATGTTTGTTGCCCGTATATGTCTCGGATGTACATCGTATTCGGTGGAAAGTTCATCCGTTCACAAGTTTTGTGCAGCTCAAAACTTCTTGCGTGGATGAAATCGCAGTGGACAGATGCTCGACGGATAGAGCATATGAAACATGTATGCAGTGAGTACACAACGGATGCAAACCTTTTTCCAACGGATGGCAAGCTTTTTAAAACATTTTACATCCTCTTTGCATCCATAAGTGCAGTGGGACCGGGCCTTAGCTCTGTTTAATATGACCTTCTGCTTTATTAAAATAGTTAATAGTCAGAATTCGATAAAAACCTTGTTTTAAAAAGAATCTGAGCAAGATAACAGAGAACAGAAATGGGCTAACTATTGGTAAAAATCCCATTATATTGGTTGTGTTAATCTAGGAGTACACAACCTAACCTCTAGAGTGTTCTTTCAATCTCCATAATATTTAGATGCTTCTTCTAAAAGTTCTTAATTGTTCTTCTCAATTGTAATACAAGGGAAAAATAGATATATTGGAGAGTATTCAGTTACTATCTAATATAAACAATATATAAATAAATATAAAAACAAATGTAAATAATTTTTTTTATCATGTTTTAATTTAATTAAATCTCATATATAGCTCTACTGGCTGGCCAGTTTTTGTTCCATCCACTTGCCAAACTAACATTGGGCCAAGTATGATTGTCAAACTGCAGCATGAAGCTATTTTAGTTGGGCTCCTATTGGGATGATTGGTGAAGGGCAACTCTGTTCCTTCTCACTATTGTTTCTGGTATAATTTCAGAGAGGGGAAAGAAGGAGTAAGCTATACCATATATACTCGCAAATAAGCCAATCTCGCATATAAGCTGACCCTTAAAAAGCTGCCCCAAAATGAGGAATTTTGCAAAAACTCGCATATAAGCCGACCCCCAAATCGACTTAGCATGGCGACTTGCTCCAGCGACTTGCTGGAGCAGCGACTTAGCATGGTGGCTTCACGCGATGAGAGTCTTGGGTCTCATTGCGCGAAGCCGCTGCCCGCCACTTCCCTGCCTCCCATCAAGTCTCCCAGCTGATTGGCTGTACAAGCCGCTGCCCGGAGAAGGTGATGAGAGTCTTGGCTCTCATTGCGCGAAGTGCCCGACTTCACGCGATGAGAGTCTTGACCTGCGCGAAGCCGCTGCCCGGCGAAGGCGATGAGAGTCTTGGCTCTCATCATGCAAAGTGCCCAACTTCGCGCGATGAGTGTCTTGGCCTGCGCGAAGCCACTGCCTGGCAAAGGCAATGAGAGTCTTGGCTCTCATCGCGCAAAGCCGCTGCCCGGCGAAGGCGATGAGAGTCTTGGCTCTCATCGCACGAAGTGCCCGGCTTCGCTCGATGAGAGCCAAGACTCTCATCGCCTTCGCCGGACAGCGTCTTCGCACGATGAGAGCCAAGACTCTTATCGCCTTCGCCGGGCAGCAGCTTCGCGCGATGAGAGTCTTGACTCTCATTGCGCGAAGCCGCCACGCTAAGTCGCTGCTCCAGCAAATCAGATTTATTCGCGTATAAGCCGACCCCCAAATTTTTGGGGAAAAAATAGCGTTCTAAAGTCGGCTTATATGCGAGTATATACGGTATGTTGTATCAAGAATTGCTGATTTGCATTCTGGATAAAATCTTTGTTCTCTCCCTCCCTCCCTTCCTCTCCCTCTCTCTCTCACACACAAACACACCCTTCCCCTCTCCCTCTCCCCATCTCTCTTTCCTGTTTCTCAAATGTTTTTTTGATTCTTATTTAAAATGTCTTCTGTTCTTGCTACACCTTGTTTTTTTTTTTTAATCCTTTTATGTCATGGGTTTGGGTGTTTAATACTAATTTTGAAAAGCTTTAAAGGGGCACTTGATTATGACAAGGCATCATGCAAAGTATCCTTTCCAATTTTAAATGTGGAAGAAGACACACAGTTTACTTCAATTCACTTTATTCTTGGTCCTTTATCCAGTCATTCAATGGCTGGAAGAGGCATCTGCCTTAGTATCACCTATATGCAGAAGGCCTTCCACACTTCTTTGAAGTTATTGGAAATGGCAGATACTATTATTATTATTATTATTATTATTATTATTATTATTATTATTATTATTGTTGTTGTTGTTGTTGTTGTTGTTGTTGTTGTTAATAATACTAATAATAATCACACAGGCAGCCAGATGTTCATACTGGTTTTGGCATTTTTATTTACCTATTGAATTCTTACCAAGGACCTGGGATAGGTAGATGTGAATGTTTAGTGGTGTTACAGTTATTATTATTATTTTAGAATAAAATCGAATTCTTTATTGGCCAAGTGTGGTTGGACACACAAGGAATTTGTCTTGATTGTGGCATGGAAGCTGTTCCCAGTAAACCCACCTTTTACAATTGACTGGTGGTGTATTAGTTAATGTCAGTGGTGTTCAAGTAGTTTACCAATTGTTGTGGAATTGTGCCCAAGGCACTTATTACTATTTATTACTACTGGTTTTAATAATAATAATAATAATAATAATAATAATAATAATAATAATAATAATAATAATAATAATAATAAATAATTTTATTCTGTCACTTCCAAAATTCACATGCCTAAAGGCCTCTTCCAGCTACTGGAATTCCCAGAGGAGACCTTGAAGAACTACAAAGCAAAGTCCCATTGTGAGGATGGTATTGCATTTGTGGTTCTAAGAACCTCACTGGTAGAAAAGCATTGCTGCCTATTCAATATGTTTGTTTTCCTTAGATATGTTTGGTCAATCTGCTGGAGTTTTATAATCAATAACTAATCATTGCAGCACTAAACTGCTTGGAATTGGTCCCAATGGAATTTAGAATAGCTAGAGTATCGTGACAGTATTTAGCAGAACACAGTTAAAAAGGCAACAATCAGACCATAAAATGAATGAGCTGATGAAGGATTAGTGAAGAATTTCATCTGATACACTATCAACAAATAAAGATGACAAATTTAAAGAAAAACATAAGTGAACATAAATATTATTTTCAAAGCTGGAAACTATAGAGTTAATAAAGTCAGCAAACATAGGAAATACTGGGGACTGTTTGGAAAATATGTAAACTGCTATTGCTGTACTGACTCTTTTGTGTGTGTGTGTGTGTGTGTGTGTGTGTGTGTGTGTGTGTGTGTGTGTGTATTCAAGCATATACTAGACTATATAAATTGTATGCCCTGTTTCTCTTATACAAAGAAGCTAAGTGTACATTTTCTTTGCCTGATGTTTTTCACTTAGCAAATACATTACACGTGTCTGAGTATTGCTTATGTTCTCACAGTTTTTCTTCTAACACAGATTTATATAGTATTGTGGAAGTTCATTCTGCATCTCCCACAGAACAAAACTTTTCAAGATGTAGATGACCTGGATTTGATTCCCTGACTATGGGAAAAATAATTATATATGGCAATGTTTATTAAAAATATATAAGTAAAATATAAGTGGAGATTAATGCTTCACTTCAACAGCTGTCAATGATTCTGAGCTATTATCAACCAACACTTTATTAAAGAAATGTTTCTAAATTAAGTATGCGATTTATGTCTCCATAATTATGTCTGTCTTACTGAAAGATAACATTAATATTTAACTACTATTTTGCCTCTACCCGTTTAATTATGCATTTGTGGTTTATCAACCTTGATGACTTCCAGGTCTGCTTCCAGGTCCATTTTAAAGTGTTGCTTCTGGTGCAAAACAATGTAGAATTATTTTGATGAAGCAGTTGGACTCATAGACATAAGTCAGTTTGTTCCAGCAAATTGAAAAGGCAACTTAATTTACCTTACCAAAGCTTTTGTGCCAGGGCTGTAAGAGGAGGTTCTTCTGAGTCTTTCCCCCCAGTGCTCGTTGGGATGTTTATGACTCTCTATGGAGATTCTCAGTCATCCAAGTTGTCTGAAAGATGCTTTTTGAAAAGGCAATTGGGTTGTTCTTTTTTTTCTCCATGAGGAAATGTTTTGTTTCTTATCCAAGAAACTTCATCAATTCTGGCTGGATGATGGTGAGGGATAGAAGGATTTGTTCTGGTAGGTTGTTTGGAGGGTAGTGGAAGGAGTATATTTCTTTACAATCCCTCAGGATCACCTGAATCAGAGTGCAAAGTTCTTGGTCTGGCCATGTGTGTGTATGACACTGGGGTGTGCTAGTTCACCTCCTCATAGTGCACCCTGGATAGCATGGTAGTGTGAACCAAATGACTTGCAACAATTGGCAACCAGACTACATTGAAGAATTGGCAGTTAATGACAGTTGGCAGTCAGACATTTTTGTAGAACTCCTGGTTCTCTAAATACATGGTCTGGCCATTTTGAGATTTTACTGAAGCAGTCTAGTCCTTATTACATACTGGGTATGTTGATGGGACTCCAGGCAGAATGACCTTCACATGGGCAATCCCACAAGTTTTATCAAATATAATTTTTGATACTGGACTTCTTCAATGATCTGGAGAAACCAAATGGTTAAAAATATTTTTTTCTCCTGCCTGGTCCGGCATAATGTCTCATCAGCTAGGTCACTGCTTGGAAAGACCCAAATGGTAAGAAAGGAACTTTTACATGTTACTGGCCTTTCTACTATGCCAGCCAAGGGATCGGGGAAACAAGATAATACGCCATGGTGTTCCAAGCTGAATGTCTACCACCTATCATGGGATTCTCCATAGCCTGCTTTTGACCTTTCACCAAGTAGAGCCCCATTAGCTATCACTGCCTGAGAAAAGCAGAAAATTCAACATATTAAACATTCTACACTTTATCAAACTGTTAGCTCCAAAGAGTAGGAAATATGATTGGATCAGATTAAGATTCATGAGTACAAAATATTTCCTTCAGTAACTGGCCAGATTTTTCTGTGAAATTAATCAACAAGGTGTGAAGATAATGTCCCTTCTGCTATGTGATCTCCTTTGTAAATCACTTTGAAATAGAGCAGAGCTTTCTTTGAAAATGGAGATCCTGCCTGCACTAAATGGCATTATATAATACAGTGATTCTTTATCTGATCACCCTTCCATGCTCCCTGAAACAATTGCCAATTAATTCATTAGATTTTCTGCAGGTCTTATTAGCTCTAAAAAGTTTAATTACTTCTTTCCAGACTCTTCTGTCAAAGTATTTCTGATCTGCTTCTAGTAGTTCTTCTTTTTCCATTGTGAAAAAGTTTCTAACATATGCTGTGCCAGAAATAGCAAACAAATGGAGTTACTGCTAACATATACTGTAACTCAAAATATATGGCATATCTTTTCCTATTAATGGGGTTCCAGGTTTCCTTAGCATATTCATTCTTTCCCTTGAAAAAAAAATAGATAGGAAATGTCAATGCCAGAAACATTCTAATGTGAATGTAATCCAGTTAGTTAGCACAACTAGTTAGCACAAATCTTCCTTGAAATTCAAGGATCAGCATGGAATGACTAAAACAATTTCAGGGCCATAATTCTTAATAAAAGGAGGGAGATACCTATCCACAAAAGAAAATTGTTGTAATATCCCATTCTCCTTGAAAATGAAAATAAAGCTTGACATATGCTTACATATTTTGAACTGGTACAGAAACATGTTTAATCCAAGTTGTACAAATTAAAAATATAATGATTATACAATTTTTAAAAAACAAGAACACTCTTTGACTTCTTTTTTTCTCAATAAATATTTCTGTTTTCAAAAACACAGCTTGCCAGAAATGTTATAAAGCATTCCATAACTTCAACGGCTGCCACTGTTGTATCACATTCATGGCTGGTCAAAGAAGACCAGCTCTGCTTTCTAACTTTTTTTTCAAAGAAGCATTATTAGAATTTAAATAGGCACAATTTGGATGGGATTTTCCTATCAGAGTGTCAATTTTCACAATCCAATTGCATATCAACAATTTTTTCCATGTCAACATTTGCCTGACTTTTATTGTCCAGAAAATGAAGTGATGAAAAAAACCTCACCTCTTTATTTTATAGTCAGTTAATGTTTTTTAGCCTTCTGCGAATTCAACTCTTGAGAAAGAATTATATGGATTAACCTTATATTCTGAATTAGTGGTTGAACTAGCAATGAATTAGAGGAGGCCAACAAACCAGACAAAGTAGATTGAGGATAGATCAACTGTTTTTCTGTACAATCTCATCCGGCAATACTTTTGTGTTCATTTGTGTCAACAGGTTATTCCTGTCTGAATAAACTATTTAGATGATTGAAATGAACAGCATGGGTGCTTCTTTTGACAATGGTCTGACTTCTTCAACTCATTTAAAACTTGTTAATAAGAGATATAATAATAATTGTAATTATTATTATAATATAAAGAGCTGCAGTGGTAGAGTGGTTAGAATGGAGTACTGCAGGCTACTTCTGCTGATCACTGACTGCCATCAGTTTGACAGTTCAGGTCACACTGGCTCAAGGTTGATTCAGCCTTCCATCCTTCAGGTTGGTGAAATGAGGACCCAGATTGTTGGGGGCAATATGCTGACTCTGTAAACTACTTAGAGAGGGCTGTAAAGCACTGTGAAGTGGTATTGCTATATTGTGGAATAGATTTCAAATAAGGTACAGAAATAGAAACTTTTATTTATTCAACAAAATACTTTCCTCCCAAAGTTACAAACTAAGATATCATATGAGCCACCTTGTTCTCCCCAAGAAGCTATTGTTAATATTCCAATCACCCAACCAAAATATGCCTCTTATCTTTTTAAGTGTCTTTTGGTGCCTTAAAACCAAAGTCATGTGGCTGAAAGCTAAAATTAATCCAACAGGTGATGAGCAAAAATATGTATGATTCTTCTCAGATTAACCAACTGTGATCATAGAGAAAAAGATTGCTGATGATACATCTTTTCCCACTTTATCTTGAAGCTTTTGGAAGTTCCAGAGCCAGAGGCACTCAGTGGAGTTCAGCTGGAGATTCAGTGGAAATTGTGAAAACTGGAAATTGTGGCTCAAGGCAAATCAATATGCCTACCTCCTCCTCCTCATCATCATCATAGTACGATTTGGGTGATAAACAATGCAGTTGCAGAATCTGAATAACGCCACTGGCGCTGATGCATGCCAATAAAACTTTAACTATGCATCTAAATGACTAAATTATGAGCAGGAGAACATTAAATAGAATGATCTTGGCTCTGCATGTTATCTCATCTGAGATATCAAGATACTGTGCATATTCCAAGCAATAAAGATTACCTATAATGGGAAAATCATTCTGAATCATTCTGAATCATTTCCAAATGACCATGATAACTGAATATCAGAAAAGGCAACAGAAAAGGCAACAATCACATAATGTTAAATTAATTGCAGATTTGTCAACACGAAAAGTATTTTTTGAAGTAAAATCTATATAACACAGACAATACTTTAGAACTACACAAGTAGAGTCTACTAATTTTATATTGCATTTATACTGTGTATATTTTAAACTTTATGGACTTGTTAGAATTCAGTGGTGCTTGCTTACTTACCTACCTAATGTAGAGGTGTAATCTAGATATAAATAAAGTCTAAAGTGAAGTAAAGCCCATGTCACACTGAACCAATGGATGCAAAGAGGATGTAAAAAGGACAAAAAACCTTGCCATCCGTTGGTTAATGCGATGTATCCGTTCTGAACTCACTGCCTCCGTTTTGCTTCCTCTCTATCCGTCCAGCATCTGTTTATGGACGTTTCATCTGCTCCAAAAGTTTTGGGCTGCCTAAAACTTTTGCGCGGAAAATGTATCCAGTTCGTCCATTCTGCATCCGCTACGCATCCGCGAGGCATCCGTTATGCATCTGCTACACATCCGCTGTATCCGCTAGGCATCCGTTGCGCATCGGTGCAACTCCATCCGCCTGGACGTAGGGAGGAAGCGGAACGGATGCAGAACGGATGCCTAGCGGATGCAGAATGGAAACAAAGCGTTTAAAACGGAAAAAACATTCGCAGAGGGGACCTATCTCGGATATTAAGGATGTCTAGAGGATGCCTAGAGGATGCCTAGCGGAAAACCTATACTGCCTATAAAAAGGGGGAGCAACTCGCCTGCATCTCACTTTCAGAACAGCAGCCCAGCGGTGCAGACCTCTGCAGCCTTCATCTGACTCTTCCTCTTCCACAGCATCCAGTCATGTCCACCGTGGATTGTAACAAAGTCCTTTCGACAGCCAACATCGTTCTGCAACAGTGCAAAGCCATCTGCAGGCTCTGTGAACACTACTATGAGAAGAAAAGGAGCCACCCAAAAAGAGTCTGGGTCCAAAGATGGTTCACCAGAAGAGCAGAGGACGGGCTGTACAACAAACTGATGGTGGAGCTCAGGAGTGAAGACACTTGGGCATTCCAGAACTTCATGAGGATGCTACCAGCCATGTTTGACGAAGTTGTGCAGCGGCTGACACCCAGGTTGACCAAGGCAAACACCAGCTTCCGGCCCAGCCTGGAACCTGGGCTCAAGGTGGCACTCACTCTGCACCACCTGGCCTCAGGGACCTCCTACAGGAGCATGCAGAACGGCTGGAGGGTGCCATCCAACACCATCAGCATTGTGGTCAGAGAAGTGGTGCAGGCCATCATCGAAGAATACAAGGAGGAGCTCCTCCAGTACCCCCCCGGTTGAAGAAGGAGGGAAGAAAGTTGCAGAGCAGTGGTATCAGAAGTGGAACTTACCACACACCATTGGAGCCATAGATGGCAAGCACGTGGCCTGCAAATCTCCAGCCAACTTGGGGTCCACTTATTTCAACTCCAAGGGCTTCTTCAGCATCATCCTCTTCGCCATGGTCGATGCTGACTACAAGTTCATGTACATCGATGCTTCAGGCAACGGCTCCTCTTCAGATGCCCAGGTATACAACGCCAGTCACCTCAAGGAGGGGCTGGAACGCAACCTCATCGTGGGCTTCCCAGATCCAGAACCCCAGCCCAACAACATGCAAGATGTGCCCTACTTCATCGTGGGGGATGACGACTTCTCCCTCACAACCTACCTCATGAAGCCCTACACCTGCAGACTCCTCACCCGTGAAGAGAGGATCATCAACTACAGGCTGTCCAGGGCAGGACGGGTGGTGGAGAATGCCTTTGGCATCCTGGCCAACAGGTTCCAGGTACTTCTCACCACCATGCAGCATTGTCCAGGGACCGTGAGGAGGATCATGGAAGCTTGCTGCATCCTGCACAATCTCATGCGCACCCGCTACCCAGTCTTGCAGAACAGGCTCATGGACCTCTAACAAGCCAATGGGGACATGGAGCCTGGGGAATGGAGGCAAGGGCGAAACCTGATCGACACTGAGGATGTGCAAGGCCCCAACAGAGCCTCACATGAAGCGAAGAAGCAGCGCAACCTCCTGAGACAATGGTGCAACTCCCCAGCCGGAGCAGTGGACTGGCAAGACAGGATGGTAGATGCTTAATGGATGCTTCCTTCAGCCTTTCTCATCACACGGATGAGATTGGGCCATGTATGTTTGGTTGGCCTACAATGAACAGGGCATTTAATAAAGATTTGTGTTTATGTTGACATGTGTGGATAATTATTACATTATTATTGATAATAAAGGGCCATAGGTATGGCACCTGGGAGGGTGGACCATACAGTCCCACTATGCTTGCACTGGAGGTTTATCTATCCCACTGCTATCCTAACCCATCTCACAGCTATTACCCATCCCACAGGTATCCTAACCCATTCCAAAGCTATCCTTACCCATCCCACAAGCATGTAAAAGCTTAAACCATTTCTAAAAGTTTCCAGCAAGACTTTATTAAAAAAAAGAAATGAAACAAGCGTGTGAATCATAAATAGACTTTATTAACAACAAGCTATAAGACAAAAATGAGTCTCTGGCACTCCTCTTGGTCGCTCAGTCTCAGGGGTGAAGGGTCCAGGTGCTGTGGAGGTGGCTGGTGCTGGAGTGCTTGTCATCAGCTCCTCCAGAAGCAGAAGCAGCAGAAGCGCCAGCCCCAGAAGAGCATGCCGGTGCTGCAGAAGCCCCAGCAGAACCAGAGTGAGAGCCAGGGGGCGGGATGGTAGCCCTGTCCCTCTTGCAAGGGCTGGCAGCAGATGGCTGAGGCTTGCTGTCCTTCCGTATGGTTGTGGGGTTGCTGGCTGGCAGGGAGGCTGGCAGGAACCAAGGCTGGCAGGAAGGCTGGCAGGGAGGCTGGCAGCAAGGCTGGTAGCAAGCCTGGCAGCAAGGCTGGTGGCAAGCCTGGCACCAAGGCTGGCAGGCAGACATGCAGGCAGGGCAGGCAAGGCAGTCGATGTGTCCGGCAGCAGGTCTTTCTTCTGAATGGTGACCTGCTTCCGAGCTGCTTCCATTATATCCGTGGGGCTGACGCAATGCATCCTCCCCGCATGCGCAATTAACGCCAGGCATCCATTAGGCTTCCGCTGTGCATCCGCTAGGCTTCCGCTCTGCATCAGCTTCATCCGTTCGGCGTCTGCTCTGCATCCACTCTTTCCGTTCCGTGTCCGCTTCGCTGAGGCCCCACGGAAGCCCTGCGGATGTGCCACCCACTCCCACCAGCTCCCATCCGCTTCCATCCGCTAGGCTTCCATTCCGCATCCACTTTGCATCCGCCCTGCATCCTCCCCGCGTCCGTGTTATCCGCTCTGGTTATGCAAATTTTCACCCCTTTTGAGAGTGGATAACAACGGATGGAACATTTTGCTCGTCCGCTGTGTCCTTTTTGCATCCATTGGCCAGTGTGACATGGGCTTAAGGCACCTTGCCTTGAATAGTAAACAATGTTTCATCCCAGCATAAGAAGTAATTACCATGGAATAAACCACTGTTTTATTTATTTTCTAACATACAGTTTTATTTAGTTCACAGTGTTTACAGGTGATATATTCAGGTGTAATCATTTTGAAGTGTTCTTCCCACTGAAGCTTGACTGATGCTGACTACTATCATGATATCCTCAGACTTTTTAAAAATGTTGATGAATTCTAAAATTATACATTATTTTCATCTTAGTCCATTTATCTTTTTAATCTCTAATCTGACAGCTTCTAGGAGAGATATTGCAAACTGAACACAGCTTCAAGAAAGCGGAACTGACTACTGCAGCAGAGACCAATGAACAGGAAAGTAACTGGGTCCTTGGAATCTTTCCGGATTAGAACTGGATGAGACACACCACACACACACACACACACACACACACACACACACACACACACACACACACACACACTGAAGAACTGAACCAGAAATTAGTAACTACAGTAATAACACTGTCAATAATGACGTCTACTTCTTTGGACAAAACTATGTGTAAAGATATTAATGAAGGAACAACAAACATGGAACAAATTTTATCTGACAAAGTACAGAATGTGGAACTACAAATGATAGGCTAAGAAAATGATTTGAAAAAGATGCACTTTATCGGATATACAAAAGAAACTGGATGCAGATTTAAAAATAAAAATGAAAGTACACATGATAAATCAAGAGAATGACCTGGAAATTGTTCTCTTATTAGATCTGCAAAAAAACCTTATTAAAGCTTTGAAGAAGTTGGAGTGATTGGATAAATAAGAATCGAAGAGAAATCAAATCCTATGATTTGTTCAATGTTTGATTGAATTAAAGATGAAGTCTGTTAAAAATATATTAAAATTTAAAAATAAATGAAAAAGAATACAACATTTTGCAGTGTTTGGCAACCTTCTATTGACTTTTTGCTGATATCAGGATTGAACAGTTAATATTTTATGGATTTACTTACAGATAAGGAATGGGGCATGGAATGAAGAGCTCTCTGTTTAACTTTATAGGGAGTGAAGAGTTATTACATGTGTTTATATGTGTTATAAAATGTGATTAAAGTTGGGAGTCACTTCTTTATATATTTCTTTTTATTTTTCTTCATTTTATTCTTTATTTTCTTGTTCTTTTTTTCTTGTTCTTTTTTCCTGCACCTTTTTTTCCCATTCTTTTCTCTTTCTGTAAGCTTAGTTTGTATTAGTTTTTACAATTGTAATTAAAATTTTAAATAATAGCTACAGTCAACAAATGTTCCTCCAATCTGAGTAATATTTTTTCAGGTTTGCACTCTATTCCATTGTAGCTTCTGTGATATAGTTTTAATTTATTTGAGTCTTCATTGTATAAGTATTTCAGGATGAAATTTCTATGAAAAATCATTAGAGAGCAAAATAGTGAAAGAGGAGAAGGAGGGGTGGGATACGGTGATTTAATCATTTAACATTGGGGACATTTATTCATGCTAATTTTATTTGAAAATGTTTGCTTATTCAAATACAATATTTGCATACTTTAAGAATGATTCAGATGCCCCTTTGGGAAATGGATAAATTTGTAATAATGGAGGGTGATATTTCACAGTCGTGTATGATTTGTTACCCTTTTTCTTCAAATTCACAGGAGTCAGCCAATTCATTAGTAAACTTCACCAGGATAGGTTTCTTCCCAAATTCAACAATAAACATTTGAAATGTATATTTTTGCAATATTTTAATAGCATAAAAATATTAAGAAAGAGGTCAGCCTTCTCCCTATGACTTGCACTTACAATAGAGTTAGCTTTCAGTTTGAATTAGCTGCCTAGAATTTCAGGAGTATGTCAAAAAGAAGCATTTGGTGGAATATAATTGTGGAAAGAAATAGAGGTCAGAGTCCCACTGGTCAGAAAGAGGTAATTTTGGAGACATCTGGAAATATTTCTTCCCCAAACCTCAAAAACTTTAACCTTAGACTCTCTACTATTAACCTCACCCCTTTCCTAAGAGGTCTGTAAGGGGCGTGCATAAGCGCACCAACATGACTACCGTCCCTGTCCTATTGTTTCTTTTATTTTTCTTGCATGTATCTATGTATTAATAACTATGTTTTTACTTATACCTATTATCTTGTAAGCAATTGACAAACCAAATAAACAAACAAACAAATAAATAAATAAATATTCTCTTTACTATTGACAAAACCAATAAGGTTTTAATCTAAAGTCTAAGTGTTTGCCTTCCCCAATTCCATTAATAAGCAGAACAACCATGGAATACCCACTTAGGAGACAGTCCCTTAATTTCACAGACAATTGTTCAGAGGTCCCCTAATTTTAATGGCACCCTTCATAGAATAAATCGATGAGGTCAATAATAACTATTTTTAAGTAGAGAATTAATACAGTTTCCAACATATACTTATGATTTGTTTTATTAAAACTTCTCATACTTCTCCATGAAGTTTTACAGAGTAGCTTTTAGAGCAATTCTAGGACATTTGCAGGGATTCAAAAAATTTTAACAACCAGTTCTGTGGGCATGACTTAGTTGGTGGGTGTGGCTTGATGGTCATGTTATTGGCTGGGTATGGCCAACTCAAAATAACTCACATCGAGGCATGCATCTCCTCGCCTAGCCTCTCATGACTGCGGGGATGCTGCAACAGTTGTAAATGTGAAAAACAGTCATAAGTCATTTTTTTCAGTGCCATTGTAACTTTGAATGGTCACTCAACACAAGCAAAGTACCAGCAAAGGAGGGGGAAAAAAACTCCAGAGAAGGCTGTGAACAATGTCAAGTCAATGCTAAACACCAACTTTTCAAGTTATCTTTAAAAGAAATCCAAATTTTAATGTTGGAAAACTGTAGCTTTGGTTAGGCCGGGTGAGTGCTTTCAATTAGAAAAACACTTCTCCTGTTCTGGCAGATGTCTAACCTTTGTTAAGGCTGCTTGGCATTGCTCCAGATTCCAAAGACAGTTCAAAAGGATAAGTGGTCAAAGGAGGATCCTTTCCTACTGCAAATAAAATATTCACATAGTTGACAGGGGTCCTGCCAGAAATGCTTTCTTAATGGGTCTCCAAAAGTCAAGCTGAATATATCTATATAATGAATGAAATAGCTCTTCAAGCAGATAACATTCCAAAGATAGGTTTTTGGATCTATCAAAATCAAAAATTTAAAAGGAAATAAATAAATCTGAACATAAGATGAATCAAAAACTTCAATGTTCTCCATAACTTTATCTAACCTCATGAAGTCCAGAACTGATGGAATTTGGAGCTAGAAAGCTATTTATTAAATAAATGTAATGTACAACAAATCAAGGCAGATGGATAAAATAAAGTCTGGCCTTAGTTGTTTTTTGAGATAATGCTGGCTTTATCATATGGACAAACCAACATTCTCTTGTGGTTGCTAGGACACACAAGGTTCAATTATTTTTCATCTGCCTCCTTCCCTGCCTTTAAGCTTGTAAGGACCAAAGCAAGAATAGTCTGCTGGGAAATTATTTCTGGGCTAGAAAAAGCCTTTCCTCTGAAAATGGCTCTGGATCAAGTTATAGAAGTGAGTAGGGTTCTATTTACTCTTGTCTTTTGGAACAGGAATGTCCTCATAGTCCATATGTTGGTCTTGCCATATGCCCATTATGTTGCTCTTGAGGAAAGCTGTAAAGAGTCGTGGGGCTGGGTGATTTGTGATCCCACCTGTATATATTGTTTGGAGTGTTATCTCCCAATGAGAATGGTGCATATTTGCTCATTGCTGGCTAGCCAGCTTTAAATTATTAATTGATCTTTGTAATCAGCCTAAAGCTGCATGAGCAATGGAAACATTAAATATATATATATTTTCTATCCTTGTCTGATAGTCACCAACATTATAGATAGATAAATAGAGATAGATAGAGATAGATAGATAGAGAGAGAGAGAGAGAGAGAGAGGGAGGGAGGGAGGGAGGCAATAAGTCACACTTTCTCACATGACAATTATTTCCCAGAATAGATATTCCCCACTGTTCTGAACCTATGGGACCAATCATGATGCAAGATTCTAAAACATCTTGGAAGGCCCATACATACAGAACCTTCTCCCCATTTATACAAAATATAGTGAGATGATGGCAGGGTTAAGACAGGTGACATTGGGACTGTCGAATCTGCATGAAAAATCAACATTTTATAGCATCTTCTCTTATTTTCAATGCTATGCAATAGTTTTATTTGTATTTTTCTGTTCATGAGTTTTGAGATTTGCAATCCTCCCAAATTTCTCCATTTCATTGGCAAAAGATTAAGATCCCACTGAGGTACACACAATTAGGGAAAAAAACTTTACCCTACATATATCCAATAATTTAACGTATTAAAAACCTTCAGTATGCAATACTATAATGAGGCTTGTAAAGGCCAGTTCTTTTCTTTTTCAAAATCAGTAAAATTTTGAATAAGATTGTTATGGAATTAAAATGCTACTTAAGAATCATGACATGGATTGAAGAAATTATAAATGAAACAATACTTCTGGATTCCAGAATATGGAAGTCCTAAATATGTCCCTATTATATTAACATCAGCAACCCTCCATAGATAAATAATATGGTATGGTTTTTCCCACTCCTTTCCCACAGTATTATTGTAATCTCACTCACCAAAATGCCATTCTTTATTGTTGACAATGGCATTGTAAAATAGACAATGGGCAGGTAAACTAAAAATAAATGCTTCTTTCTCTCATTATACTTGTAAAACTCCAGACCTAGGCTTGTAAATGGTATGTATTTTTAGAAATAAAGTTGATCTATAAAAAGATTGCGTTGCTGTTTACTTCAATTTTAAAATGACTTTTTGTCATAAAAGTCCATTTACAAAGATAATTTTATTTCCTCTTGAATTATTGTCATACAAGCCAAGGAACAAAATTCCTTGGCACTG
>BLBF01000007.1:47549346-47566407 GCA_015471245.1 Laticauda colubrina | reverse complement strand
ATATAGATATAGATATAGATATAGATATAGATATAGATATAGATATATAGGGGAGTCTTAGTCCTTTGAGAACTGATGTAAATATCCTTAGGCCTATATTTTTTACGCTTTTATCAAATCTCTTGTTATGAACGGGTGTGGCACAAAGGCAACATAGTCAAATAAGCAAGAAGAGTCCCTTTAATACCTCCAACTTTGCCCCAGTATCCAGGTTACCTTCAGCTGGAGAAAAAACTCTCCCAAGAACAGTCTTTAAGTGGAGGAAATTCAGTCCAAAAACAAAGTACATACAAATGTAAATAAAAACCCACACAAACCATGCTACAGTAATTAACTTGACAGGGCAGAAGGAATTGCAGTCTTGAAAGCCCAACAAAACACATACAGCTGGGAAGATGCTAGGAACTCAGATAAGCCTTGTTGATACCAGATAATTCATGATTTGCTCCCAACAATTTTGTTGGGCACAGCTTCCCTTTTTAAACACTGTTCTCCCAGCTGTGCTCCCAGCTGCAGCTAATGAAGGGAATCAGGGCCCTTTCCTCCCCCTTAAGCCATGCAGCTCACATTTCTCCCTTCTCCAATCCTCCCTGAGTTCCCTAGGATGAAGAGGGGGTGGGCCTGGGTCTTCCTCCAAATTCCCTCTCCCCTGCTCTGCCCAGCCAGGCCTTTGCCCTTCCCCAGTTTCTTCCACAGCCAATGGAGCCACACTCCCACTCCCTGTCAGCTGCTCGGCCTCCCCCTCCAAATCAGATTCCGACAGGGGCATGACATCTTTCAAATGTAGTCACTTCCCAAGTCTGTGAGACAATTCAGAAAGTGTCACATATAACTGGTTGAAATCACCATTAAAAACCTTGCCAAATACATTAATTTGCTGATTTAGCACTTTTCTTTATTTCTTGAATAGTTTATGTTTTGGGATACTTACACAATAGCCAATAGTTTTTTCTACCTTTTCCTTTTCATCTATCAGCAATGGATGCAACTGACAAAGGGATAATTAAACAAGATATGACAGCATGTAAATTAAGTGGCAATAATTCACCTCATGCATGGTTTTAGCACAATTAAATGCTATCAAATTGCTGTTGTGTAGTTCAATCTGTGAAAATTTTTTTAGAAAATTGTATATAGGAAAATAATGAAAAACATCTAACAGAGGAGAGGGGAGAATTGTATTTATGAAGCTAGTGTATAACTGAATCAATATCTTGGCTCTAGATCTTGAAGAAACCCATTTTTACCTGTTATGCTTTCCCCTTGAATCCACACTATGGAAACTTCAGATCGTCAATATTTGTGAATCCTCACACTGATGAAGAATATAAACATCATTTGGAGTTTAAACATCGAGCTTTTACTATGTAGCCTTTGACTCAAGAAATATATCAAAACAGAATATTTCTACACGAGTAATTTATAGCATCAGCTATTGTTATGGTCAATATAAAATGTATATTTATTAATGTTTTTTCATCAAACTGATGATAGAGAGAACCTATAAATCAACACTGCAGAAATGGTCTGCACTGAAGCATTCATATGTTCAGATAAACAATTCCAAAGTATATTGATACTTCGTATTAAAGTAAAACAGAGCTTCAGATTCAAAGGAAAATATATGAAGGGATGCACACATGGAATAGACTGGGAAACCTTAAATCAAATGCTTATTATCTTGGAATCACATTGTAGCTGCAGAGGGTAACCATGTAATCATGAGAAAAGACATAGAGGCTTTAAAGAGCTGTTTCCAAGTATTTACCCTTAAATCATCCTTGGATGTAGTTTGGGCTTTTTAATAATAACTGTTCAAAGTTATCTAGTCATGGTTCAGTGGAGCATGAATTTAGTTCTTCCAAGTACTTGGCCAACCATGTTTGAGATAAGAACAAGCTTGATTAATATTCCATTAGGATACAACCAGGGACAATCAGGTTGCAGGGCAGACTGAGAAGGAGAAAAACATCTTGAAAAAGGCACTGGTAGATTGCTTCCATTTTGTCACCCAAACAAAGCAAAACAATTTTTAAAAATCATCTGAACAAAAAATAAAACTGTGTGAAATTCAGTTTAATTTGATGGAGTCTTTACTTTTTAGCATCTATGATTCTCCCAAAGCATGAGCATATAGGTGGAACATCGGGGCTTATCTTTCATATTATTATTATTTTAATGGTTCCCTGACTGAACACTAATAATCAACCAAAATGAGCAGCAGAAGGAGAGTTGAGCTATTTTCTACATTTTTAAAGGAGAAATTGAGAATCAGCTGGTTACCTGTATTTGCTTTTGAAACATAAATCTTGGCTTGAAAGCCCCCCTGCAGTTGACCCAAATGTGGCTCCAGCAATAGAAAAAGAGGTGGTGGTAGAGAATGAAGGTCTCCGTCTTTGGAAATTTAGCCTCTTCTGAACACACATGCAAGATTTCAAAGGTGGCTTGTTACCAATGCAATCTGAACATTGCACCCTCCTTCTCATCAGAATTAGCTGGGCAGTTTTCAGGTTTTTCTTTTCCTTGAACAAAGGAAATTATACATTTAAAACTTCAGAAAATTAATTCTCTGTAAAACTCTGCAGGGTACCTCAGCAAAGAAGGAGGTAAAGGGAAGAAAATCACATGTTCTAGACTGGCTTTTTTTTTTAATAAAATCAGCGGTAGGTTTTGAAACTGCTGGATCCTGATAGATGGAACTGACTTGTTTCATTCATTCATTCATTCATTTATTCTGCACTTTTCTTCTATTTCAGGTCAACATAATTAGTCTATAATTTTTAAGCAAACCATTCAGATTAAGTCTTATATCCTTTCTCAGATAGAAATAACTCAGGGGATACTTCCTCCTCACCCGGCCCACTGCCAATTCACATATTTATTTGTTTGTAAGTTTATCACATTTTTAAGCCTACCCAATTTATCAACCATTCTGGGAAGTTTAAAATAATTAAAAACAATGGTATAAAATATAAAGTTATATGGTTACCTCAGTGGAACAAGCAGTCTTCAAAAACCCATAAACCTTTCATAAAGGGAGCTCACATCCCAGCCTACACCCGAAGGAAAAAGCATGTCTTTGGAGCATATTTAAAGGACAGTAGGATTGGGTCTATTTGAATCCATGAGGCAATGCAGGCAAGCATTGCAAAAGAGAAGGTACTCTCTTGAATACCATCAAATGACATTGCATAATGTATTCAGTTTACAGCATGCCAACTCTTTCTGCTCTTATGGGATGAGCAGAAACAGTAGGTGAGAGAATGATACCTCAACTAAGCAGACCTCAGGCCATGTAAAATTTGTAGGCGACAACCAGCACCTTGACTTGTACTTAGAAAACTAACCAGTTCAACCCATACAGCTGTAGTCCATATATGAAGTGACCAAAATTGTTATCATGAGAAGAAACAGCATTATTTATACATAGCTGTATGTGTAGAAAGTATAGGAAATGACCTTGAAAGAAAGGAGAAAGAGCCACTACCAAGACCACTTACCAATCTGATAAGAGTAAATTGAGCTCCAGCCATGAAATTCAATTGGGTAAATGTCTTAAGCAGGCCCTTCCCTATATACAAAGATAAAGTTAGAGAAGGGGAACCATCACAAGTCATGATATATTTAGCATTGGTTTCTTAGCCTGGTGATCTTGTTGGGTTGACATCAACCCTGTAAGTCAGAAAGATTGGTGGCGTTGAAGGTTGCTGCTGAAAGATAAAGGTTGGCCAGGAAGATTGTAACATCCCTGTTCCAGCTATAGCAATGTTTATAAAAAGAGATAATTAATTCCATCTCAGTCCTATATCCCAGTCTGAAGCTCACTGAAAATGTCCAGAAAATGTGTTTTCCTTTGTAGCTGCAATGTGGTCATCTTCTTAACAGCTTTCCCCATAAAGAGTACATTGAAGACTGGATGAAAGTAATCCAAAACTGTTTGTTTCATGGAAGGAGTGCACCAACTCTGAGCAGACCAACAAATGTTATCTTCCTGGATCCTTAATCAACCAGGAGGAGCAGTGATTCACAAAATTTTCAATTTCATTGTACATATGTTGTGCATTGACAATAAATCTTTGATCGATTGAACAGATGGCAGTCAGCTGAGAACCTTATCCAATTCCCCAGAAGAAATGGGAAAAAAACCCTCTTTCCTGATAAGGAAGCGAATCTAATTTTATTTACTAATATTTATTAACTAGCTCTATACCCGTGCTTCGCTAGAAAACTATGTGATTGGGCTTAGTTTTTGGGGTGGAAGATAAGGGAAAAAAATTCTGCCTCTGCCTACCCGAATCCATCGGTATTCATCTGGGTAGCATCCTGTCAACCTGTGAGAGAGCTGAGCGCTGTTTGGAAATTGAAACAGTATTTGCTATGTGAGCAAGCTCAACTGTTCTGTACTAAAGCTTCTTGGTGCTGTGAAACTAAAACTGAAATTCCTTTCCTCTGTTTGTGTTTTGCATTTGGAACAGATTTTTTTCAGGTGGGAAGGGGGAGTAGAACTCCTTAGCATCAGAGCATGTTAATAATAATATACGAAATACTAATGCTGTGATGGTCATTCCAAAAAATCCTTTCTTAGTGAGCACCTAGTAGCCAAGAGGAACATATGTGCCAAATTTCAATTTTGTAGGCTTTCTGGAGATTTTATGATGATGCATGAGTGGTATTTCACTTTTATCTCATTCTAGATTGATATAGATATATAATAGAGATAAAAGATAGATAAATATAAGATTTTGGCCAAAATAATGTTATTTCTGATTATATAAAAATTACATTTGGATAGGAAAAATAGATTTAGTGAATACATAAGAAATAATCAACAGTTTGGCAGATGGAGTAGAAAGATGGATCTTTACCTTGTTCTTTATCACAGGAGTGGATCTTCTTGGCAACATAGGGCCAAACTCGACATTTGTGGGGGAAAGGTTGAGACCAGGGGGAAAGTGCAAAGTGAGTAAAATCCCATCACACATATCATTTAAAACATGTTGGTTTTCTTTGTTCTCTTTAATTATGAACTCTATATTTTAAGGTTTACATTATCATTTTCATGTGTTCTCTGTTGTAAAAGGGTAAAAAAATTGCCATGAGGGATTAAGAAAGAATGTTTAGGGCCATATTCAACCCTGAATATAAGTTGCCCATGTCTGCGTGAACACATAGCTAAGCAATTTGATATCTTTCAGATATTTCCTTTATAACTCCCAATTTGTCCTTCTCTGTTCAAGAATTGAAATCAAAACACCTGGAAGTATATTACTCATTCTTTCTTAGGCATGTTTGAAAGAAGGGAGAATGAGTTAGAAGAAGAAAAAATGCTTTTGACTTTTGAAATACAGCAGGGTAACTATGTCCACATGGTGAGAGATGGCAGCATCCAAATACTAATTTGGCAGAGGTCAGTGGATTTCATAATACTGTTCTTGGGAGATAGGATATTAATGCATTTTTAAAAGGGATATAAATAAGGATTTGAAGCAAGAAAGAACTTTTAGTGCATGTAAACTGGGAAGAAGATAACAGAAATGATGTTTCCTTGTAAACTTCTGTCTACAAATGATCAGGACTACAGAAATATAGATATCATATTTCTAATCTCATGAATCTTCCCTAACCTGCTTTTACACTGATTCATATTTAAAAATAAATTTGAATTTTAAAGTCTATGAAATATCTATATATAAACACATAGATTATTCTAAATTTAAAATTTTTAATGTTAAGAAAAGTCTCCTTCTGGTTCAGGTTGACTCCTGATAAGATTATTTTTTTGGCATCCTAGTGTAATCTATAGCCAAGGAATTTAATATGGTGTCCAACTGTGGTATTAACCAGCCCCCAAACTACTTAGTTTTTGAGCCAAAGTTGGCCAGGAACTGCCGTCTTCTAAAATAGAGACAGAGACAGAAACACAGACACAGACACACGCACACATACACATCTTGTTGCAATTTTAAGTTTGATTTATCTACCTAATATTGTGAAAAAAAAATCTGTTCATTTGTCCATTTTTAAACAGTGCATTGGTTTATATGTTTAGTATAGGTTGAAAGCATGCTGAATTATATGCAGTTTTGCAGATGATTCACTTTCCTCTCATGTGTCCTTTTGCATGTATTTTTCAATTGTAGACTTTATAAAATTCATAAAACATTCTAGATAATGTAGAATACAAGATGTGCAAAGATAATAGCAATCAAATCAATTTTCCATGATGTGCACACATAACAATGCTCAATTTACTTTTTTTTACTCAGCAAGTTTGGAAGTGCTTTACAAAGCTATCTTATAATGTTATTACATTACATTAAATATTAATGTTTACACTGCTAAAAAATACTTAACATGTCACATCAATCAATAAATAACATTCTGACCAGCATGTTTATATTTCTTTTCAGTTATTCCTTATGATCACAATGCACATTGGGCTGAAGATAAAAATATAACTGATTTGTCGGCAACTGAATTTTTAAGACTCTATATGTGCATGGATTCTTGGGAAAGAAATATTTGTCTCTTTCTCTTCTTTGAAAAAATGTGTCTTAACAATTAGTCTGTATTGATTGTGCCAATGTCTTAGTCACTAGAGAATACATTTGAAGTTGAATAAATAGTTATTTAGCGACACTGTAAAAAAGACATAATTGCCATTTCATTGAACTGTAGGACAACAGTGTGAATGCTAATTTACAACAGGTGAAGACAGAGACACATATTTTTATTGTGCATTTTATGATACTTTAGAGCCTCTATTAGAATTTGCAGCTATATGTGTATTGTTTCCACTTGAATCATAGGGGGAAAATTTATCTCTGACAATTAGTGTTATTTTCAGTTGCAGAAAAAGTGAAGCATAAATGGTGTTTTTATTTCAATGAAATGCTCAAATAAAAGCAATAATAATGTTTCATTAGATCTACCCTTTTGAACTATAAATAGATTGTTTCAGATGATAGGCTCTGTGACAAGCTAGTGACCTAATTTGTCTTTGTCTCAAGGCTCTCGTGCCAAAAGAGAAATGACAGACAACTAGAATTCTTGAAGATTTTTTTTAGCTTTAATCTAGCCTTTAATTTAATTGAAGTCTTAGAAGGTGGCAGCCCCTGGGTGACTTGACTGGGCTTGGAAGCTAAGTAAAGCCCATGTCACACTGCACCAACGGATGCAAAGAAGATGTAAAATGGAGAGAAACATTTGCCATCCGTTGGTTAACGTGATGCATCCATTCTGTACTCACTGCGTGCAGGATTCATACCTTCTATCCATCCAGCATCCATCTACTGAGATTTCATCTGCTCAAAAGGTTTTGAGCTGCACAAAACTTTTTGAGTGGATGAACTTTCCACCGCGTCCGTTCTACATCTGCGACACATACAGGGAACAAACGTTCTATGTCTGTCATCATCCATTAAACGTCCGCTGTATCTGCTCGGCATCCACTGCGCATCCACGCAACTCGCATCCGCTCCAGCAGAAAACGGAAAGAGGGAGGAAGCGAAACGGATGCGGAATGTCCACACAGCATTAGTAACACGGACATAGAAAGGATGAAAGCGGATGCAGCTCGGACATAAAGCATTAAAATGGAAAAAACATTTGTACATGGGGTGTATCTCGGATATTTAGGATGTCTGCAGGATATCTAGAGGATGCAGAAGGACACCAAGCGGAAAACTGATATTTCCTATAAAAAGGGGGAGGCAATCACCTGGATCTCACTATCAGTCCAGCAGATGTGGTGTGCAGACCTCTTCAGCCTTGCTCTTGCTCTTCAACATCATCCATTGATCTCCACCATGGATCAACGCACACTCCTTTTGGTAGCCGCCATCATTCAACACCAATACCAAGCTCTCTTCAGGCTCTTTCACCTTTTCTATGCAAACAGAAGGAGATGTCCAAGAACTGTGTGGGTCCGACGATGGATCGAGAGAAGAGTGGTGTATGGACTGTATGACAAGCTGATGGTGGATCTGAGGAATGAAGACACTCGTGCATTCCAGCACTTCATGAGGATGCCACCAGCCATGTTTGACGAACTTGTGGAGCGTCTTAGACCCAGGTTGACCAAGCCGAGCATGAACTTCTGTCCCAGCATGGACCCTGGACTGAAGGTGACACTGACTCTGCGCCACCTGGCCTCTGGGACCACATACAGAAACATGCAGTATGCCTGGGGGGTGCCACACAACACCATCAGCATTGTGGTCAGAAAAGTGGTGCAGGCCATAATCGAAGAATACCTGGAGGAGCTCCTCCAGTACCCCTCCACTGAAGAAGGCTGGAAGAAAGTTGCAGAAGAGTGGTATCAGAGGTGGAACTTCCCCACACTATTGGAGCCATAGATGGGAAGCACGTGGCGTGCAAAGCTCCAGCCAACTCAGGGTCCACTTATCACAACTACAAGGGCTTCTTCAGCATCATCCTCTTTGCCATGGTCGATGCTGACTACAAGTTCATGTACATCGATACTTCAGGCAATGGGTCAGCTTCAGATGCCAAGATATACAACACCAGTGACATCAAGGAGGGGCTGGAATGCAACCTCATCATGGGTTTCCCATATCCAGACCCCCTACCCAATGACACACAAGATGTGACTTACTTCATCGTGGGGGATGATGCCTGTTAAGCCTGGGTTCCCCAACCAGGGTTAGGTAGACAAGCTAAACAGAATGTGCAGCGTTAGTCAGATAGGCACACAGATAAATGAGTGAGCTAAGCTTGTATGTTTATTAACATACAGTAAAAATAACAGATACGCTTGTGCTATCAAGAATATAGTTTATTCCAGTATAAGTTTATGGCATAGTCAAATAACAGACCAATATTCATTTACCATGTAGTCAGTCCATTCAGGGATATTCAGTTAGCAAAGTCCATGTAGAATATCCTATGTCAGTTCACTTACAAATCAGTCCTTTGTTGTCTCTCCCATTCGAGCAATGCAGTCTTGATTCCAAGCAGTAATCAGGGATCATCAAAGCCAGAGAGAGAGAGAGCAAGCTGTATACTTGCTACTTTTAAATGGTTTTCATAACCACTCCCACAATTGCTATTTCACAGTTAAAGCTGCATACACTCTAACATACACTAACTATGATTCATAGTTATTATTTCACCTAAACCAGTTAGGGTAAACAATGTTATCCCTAACAATGCCTTCTCCCTCAGAACCTACATCATGAAGCCCTACACTTCCAGATGCCTCACCCGTGAAGAGAGGATCTTCAACTCCAGGCTGTCCAGGGCAAGACGGGTGGTGGAGAACGCCTTTGGCATCTTGGCCAATAGCTTCCAGGTACTTCTCACCACCACCATGCAGCATCGCCCAGAGACTGTGAGGAACATCGTGGAAGCTTGCTGCATCCTGCACAATCTCATGCGCACCCGCTACCCAGTGTTGCAGAACAGGCTTGTGGACCATCAAAAAGGCAATGGGGACATGGAGCCTGGTGAATGAAGGCAAGGGCAAAACCTGATAGACACTGTGGATGTACCAGGCCCCAACAGAGCTTCACGTGAAGGGAAGAAGCAGCGCAACCTCCTGAAACACTGGTGCAACTCCCCAGCTGGAGCAGTGAAGTGGCAAGACAGGATGATAGATACTTAATGGATGCTTCCTTGAGCCTGTCTCATCACACTGATGAGATTGTGCCATGTATGTTGAATGGCCCTACAATGAACAGGGCATTTAATAAAGAGTTGTGTTTAAGTTGAAATGTGTTGATCAATGGATAAATTGTTATTGATAAAAAAAAGGGCCACACGTGTGGCAGCTGGAGGGTGGACCATACAGTCCCACTATGCTTGCACTGGAGGTTTATCCATCTCACAACTATCCTTGCCCATCCCACAGCTATTATCCACCCCACAGCTATCCTTGCCCATCCCACAAACATGCAAAGGCTTAACCATTTTCTAAAAGTTTCCAGAAAGACTTTATTAAGTAAAAGAAATGAACCAAGTGTGTGAAGCAAAGATAACCTTTATTAATAACAAACTGTAAAAGCAAAATGACCCAAATAAAGTGTCTCAAGCAAAGATAAAGTCAACAGGTAACAACTCAGTCTCTGTCACTGTTCTCAGTCACTCTGAGACATGCCCATGGTTTCAGGTGTAAAGGGTCCAGGGGCTGTGGAGGTGGCATCTGGAGGTGCTGATCTGAGGTGCCATTGGGGTGCCTGGCCCCGAGAGGACAACAGGAGATGGTGTGTGCAGGAAGCTCTCAGAGAGCTGACTCAGTCTCGTGAGGTTGAGAGGCCCTTCCTCAAGGACCTGGGATGTCAGGCACAGTACTGATGACAGATTTTCTGTTGAGGGGCTTGGCTGTGGGGTGGAGGAAGGAGGAGTGTAGTGGGGCTGTCTGGTCTGCAGCTGGGCGAGGTGAGGTGGCATGTGGCATGTTAGTGGCATGTGTGGCATCGGTGGCATGTGTGGCATCGGTGGCATCTGTGGCGTTGGTGGCATCTGTGGCATCAGTGGCATCAGTGGCATCGGTGGCATCAGTGGCATCTGTGGCGTCGGTGGCATCGATGGCATCTGTGGCAGGCGATGAACCTGGGCCTGGACTGGGAAGGGCTGTCTCTGATGAGGGAAGTCCTGGTAGTCATAGCCTTGATAGGAGAGGGGCTGTTGAAAGCCTTGGAAGGGCTGTGACATCGCCTGGGGTGGTGGAGCAGATCTGGAATGGGTGGGAGCAGGTTCATCTGGGCCTGGAGGGTGGTGCAGAAGCCCAGTGATCCTCTCCTTCATCACCTGGTACTGGGGCTCAGGCATGTCCATGAGGGTCTGGGTCACGTAGGTGAGGAAGGGCTTGTGGTTTGAGGATGGAATCTCGAAGTGTACCAGCTGAGAGAGGAGATCTGTGCTGTTCTTGACTGTGTCCCTGATCTCCAAGAGGACAGTGTGGCTCTGTCCCTCCGGTCTGCCTCTCTGCCTGCTTTCTGTGGAGGTGGAGCTGGGTGTGGGTGTGGGTTGGTCTCTGGTGGCTGCGGCCTCCTCTTGCTCCAACTGCATCAGGGGATCCTCCATGTCCTCTGTAATGGGGTGTGCAGCTGTCAGGGGGGTCTCTGTCGTGGGGCGCTCCACAGACACCTGCCTGCACACACTGGCTGTTTCCTGGCTGGAAGAGGACTGGCTGTCTGTGGGCTGTCTGAGGGAGAGGGTTGACAGAAGGGCTGCTCCTCGGTGGCGTATCTCACCCTCCAGGAAGCTGCACTTGGCCATGACGTAGGTCTCCTGGTCCGTGAGCTTGACAGCGGCCTGCCCGGATCTCTTCAGGTGCAGCTTGCCATACCAGGTGTGCATATGTTTCCACCATCCCAGGAGGACATCAGAAGTGTAGCCCAGGCTCTCCGCCTTCTCTCTCCAAGCCGCTTGCTTCCACTTGGTGTCTCGATATAGCCTGTGGCCCTTCCTCCACAGGTACTTGTTCTCCCTCAGTCATTCGAGCACCTCCTCCTCATGGTCCTCTGCAATGGAGTACTGTTTCCTCTCCCCTTCTCCTTCTCCTTCGATTGCCTCTTCCTCCCTCTGGCAGGTCCTTCTGGGCCCTCATCAGCAGGGCTTTGAGAGCCTTGGGGCTCGTCCACCACACCAGCAGCACCAGCAGCAGTAGCAGCAGCACCACCAGCAGCAGGACCAGCAACAGAAGTACCAGCAACAGAAGCACCAGCACCAGCACCAGCAGGAGAAGCACCAGCAGCACCAGTAGAAGCACCAGCAGCAGCAGAGTCAGCGCCAGGGGGTGGGATGGTGGTTCTGTCCTTCTTTCCAGGGCTGGCAGGATTAGGCACAGGCTTCCTCTTCTTCCCCATGGTCTCTGATGAAGATGTCTCTGGCAGCAGGTCTTTCGTCTGAATGCTGGCCACGTGCGAGCTGCTTCCTTTTATATCCATGGGGCTGATGCAATACATCCTCCCCGCATGCGCAGTGAACGCTTTGCATCTGCTAGGCATCCGCTAGGCATCCACTAGGCATCCGCTAGGCGTCTGTGATGCATCCGCATCATCCGCTACGCATCCGCCCCTTCCGCTATGCATCCGCTTTGCTGTTCTCCCACGGAAGCCCTGCGGACGTGCCATCTGCTTCCATCCGCTTCCATCCGCTTCCATCCGTTAGGCTTCCATTGAGTATCCGCTTAACATCCTCGCTACGTCCTCTCCTCATCTGTTCCTTTCCGTTCTTTTCTGTTCTGTTTATGCAAATTTTTGCCCCTTTTGAGAGCGGATAACAACGAATGGAGTCATGGATGGAATTTTGCCTGTCCACTGTGTCCTTTTTACATATGTTTTGCATCCGTCGGCCGATGTGACCTAACCTTAAGGTTGACAACAGCAATATGTTGTCCTGACACAAGCGCTTGCATATGCACTGTGTTGCTGCATGCACAAAAGGGGTGGAGCCTGTGTTGTAATAGTGTATCATTGCTTTCATCATTGCTTGGCTGGATCACCTATAAGAAAACCACATCTGTATTGTCCTGGATAACTGCACAAACACCCTGGAGGAAGGCAATATCCTGCTATCACCAGTAGAAATATATGGAGCACAGATAGAAGTACACTTAGAAATTGTTGCAGCATCCCCACGATCATGTAAACCAACATTCAGATGCTTGGCAACCGACTTGTATTTAAGATGGTTGCAGTGTCATGTGATCCCTTTTTGCAAACTCAAGGGGAAGCCATATATACTTAACAACTGTGTTGCTAACTTAATAACTGCAGTGATTCATTTAACAACTGTGGCAAAAAAAGATCATAAAATTCACTTAACAAATGTCTCCTTTAGCAACAGAAATTTAGAGCTCAGTTGTGGTCATATGTTGAGGACTACCTCTATGGGAACAAATTTGGGAAACAGGAAGAACTGCAGACTAGACAATGGTCAGATAAATGGCAGTTGAATAGGCAGAAGGAATAGAATATGACAAATGTGGGAAGCTTCCTTGGTTTCTTTGGCTGTAGTAATGTTGGGGTGGAGTTGGGGGGTGGATGCAAGGGCTTGCAAGTCTCTATTAATGTCCACAACTTTCCAGTAAAGTTAGAGCTAGTTCTCCTGGATGCACTTCATATTTGGAGTACCTTACAAGGCTGACAGAAGTTTACTTTTTATTTCCTTAACATTTATTTAAAGCACCCCTCATCCTGGTAGAAAATCAAAAATGTTTAATTGTTATTCTTCTTTATTTCCTGCTGGATTGCAGGCTCATCTCTCTCCCTCCACAATATATTCTACTTACATGTTTAAATGGCATTTTCATGCTATCCTTTTGCACTCTCCAGTATTAACTTCTCTAACCTTCATTGAATTTATCAAGATCTATTAGCTGTTTGGTGTTCCTATCAGTGGAGAAACACACAAATCCCAAATGAAGTTTTTGAGAGAAAGAGAAAAGAAGAAAGGGAAGAGAAATAGACAATGAAGCTCATAAATCAAAACAAGAAGATGTTTGGCATAAGAATGCTGTTTAATCAACCTTGTAATGTTATGAGCTGGGCTTCAAAAGCAAAGCAATCCCACTTGAATAAACAAGATGTTTTCATGGTGGGCAAAGGGAAAGAAGCATATGTATAGCAGAGATACTTAAAAGGCTACAAGTTATTAGATATGTGACCTAAAAAATCTAGATTAGACATATCTAGGGAGAGAAAAAAGATGGTATTTGATTTTTACTCATTGTTCATCTTCCTTGAAAATGGCCTTCAACTCCCTCGCAACAAGGCCACTCACAGAACTGAAGAAGCTGCTTCAAGGAAGAACAAAGGAAGTCCAGCTGACTTTTTAAAAAGCACCTTTGGGATTGCAGATATAAGCCACTTGATTTACAGTTCCCTAATTCTGTCAATATTCCTTAGTCCTACCTTGACCTTCCAACCACCTCCAATCACTTCCAATTTATTGCTTAAATAAGGAAACCATTTTTTTCTAAGAATATAAATAGACACATTTTCTCCAAGGTAAGCCCTTCCTTTGACTAAAAAGAGCAGGCACATTGCTCAGTGTGCAAGGGGATACAATAAACAAGGTCGGGGTTTAGGATAAAAAGCATTTAGTTGAATTTAGTTTTAAATTTGATCTGAATGAAATTATGTTTACAACTCATATTATTTTTCCAATGGATCAGTCCCATTAGAAATTAAAATGTTCTGATTACATTTCTGAAATTCTGAAGGATGTTGTAAAAGACTGGGGAAATACATGTAGAGTTTGCTGGTCATTGACCAAATAAATATCATTGATTGATTGATTTGTAAAATTAGAAGGTACCTATATCTAGTTAAAATCTTGTTCCATGTAGGATTCATGAGAACATCTCTGACAGCTCTGATAGAAAGAGTGCAGAGAAGAATAACAAAGATGATTAGGGGACTGGAGGCTAAAACATATCAAGAATGGGTTGCAGGAACTTGGTATGTCTAGTCTAATGAAAAGTAGGACTAGGGGAGACATGATATCAGTGTTCCAATATCTCAGGGCCTCCCACAAAGAAGAGGACTCAAGCTATTCTCCAAAGCACCTGAGTCAGAACAAAAAGCAATGTGGAAACTAATCAAGGAGAGAAGTAACTTAGAACTAAGGAGAAGTTTCCCGACAGAACAATTAATCAGTGTAGCAGCTTGCCTCCGTAAGTTGTGAATGCTCCAACATTGGAAATTTTTAAAAAGATGTTGGATAACCATTTGTCTGAAGTGGTGTAAGTTTTCCTGGTGTAAGGGGGTTGGACTAGAAGACCTCCAAGGTCCCTTCCAACTCTGTTATTCTATTCTACTCTGTCTTCTGTTTTGCAGAACTCCAGTACAGGACATCTCATCATTTTATGTGGCAGTGAATTCCACTGATTGAGAAGTCACATAGCCAGCCTTCTGCTGTTTATTTTAAGCATACAGTACATTATTTTGCATTTAACCTGCTAGAAGCCTTCAGCAATCTAAGACAGCTGCCAGTGCCCCAAGGGTTCTGCTTTGGCCCCACACTACCATTGCTCCTGAGAAATGCTGCCTCAAGCCCCATACCATGGTCAGCTATGTCAATGGCATTACCTAAACTCCCTGTTGTGATGAGGTTTCCCAGGATGGGGAAGTTTATGCAGTTGTGCTGAGCTGGGCTGAGAGTGGCTGAGACTTTCAGGAGTGGTTGCAGCACTACACTATGGCACTACTCTCCAACTGGTCAATTGTTTGTGCTGGGTGTCCCAATGCCTCCTACGCTTCCTTGAGGCATGCACTCCTACCTTTCTTACCTGTTTAATAACCCACAATTCTTGTTTAAGAATGGCAGCAAATAGTGTCACCCTTGAAGGTTAAGGGCAGCTGTCATATGGTATCCCACACAGTGACTGCTTTGCTTAGGCAAATGCGATTCTAGTCCCAATTGTGATCATAAGTTGAGGACTTCTTGTATGCTTGGTGGCCAAGAATCAGTGGTGAAATGCTATCGGTTCGGTATTTTTTTCTGTAGTGAAAAAAAAAAAAAGCTCCAACGATCAGCTAGGAGGGTAAAGAAGAATAAAATGCAAGAGTGCCCCTCCTCCCACCCCTGCATTTTTCTCTTCTTTATCCTCTCAGCTGACTGGCACGACAGAGCCTCAGCTGGTGTTTGAAAAGCTGAATGTGCATGTGCTGTCACCGAACCGGTAGGGAAACTGATAGCATACCAGCACTGCCTAGAATTCTCAGTTCTATAGTCCTATATGTCCTGTATGTATTAGTCAATGTTACTGTTAAATGTTTTTTTTAAATAAAGTTTATTTAAGAATCATACATTTAAAACATTTAAAAAACATATAAACATACACACACACACACACACACACACATATAAATTTTGCAGCAAAAAGTTGAGCGATTTACATTTTTTAACAATGACATGATCTGCCTTCTTTGTTCTTTGTCCTACAATACCTTCTTTGTTCTTTCAGTGCCTTAGTTTCACAAAATGCTTTATGATTAAACACACGTCTTCAATAACTTTATAGCTTATCCAGTTGTTAAATATTGCCTTTTCTTTAACCATTCATACCAGCAATTCCATGTTTTATAGTTATCACTATCTTGGTTATTTTTTAGTAGTTTAGTTAGGCTATCCATCTCTGTGCACTTGTGAATTTTTTTGATGACCATCTCCTCTGAAGGGTTGGTAGACAATTTCCAATTGTGTGCATAGCTTATTCTAGCTGCCGTTATAATGTGTAAAATTAAATATTGGTATTTTTTTTTCATTTTTGAATCTATCATACCCAGCAAGAAAGTTTTGAGTTCGAGTTTTACTTCTTGTTTAGTTATATTTAAAATCCAATTTTTGATATTTTTCAATACTTTTGCGCAAATGGACACGTCCACCACATATGAAAATATGTTCCCTGGATGCAGTTACACTTTCAACAGTTTGGGGGAAGGTTCAGGAACTTCTTAGCCAGTCTCGTGGGTGTACTGCTAAATGTTTTTAATAACATTGGCTGCAACATGATGTCAGATGGGCAGATAACATAAACATCAAAATGTCCATTCCAATGGAACAGAGAAGCATACACAATCTATCCTCCCTAATTATATAAAAAACTGTTATTTTTTTGGGGGGGGTGTAAGATTTTCCTTTAAGTGTACCTAAATAGCTCCCTGTGATATTCTGCTTCACCATCAGTTTTGTCCAATATTTTATTACTTATACTGCCACACAATAATAAGGAAGGGAAATAATCAGCTTTAGCTCTGGGATTTGACTGCAAAATCTTGAGCACGTTTTACTTGGATGTACACAGTTAAGGAGCACTGGGGCTTATTCTGGACTGGTAACTACTGTTCTGAACTGTTTTCTGTGGCTAATTGACCCTGTTTGTCAAGGCTGCAGGAGTTTCAGGCAGGGATAGGAGAGGAGTTGGTTGGCAGATTAAATTGGAATGAACAGAAAAGAAGAGTGCAAATTTTCTCTGACATTTGAAGGGAGGGAAAGGAAATTCGTGTAATTGATACAGGTGCTCTGATGTATTTCGCTTTAACCTTCCTTCCTTCCTTCCTTCCTTCCTTCCTTCCTTCCTTCCTTCCT
>BLBF01000007.1:47533719-47549336 GCA_015471245.1 Laticauda colubrina | reverse complement strand
CCTTCCTTCCTTCCTTCCTTCCTTCCTTCCTTCCTTCCTTCCTTCCTTCCTTCCTTCCTACCTACATACCTACTTACATACCTACCTACATACCTACCTACATACCTACATACCAGAGGTGGTATTCAACAGGTTCTGACCAATTCTGGAGAACTAGTAGTGGAAATTTTGAGTAGTTCAGAGAATTGGCAATTTTGACTGAAAATTTTATAGTATCCTTTCCCTGCCACACCCACAAAACCGGCAGTAAAAAAAAATTGAATCCCAATTCAATTTTTGGGATTGAATTGTATCTACCTACAGATATCTACCCACCATCCTTCCTTCTTTCCTCATATTGCTATCTACCTACCATCCTTCCTTCTTTCCCCATATTGTTACAACTGTTGTCTCCATTGAAAAAAAGGGAAAGTGACAGTAGACCCCTGAGTCAATGAATGTAAATATCACTGGATACTTTTTTTGTGAGAAATAAATAAAAATAAAGCTTTATTTCACAATTTTTAATTTATTTAATTTAAATTTCTTTTAATGAAATCAGAGCACTATTATTTGTAAAATTCTTGTTGATGTAATGAAAGTCTTTACACTTCCCTTGGCATATGTGTGGCCTGGTGTACATCAGTCTTCATTTATTCATGAACCTCTTTTGGGGGTTTCCATACCTCACTAAGCCAAGTGTTATATATCATTCAGTACTCCTCCTAGGTCATTCTTCCAAATTTAACACATTCACTGGCTGCAGAAAAAACAGTGACATGAAAACAGAAATAGTTTCTCGTGAGAAGCATATCCAGCTCCTTGTTCCAGTGAACATTTGATATATTTGTTTTCAAACAGCTTTTGCCAAATATAGTGCACTTGTATACATATATTTCCATAATATTTATACTGTCACATTCATTTTTCAGAATGTACACATTTTATTATTTCCCCCCAAATATGCAAATGTTTGTGCATGTTCATGTTGCAAAACTATAGTGAAATACTTAAGTATGGATTTAGCCAATATTGGAATTTCAGGTATCCCATAAATTTAGGACACATCACATTAAAATACAGTGCATTTTATGCTATAATGCTGAGTTAGTAAATAAAAAATGCCCTTATTTATCACTACATAATGAAGAAAACTCCATAATACCTCACTAGATTTTGCTATTTTTATGATGTTTTGCACTTATTATTATTTAATATTATTATTATTAATAATAATATTTATATTATTATTTATATGCTATTATTTATTATATTACTATAATATATAATAATACTATATATTATTTAATATATTATTATTTCACAATAATAATCAGAAGATGGGACTAAGATGGGACTGTTAGGGCAATGAAACCGTTCTTTCAATAGCTTAATGAATAACAATAAAACTTATTTTATTATTTATTTAGAAAATTTATATTGCCATCTATTTGCACATGGCAACTCAAGGTGACTTACAAGAATATAAAAACCTGTCATGCCCCCATTGGACTCTAAATCTGCAGGGAAGAGGAGTTGGAACAAGAGTCAACAGAGATTGAGAGGGCGGCTCCATTGGCCTTGGAGGAAACTGGGGAAGTGAGAAGTCAGTCCAGGTAAGGCTTTTATGAATTAGTAAGGCCTGCAGACAGGGAAAGCTCAGGAGAAGAGCAGGGCCTACCCCCTCCTGATCCTAGAACAAGGAGGGAAGAGTGAAGGTGAGATCAGTACAGACTGAGCCACCTACAAGGAGAGTGCTCTATCCCCTTTCACAAGGCATACTGGGGACTGAGATGTTAAGGAGGTGCCAGTGGAAGAAGCATTTTTTTTGGGAACAAGCATTGAATCTGTGGAGCCTTGTGTGAACTTGCCAATGTCTGGAGATTGCTGTACTCTGTCTTGTGGGGCTTGCCAAGTTTGCTGTTTCACTGAACTTCTTGCTCTGGTTGCTATGTAGCTAACCTTGCTTACTGGATTACTTGCAGTGAGAGACTTCTGAAGGTAAATCTGAGAGTTTTGCTCCAGGACTTGTAGTGAATATGGGTACATTTGGGGGCATAGTTGGAGCAATAAAGGGGAGTTAGACCTGTTCTCTGGTTGTGTTGCTTTCATACCATGTCCTGGATCATCACAAGCCTCATATAAAAACAGTAAAACTAATAAAAGAGAGAATCATATAATAAATTAATAAAAGAATATAATATAATAAAATAACCCCCCTGTTCCATCCGGAAAGAAGCGCAGGAGACCAGGTTCCAAACAACAATTCTTTATTTCAAACAACTAGGTAAAGAAATGGAACATAGCCCAAGCCGCGGCAGCCCTTTATATAGTGGCTAGCCTGCCGGCTTGTGGCCAATGACAGATATTTAATTCTTCCCGCTGTTTGGCGGCTTCCCGGATTGGTTCCTAGTGAACTAATCCGTAAGTGGCCTTTTCGGCCAATCAGAATGGAGTACTTGGAACCTACCAAGTTCCATACAGAACACCCCTCCCCCTTTAGTTCAGTCCAACATTGGTGACGTAGTCACGCAGGCAGGGGAGGCTTTTCCTCATTCTAGTTGACCTGTGCGGCTCAGTCTTGTTTTGGTCTTCAAGCGGTTTGGACGGGATCGCTGCTTCTCTCAACCTTCTCCATGGAACCTCCTGGAAGGGTGAGTCAGCCCTGCCGCTCCCGCCTGAGTCTCTCAGGCTGGTTGAGATGGCTCCACTGCTCCCTCCTGGTTTGGCCGGGTTAGTTGAACTGGCCTGGCTGCCACCTTCCAGGAAGGCCTTACTTCGCTCTTCTGCTCCTGGACTCATCTAACCATGAGTGCTCTTTTTGTTTGGTTAGATTGTCATTTTGCAGAATGTGTTGTCTTGTTATGGGAGGTTTGTCTCTCCCTTTTTTATTTATTTGTACTCCCCCCCCCCCCAGTTGTTTTTTTCATCGGAATTTATTGTTTTTGGTTCTGCGGTGGTTTTTCTTTTGAGGTTGCGGGAACGAAGCTGGTCTATGTGCTGCTTCCATTCCCTCCCATCTTCTAGTGTTAGTCGGTAGGACTGGGGGCCTGTGACTTGTGTGATGGTGGCTGGCAGCCATAAAGGGTCCCCGGTAAGGTTCTTGGCATAGACTAGGTCGCCGATTTTGAAGGTACGGTATTTGCTGGAGGAGTCGAGGGGCTTGTCCCATGTATAGGTGGGGTGTAACCTGTCTAGGTAGGACCGTAGTTTCCTACCCATTAATAGTTCAGCCAGGCTTTTATTTGTCGTGCTCCTAGGGGTGATATGTTGCAATGTTAGTAAATGGCTGAGTTTGTCTTGCACATTCCCCCTTGTCCATTCTCTCTAGGCCTTCTTTAGTATATCTAACCATGCGTTCGGCCCTGCCATTTGCAGCCGGATGGGCTGGCGTGGTTAATGCGTGATGGACACCCTGGGCAGCCAGGTATTGTTTGAACTGCAAGGTGGTAAACTGAGGCCCGTTGTCCGAAACCAGTACATCTGGTAGCCTGTGTGTTGCAAATAGTTTGTCGAGCTGTTTCATGACAGCCTCGGTGGTTGTGGAAGCCATGAGGATGACTTCCAACCAGTTCGAATATGCATCGACAACAATAAAAAAGGTGTTCCCCTTCATTGGCCCTGCAAAATCAATGTGCATCCTAGACCACGGGCCCCGGGGAGTTTCCCAGTCTCTTATAGGTGCCTGTGGGAGGGTAAGCCTCACTTTCTGACAGGCATAGCATGTTGCAACCCAGCGTTCTATGTCTTTGTCCAGCCCTGGCTACCAGACGTAACTCCTGGTCAGGGCTTTTATCTTGAATATGCCCGGGTGATCCTCGTGCAACATGCCTAGGATGGTTTCTTGTAGGCTGCTTGGGATTACCACCCTGTCACCCCATAAGATGCACCCCTTTTCGAAAGACAGCTCGGTCTGTCTGGCACGGAAAGATTTAAAAGTCTCCGTTTTTTTATTTTCATCTGGCCAGCCTTTACCTACCCAGTTCAGTATACGCGCTGTCAAAGGGTCTTTGGCTGTGGTTCTCACGACATCGGCTGCAGTCAGTGGTAGCTCTGGGCAGGTCTCCAGTTGGAATGTGGAGGTAGTTGGAGCAGGGTCATCTTCTGTGATGGGCAACGGGGAATGGCTCAGGGCGTCGGCGTGTGAGATGGCTTTGCCGGATCTGTGGAGTAGCGTGTAGGAGTAGGCAGCGAGGAATTCAGACCACCTCATCATTCTAGGAGACAGAATGTTCGGGGTTGGCTTGTTTCCCGCCAGGATTCCAAGGAGAGGCTTGTGGTCGGTTATGATAGAAAAGGGTCTACTGTAAAGGTATTCATGGAATCGTTTGACCCCGGCAATGATTGCCAGGGCTTTGTGATCAAGTTGGCTGTAATTGTGTTCCACTTTGGAGAGCGTCTTTGAGTAAAAGGCGACCAGTGCCTCTCTGCCGTCTGGAAGCTGGTGACTCAGGATGGTGCCGATCCCAAAAGGTGAAGCATCGCAGGTGACCGTCAGTGGTAGAGTGTTGCTAAACTGGATAAGAACGGTGTCTGATGTTAATAGATCCTTAAAACCTTGGAAAGCTTTTTGTTCCCAGTGGCCCCAAGTCCAAACAGTTTTTTAATCTAGCAGCTGATGTAGGGTTCTGCTATTGTTGCCTTATGGGGTAGGAACACATTGTAAAAGTTTATGAGGCCTAGGAATGCCTGGATATTGGTTTTGTTTCTTGGTCTGGGAGTGTCTTTGATAGCCTTCACCTTCTTTTCAGTTGGGTGAATGCCATGCCCATCGATTAAATAGCCCAAGAATTCAACCCGGTTAGTGGCCAGTTCACATTTCTCTTTCTTGACTTTTAGGCCTGATTTTCTAAAGCGAGTTAAGACTTCTCTTAGCCTGGTTTCTAGCTGGTTGGAGTTTTTTGCTGAGACCAGTACATTGTCGAATTATGGGACGACACCTTTGATTCCATTTAGTAGGCATTCCATAGGCTTTGGAAAATGCCTGGGGCAACGCTAACACTGAATTGGAGGCGATTACATTTGAATGCCCCTCAATGCGTTACTATCATTTGTGCCTCTGCTGTTATTGGATCAATGGGTAGTTGCTGATAAGCTTGTGCAAGGTTGAGTTTTGCAAATAGTTTTCCTCCCCCTAGCGAGTGCAATAAATGTTGCATCACTGGCACTGGGTATGCGCTTTGTTGGAGCGCGTGGTTCAGGGTTGCTTTATAGTTCCCAGAGATGGGCACTGACCCATCTGGCTTTACCGGTGTTACAATAGGGGTTTCCTATTTGGCGTGGTCGACTGGTTCTAAAACCCCTTGCGCTGTCAACTTATTTAACTGTTCATCAATTTTTGGTTTAAGAGCAAATGGAACACGTCTGGCCTTTAAGCGAATGGGGGCTATTTTCGGGTCTAGGCTAAATGAGATTGGGGTCCCTTGGTACTTGCCTAGGGTCTCGTCAAATACATTTGGAATTCGTGGAGTAGGTTCTCCTCCCAGTTGGTAGTAGCGATGCAGTTGATACCGGTCATCCCAATTCCAAGAGGCGCGAACCATTCGATTCCTAGCAGGCTAGAGAAGTCACGGTTAACAATAGTTAGGGGCAAAACTTTGGTGTGTTGTTTAAATTCAACTAACAAATGTTTAAGGCCAATTACAGTGATTCGATTTCCCTGGTAGTCTTTTAGCACAAGCTTTTGTTTCTTTAGTTTTTTCTGCTTGATGTTTGGAATTAGGCACCGGATGGTATTCCAGGATACCATCAATAAGAATGACCCTGAGTTGATCTCCATCTCACAGGGTCTCCCCTCGATGATCACCTCTATCCGAACCTTCTTCCCGCTTTCTGCCCTGGCATTATCGATGGTGACTGTCTGATGCGTTTCTTCTCTGTCACCGCCGAGTCTTCCTCTTTTCGCGCCATTTTCTATCTGAATAGAGTCTATGGACATCTTCGTTGTCATCTTCGGTGTCATTCTGGGTTTTGACGTCCTCATGGTGGGTTGTTTCTTTCTTCCCTCTGCCTTCTTCTCCCTCGTTTGGGTCGGCAGGTCGGGCACTGCGTTCATTTGTCTCATGGTAGCTGCTGACTTTTTCACTGCTTTGGCGGCAGTTGCCTCAGCAATGGCCTCGGCCACGGTTATATTCGGCCTGTTGAGTAGTTTGCTCTGAAGGGTAGAGTCTTTCAGGCCGAGGACTACATGGTCTCTCATAGCCTCGTCCATGTTTTGAAACTCACATGCCCCTCCAATGTGTCTCAAGGCCGCCACAAAGTCTGCAATGGTTTCATCCTCCTTCTGGTCCCTTTTGTAAAATTCATGTCATTTGATGAGATTTGAGACCACCGGTTCATAGTGTATTTGGAGCATTTGGTTCAGGTTGGACCAGGTCATCTGCTTGACATCTCTGGGTATCGCCAGCACCTTCGCCATTTTAAATACGGCCTGTCTGCAGTGTGTAAGGAAGACAGCCCTCTTCCTTTGATCTGAAATTTCTTCCATCTTGTTGCTTTCTAAAAACATAAGAAAGCGATTGATGTACGATTCCCAACCCTCTACATATGGATTGCAGGGTGCGGGTGGCACATTGTTTCCAGCCATCTCTTTTGCTCAGTTCAGATCACCGTGTGCTTTGGTCTCTGCTTCTATGACGATCCCACCCTCGTCGCAAGTGTTCCATCCAGAAAGAAGTGCAGGAGACCGGGTTTCAAACAACAATTCTTTATTTCAAACAACTAGGTAAAGAAACGGAACATAGCCCAAGCCGCAGCAGCCCTTTATATAGCAGCTAGCTTGCCGGCTTGTGGCCAATGACAGATATTTAATTCTTCCCACCATTTGGCGGCTTCTCGGATTGGTTCCTAGAGAACCAATCCATAAGTGGCCTTTTCAGCCAGTCAGAATGGAGTACTTGGAACCTACCAAGTTCCATACAGAACACCCCCAACTCTGGTGACAGCACATCACATGAGCCATTTAATGGGCTCCATCCCACTCTGCATTCACCAGACCTTCTTAGACTAATGTTCCACTTCACACTGCTCTAAATCCCTCTCTAAGAGGTTTACAGAATCAACATATTTCTCCTAACAATCTTGATCCTCATTTTACCCACCTCAGAAGGATCGAAGACTGAGTCAACCTTGAATTGATAAGATTTAAACTGCTGGCAGCTGGCAGTCAGCAGAAATAGAATGCTGTACTGCATTCTAACCACTATTCCACCACAGCTATATAAAAATATATACTATGCTGCAAATTCATGAAATTCATGTGTTGCTATCCCACCATTCCTCTGTTTAACTTTTTAAAATAATTTAACATCAAAATTTGAGAACACTGCCTCTGCCAAGTTAGACATTTCAGACTTGCTGCAAACCAGATTGGAGCAAGTTGCTCAGTTGAAGCTATCCATTGGCTGCCAACACCAAAATTGAACTGAAACAAACAGAATAATGCAGTTGCAAAGGACCTTGGAGGTCTTCCAATCTAACCCTCTGCTCAAGCAGGAGGCCCTATACAGTCTCAGACAAGTAGCTGTTTTTAAAAGCCTCCAGTGGTGGACCACCCACAACTGCTGAAGGTAAGCTGTTCCATTGGTTAATTGTTCTGTAAGGAAATTTCTTCTTAATTTCTTCTTAATTCTACATTGCTTCTCTCCTTAGTTTCCATCCAATGTTTTTCTCTTGCCTTCTGGCGCTTTGGAAAATAAGTTGACCTGCTCTTCTTTGTGGCAGCTTCTCAAATCTTGGAATACTACTAATCACGTCATGCCTCGTCCTTCTGTTCTTCATATGTTTTAGCATTCAGCCCTTTATTAACCTTTTCTGAACTATTTCCAGAGTGTCAACATATTTTTTATAATATGGTGATCAAAACTGGATGCAGTATTTTAACTGTAGTTTTACTAACTTCAGTTAGTAATTAGTAATATACTAACTACTACTACAGTAGTAACTTACTACTTACTAGCTTACTGATTGGGATAGATTCAGAATAACTATTGATATTTGAGATCCAAAGTACCTTGTTCTTGATCTTGCTTGAAGATTAGGCCCTTAATGCACTATGTCAATCCACATTCTTGGAATTTATTTTACCATTTAAGTTGCAGAAAGCATGGGTGTCAAACTTGATCATGTCATGTGATTTATTGTTACGTTTCACAATGTTTTTTGCCTTTGTGGAGCCGGTGTAGGTGTGTCCTGCGTGTGATGCGTCTGACCCGTAGGTCGCCAGTTTGATACCCCTGGCATAAAGCTAGAGTATAATTCACAATCTTTAAGAAGACTTACGTACCTAATGTACGTAATTGACACCAAAAAACAGGGGTATTCACACAAAAAAAGTCAATAATTATTCTCTCTCTCTCTCACACACACACACACACACGTGTGTGTGTGTGTGTGTGTGGGTATGCTGTTCAGCTTCCTTCGGGTATTATCCCACGTCATTGTAGTGCTTTTAAAGTTATAGCAACGTTTCAGTAGAATCTCATCTGCCATCACCAGGCTTCTGTATTGAGTATGTATGTGGGTCAGGGACTCACAGCCATTGGTTTTAAATTTGAGGCTAGCCTATTATTGTGGCAGGATGTTTTTTTCTACATCCTGATTGGTTGGGAGTCTTGGTCTGTGTTTATTGGACTTGGAGTTTGTTTGATTGGTGTTTCTGGTTTCTTCTGTCTGTTTTGTGGCTTTGATTGGCTGGCAACACTCTGTTCCTGTATTGCAGGATTTCAGTGCAGCTTGGATTCGTGTGAAATGACGGCTATTATCTATTAGGAAGCTAGGTTTCATCTGGGTGCCTGGTGGGGGTGTGTTTGAGCTGGAAGTATCAGAGGGAGTCTGTTTGTGCCCAGGTGTTTGCCCGGGTTGTGGTGTGGAGATCTTTCGATTTGAGAGTGCAGGCTTCCAAATAATTGACAGTCTGGTGGAATCATCTCTTCTATTCATGCTTTCAGGTCTTTTTTTCAATCTCTATGGCTTCTCTGATGATTCTGTGGCTGGGGTTTTCTATAGTGGCTGGGGTTTTGGTGCCATTGAAGTTGATATTATGACCTGTGGCTTTCATGTGTTGGACTAGTGAGGAGGTGTGTTCCAGCTTTTTTACTGCATTTTTGTGTTCATCCAGGTGGGTAATTATTCTTCTATTGGTCTGTCCAATGTATGTGGCCGGGCATGATGCACAGGGAACTTCGTATATGCCTTGGTTTTCCAGGTCAATTTTGTCTTTGGGGGTTTTTAAGGATGGCTGCTATTTTTTTGTCTGTTTTGAAGGCAGTCTTGATGTGATGCCTATGTAGTATCTTACTGATTTTGTCTGTAGTACCTCTTATGTAGGGCAGGACAGCTGTTCCATAGGTTTGTTGATCTTCTAGGTCTCTGTTATGTGTTGGTGTGTTTTTGTGGATCAAGTTGGTGATTTTGTTTTTGTGGAAGTCGTTGGCTGTCAATACTTTAGTCAGGGTGCATAGTTCAGTCTTTATATGTGTCTTGTCTGCCAGGCGTTTGGTTCTGATAATTAGTGTTTTGGCCACGGAATTTATCTGTGCTGGGTGGTGGTGGGATTGGGCGTTGAGGTAGTGGTTGGTGTGTGTTTTCTTCTGGTATACGGTGTGTCCCAGTGTGCCTTCTGTTCTTTTGTGGATTAGTACATCTAGGAATGGTAGTTGTTTATTTATTTCCCATTCCATGGTGAACTTGATTTTGGGGTGTGTGCTGTTTAGGTGTGTTAGGAAATTGTTTAGGTTTTCTTTTCCATGGGGCCAAATCACAAATGTGTCATCGATGTATCTTAGCCATAGATTGGGTTTGTGGGTGGCATTAGCCAGGGCTCTGGATTCGAATTCTTCCATGAACAGGTTTGCAATGACGGGTGACAGTGGTGATCCCATAGGGGCTCCTTCAGTTTTCTTGTATCTTTGTCCTTTGTATGTGAAATATGTGTTGGTTAGGCAGTGTTCTGTTAGTTCCATGAGGTCTTTAGCTGGTTGGTATTTATTTTTGATGATTTCAAGAGTTTCTTTTATTGGGAATTGAGTGAATAGTGAAACCACATCAAAACTTACAAGCAAATCTTCTTGTTCCACGTGTAGATCTTTAATCATTTCTAAGAAATGGTATGAGTTTTGTACATATGAAGCTGTGGTTTCAGCATGGGGCTGTAGTTGTTTTGCTAAGTGTTTAGCTAGGTTTTGTAATGGTGCTCCTTTGGAGCTGACTATGGGTCTGAGAGGTATGCCTTCTTTGTGTATTTTTGGGAGGCCGTATAATTTGGGGCATCTAGAAGATTTTTCTCTTGGAATGATCATCTGTTGGATTTCTTTGCTTATGTGGCTGGTTATAATTTTCTACTTGGTTAATTTTTCCAGATATGTGGTTGGGTCTGTGTTTATAGGTTTGTATGTGGAGTCTTGGAGTAGGTATGTCAATTTTGTTTGGTAGTCTTTTCTATCCATTACTACTGTGGCATTCCCTTTCAAAACAGACAAAAAAATAGCAGCCATCCTTAAAAAACTCAAAGACAAATTGATCTGGAAAACCAAGGCATATACGAAGTTCCCTTTGCATCATGCCTGGCCACATACATTGGACAGACCAATAGAAGAATAAGTCCCACCTGGATGAACACAAAAATGCAGTAAAAAAGCTGGAACACACCTCCTCACTAGTCCAACACATGAAAGCCACAGGTCATAACTTCAACTTCAATGGCACCAAAACCCTAGCCACTATAGAAAACCCCAGCCACAGAATCATCAGTGAAGCCATAGAGATTGAAGAAAGACCTGAAAGCATGAATAGAAGAGATGATTCCACCAGACTGTCAATCATTTGGAAGCCTGCACTCTCAAATAAAAAGATCTCCACACCACAAGCCAGGAAAACACCTGGGCACAAACAGACTCCCGCTGATACCTCCAGCTCAAACACACCCCCACCAGGCACCCAGATAAAACGTAGCTTTCTAATAGATAATAGCCGTCCTTTCACACGAAGCCAAGCTACACTGAAAGCCTCCAATACAGGAACAGAGTGTTGCCAGTCAATCAAAGCCACAAAACAGACAGAAGAAACTAGAAACACCAATCAAACAAACTCCAAGTCCAGTAAACACAGACCAAGACTCCCAACCAATCAGGATGTAGAAAAAAACATCCTGCCACAATAATAGTCTAGCCTCAAATTTAAAACCAACGGCTGTGAGACCCTGACCCACATACAAACTCAATACAGAAGCCTGGTGATGGCAGATGAGATTCTGCTGAAACGTTGCTACAACTTTAAAAGCACTACAATGACATGGGATAATACCCAAAGGAAGCTGAACAGCACACATGTAAGTACCCGCGAAAATTTAAAAAAAACATATATATATATGTACAGCCACAGAATCATCAGAGAAGCCATAGAGATTGAAAAAAGACCTGACAGCATGAATAGAAGAGATGATTCCACCAGACTGTCAATCATTTGGAAGCCTGCATTCTCAAATAGAAAGATCTCCATGCCACAAGCCAGGCAAACACCTGGGCAAAAACAGACTCCCTCTGATAGCTCCAACCCAAACACCCCCCCACCAGGCACCCAGGTGAAACCCAGCTAGCTAATGAATTGCAGCTTGCTAATGAAGAGCAGCCGTCCCTTCACACAGAGCCAAGCTGCACTGAAAGCCTCCAACACAAGAACAGAATGTTGCCAGCCAATCAAAGCCACAAAACAGACAGAAGAAACCAGAAACACCAATCAATCAAACTCCAAGTCCAATGAATACAGATCCAGGCTCCCAACCAATCAGAATGGACCAGCCTCAAATTTGAAACCAGGAACTAACTCTATACAGAAGCCTGAAGATGGCAGATGAGATTCTGCTGAAACGTTGCTACAACTTTAACAGAACTACAATGACGTGGGATAATACCCGAAGGAAGCTAAACAGCACACATGTAAGTACCCGCGAAAGCCTAAGAAAACAAATATCTGACCTCTACGGGGAGGAAATAAACAGCCAGATCAAAAGCTATGAGAAGCTGGAAGTTAAAAGAACAGGAATACTATGTGACCTAAAATTCCTATGCAGCTGCAGAGACAACAATGTAACACCAACCTGCTTCAAATTAACATTTCATAAGAACACAGCAGCTACCAAAGGTATCCTGAAAAGGACAGAGATATCTCTACTCAGAAATGAAGTTCACAGTAAAAGATTCCAATTAGATCAGTTAAACAAAGATTTGCTAGCACTACACCTGGAATTGAGCAGCAAAATCCACCCTATACTTTGGGATAAGATCAAACAACTTACAACTTGGAGAGCTGAAACTGAAAACACTTATAAAAATGATAAACTCTCAAAAAACCTGAAAAAATTAGAAAATGACAAGAAAATTCCCAATAACCCACCACAACACCTGAAACAACTAGTATACAACGTTTCCAACAGAGAACTCAACAAAACAGAAACAGATGTCCTATCCAAAGGATTCAATTATGCCATAGCACCCAAAAAAATCCCAACAGAATCCATCATATGTGCAGTAGAATCCAGCCTAACCAAATTAAATACAGATGAAGCTGACAGAATAAGACACCAGGTTACTCACATCTTATGCACAACGAAACCACCCAAAAATAATTTGCAAAAAGATGAATTCAGAGCGTTACAAACCCTGAAAAATGATAATAATATCATAATACTCCCAGCAGACAAAGGAAATGCCACAGTAGTAATGGACAGAAAAGACTATGAAACAAAATTGACAGACCTACTCCAAGACTCCACATACAAAGCTATAAACACAGACCCAACCACATATCTAGAAAAATCAACCAAGAAGAAAATTATAACCAGCCACATAAGCAAAGAAATCCAACAGACGATCATCCCAAGAGAAAAATCTTCTAGATGCCCCAAATTATATGGCCTCCCAAAAATACACAAAGAAGGCATACCTCTCAGACCCATAGTCAGCTCCATAGGAGCACCATTACAAAACCTAGCTAAATACTTAGCAAAACAACTACAGCCCCATGCTGAAACCGCAGCTTCATATGTAAAAAACTCATACCACTTCTTAGAAATGATCAAAGATCTACACGTAGAACAAGAAGATCTGCTTGTAAGTTTCGACGTGGTTTCACTATTCACTCAAGTCCCAATAAAAGAAACTCTTGAAATCATCAAAAATAAATACCAACCAGCCAAAGACCTCATGGAACTAACAGAACACTGCCTAACCAACACATATTTCATATACAAAGGACAAAGATACAAGCAAATTGAAGGAGCCCCTATGGGATCACCACTGTCACCCGTCATTGCAAACCTGTTCATGGAAGAATTCGAATCCAGAGCCCTGGCTAATGCCACCCACAAACCCAAACTATGGCTAAGATACATCGATGACACATTTGTGATTTGGCCCCATGGAAAAGAAAACCTAAACAATTTCCTAACACACCTAAACAGCACACACCCCAAAATCAAGTTCACCATGGAAACGGAAATAAACAAACAACTACCATTCCTAGATGTACTAATCTACAAAAGAACAGATGGCACATTGGGACACACCATATACCAAAAGAAAACACACACCAACCGCTACCTCAACGCCCAATGCCACCACCACCCAGCACAGATAAATTCCGTAGCGAAAACACTAATTACCAGAACCAAATGCCTGGCAGACAAGACACATATAAAGACTGAACTATGCACCCTGACTGAAGTATTGACAGCCAATGGCTTCCACAAAAACAAAATCACCAACTTGATCCACAAAAACACACCAAGACATAACAGAGACCTAGAAGATCAACAGATCCATGGAACAGCTATCCTGCCCTACATAAGACTGTCAATCATTTGGAAGCCTGCACTCTCAAATAGAAAGATCTCCATGCCACAAGCCAGGCAAACACCTGGGCAAAAACAGACTCCCTCTGATAGCTCCAACCTAACCCCCCCACCAGGCACCCAGGTGAAACCCAGCTTGCTAATGAATAGGAGCTTGCTAATGAAGAGCAGCCGTCCCTTCACACTGAGCCAAGCTGCACTAAAAGCCTCCAACACAAGAACAGACTGTTGCCAGCCAATCAAAGCCACAAAACAGACAGAAGAAACCAGGAACACCAATCAATCAAACTCCAAGTCCAATAAACACAGGTCCAGGCTCCCAACCAATCAAAATGGACCCCCATCCATACAGAAGCCTGATGATGGCAGATGAGATTCTGCTGAAACATTGCTACAACTTTAATAAAGCTTGATAAAAATCATATAAATCGCTGTCTTGGACTAATCATCCCACTGAATCCATTCCTGCTTATTTCAAAATAAACACGGATTACCTTGGACTTCAGGTCTGCTAATATTCAGAAAATTAAAATTATATTGTTCTTCATCATGTGAGATTGTGTTATAGTTTATTTGGGTCAATGCCTTGAGACAATGTAATAATATTTTTTAATTCCACACCACAGGGAATTGCTTTGAGTGTTAATCACTTCTTCATTGGCTATGATTTTTTGCTTTTGTTCTGGATAGAGAAAATAACTAAATGTATCCTGCAGTTTAAAGACAGGCTTGATTTTATTATAGTTCTTGTTATTACCACTCTATAATATCATGCTAAAACTTTCAATCCTGTTGGTAGCTTTGCTACTGTCATGCTGGGAAGGAAGTGGCATAAACTGCTCTAAGATATAAGAGGTTTTGCCAAGCAATCAGGGAATCCCCCAGAACCATATGTCACAGATATATTTGCAGAGTTGGTTGCAAGCTTGCATTTTCCTTGTATTCATAATGTGAAATATTTATAGTTAGCTGGGTAAAGATGCCACCTTATTGAATAAGGTGTAATAATTATTCATCTTTAGAGTGGAATTATATACCCCAAGTATCAGTTGAATTGTGGAGTGTGGTGGGAATTATATGAGGTGAGCAGATATAACTGTCCTATATATACTAGTTTTTCAGGCTTGCATGGCTTGGGAATTCAGCTCTTTATTTTTAGAAATACTATAGATTTCTTTCTTTCCATATTATTTCACCTATTTTAACCACATTATTATTGTTATTTGTCCAGTCAAATATGCATATTTATCATCTTTCTTTTTCTTCTTTTTAATCCAAAGCATATAGGCTGTAGTCTTCTACCAAATATTCTTTAATGACATGTTATCAGTGACAATCATCTTCAAAGAACTTTCTTCAACTTCAGCCTTCTCCAGAAGTGTGAGGTCAGTTCCTAGAATCTCCTGGCAACCATGGCTATCACTCATAATTCTTGGAGATGGGCCACAAAATCCAGGAATGATAGAAGTTATCTATTTGAAAAAATGACCAATTCTTGTCAGGTTTAAATGAAATAATTCTTCAAAGATGAGTCTTGAAATTTTGGAAATTTACTTAGGATCTGGATAGCAGACTGAGCAGGTACGCAAGCCAGTTAATCATAGTTTTTTTTCCTGTGGTAAAAGGTTTGGACTTTGATATGCCGTTCAGTAACCTTGTGCCTGATCTGCATCCATAAAAATATGTATGTATGTATGTGTGTACAAATCAATGTTTCCTAAATGTATAAAGATATCTATCTATCTATCTATCTATCTATCTATCTATCTATCTATCTATCTATCTATCTATC
>BLBF01000007.1:47444648-47533709 GCA_015471245.1 Laticauda colubrina | reverse complement strand
ATCTATCTATCTATCTATCTATCTATCTATCTATCTATCTATCATCTTTTAAAAGTGACTTTTGCAAGTATTTGACTGCATGCTAAAAAAATCAACAGTGATTAAATTGCCCATATAACAACTAGAAATGATCACAACATTTAAAAGGAAGAGGATTTGATAATTACTCCATCCAGAATGGTTTATTAGTTGAGTTTGGCCTCAGCCTTTCCATTTACTTTGAGTTGCAAGGAATCCCCCAGGTGCAACACTTTCTATTTAAAAGGAAAAAGCTTTTATTTTCTTGCCTTTGTGAAGAGTGAGAGGATCTTAGCAGTAGGAAAGACTCAGATATGCCTGTCTAAGAATTTAGAGTGATAAGGAGAACTAAAAATAGTATGGAGAATTATTTTTCTTCCAGGATTATGAAATGTATATATCTTTCCTTTCTTTCATTAAAGTTCAGGACATTTATCAGCCAGGCCTGTCAAGTAAAGCCACTGTATTTCTTACTACTCTGATCCTTCTTCCCAATTCTGATTTTCTATGGCAGAACCCATACAGAAAGGACTCAGAGGAAAAGGGGGGGGAGGGAGGGAGGGAAAGAGAAAGAGGGAGCAATGAATGTCATTATTCTCAAAACTTAAGAAGATTTTGAGTAAATTAACTATCATTAAGACATGCACAATAATCACAGCAAATATGTAGCTAGCTGGCTTTGGACAGCTTACAAAAATACATATTCTAGATCTCCAAACCATTTAAAATTCTAAAACAACATTAAAAATGAATATTAAGATTTTTAGAGTTGTAAAAAGGATGAATAAAGAAAAGAGGTAGATTTTACATTCCTAAAGAAAAGCCAAACCTTAGATCCAATAACAGTTTATTTCATAATGTGAGACACGTCCTACAAAAAGCAAACAGTGGGTCATTATAGTAAATATTAAATTAACCCACAGTATTATATGTAGATGGTATCATTAAAAATATTCATTGGTTCCATATAGCGAAGAGCCTGATTCTACAATACAGATCTTGATGTGAAGCAAAATGTTATGTTTCGGTTTCAGATCTTTTGGAGACATCCACAGGTCAGGAAAGTTTCCTTGATGCAGACCATGACTCTTTATACTCTGGAGATCAGCAGTGTGACTTGGAAGAGGGAAAAGCTATCTCCACCTCCTCATCTGTTATGATTAAAAGTTAAAGGAAATACCTATCTGAATGACTGCCTTCTTTTCTCTTTTATACAAGTGTGTAAATAACAAATATGAACTAAGTAGAAAAATCAACTTAATCATCATTTAGATGAAAACAATAAATTGTCCAGATTGCACTGTTGGGATTCATCATGAATTGAAATTCAAAGTTCAGGTGGCTTTGTAAAGGCCCAGTCCCACTGCACTTATGGATGCAAAGAGGATATAAAACGTTAAAAAAAGCTTGCCATCCGTTGGAAAATGCTATGCATCCGTTGTGTACTCACTGCATACGTGTTTCATATGCTCGATCCGTCGACCATCCGTCCACTGAGATTTCATCTGCGCAAGAAGTTTTGAGCTGCACAAAACTTTGTGAACGGATGAACTTTCTGCCACGTACAATGTACATCTGTGACATACAAGCAAAAAACATTCTATGTCCGATATCATCCGTTAAACGTCCACTGTATCCCCTCTGCATCCTCTGGCCATCCCCTCAACTCACATCTGCTGCAGCTGAAAATGGAAAGAGGGAGGAAACAAAAGGTACATGGAACATCTACACAGCGTTAGTAGCATGGAAATACACGGACAAAACGTTTGTATCTGGGATGTATCTCGTATATTTAGGATGTCTACAGTATGTCTAGAGTATATAGAAGGACACCTAGCGGACAACCGCTATTTTCTAAAAAAAGGGGGGAGAAAATCATCTGGATCACTGGGATGGTGGACCATATAGTCCCACGATGGTTGCACTGGAGGTTTATCTATCCCAGAACTATCCTTATCTATCCCACAAGCATTCAAAGGCTTAACCATTTTTTCAAAGTTTTTATCAATACTTTATTAAGTAAAAAAAATGAACCAAGTAAACTAAGTGTCTTAAGCAAAGACAACCTTTATTAACTTTCTTAGGTAAATTTTATGACTTTATTAAATAAGCAAAATGAACCAAGTAAAGTGTCTTAAGTGTCTTAAGCAAAGATAACCTTTATTAACTTTCTTAGGTAAACTTTATGACTGTATTAAATAAGCAAAATGAACCAAGTAAAGTGTCTTAAACAAAGATAAACTTAACAAGTAAACAACTCAGTCTCTGACACTATTCTCAGTCACTCTGAGTCATGTCCATGGTCTCAGCTGTTAAGCAGGCAGGGACTGTAGAGGTAGCTGTGCTTGAGTGCTGGTCTGAGGCACCATTGGGTTGCTTGGCCTTGAGGGTACAACAGGGGATGGTGTGTTCAGGAAGCTATCCGATAGCTGACTCAGTCCCGTGAGGTTGAGAGGCCTTTCATCAAGGACTTGAGATATCAGGCCCAATAATGATGACAGATTGTCCATTAACGGGCTTGGCTGTGGGGTGGAGGAAGGAGGAATGTAGTGGGGCTGAAGGTGGGTGAGAAGTGGCATCTGTGGCATCCGATGAACCTGGGCCTGGACTGGGAAGTTCTGTTTCTGCTGTGGGAAGTCCTGGTAGTTGTAGTCTTGGTAGGTGAGGGACTGTTGAAAGCCGTGGAAGGGCTGTGACATCGCCTGGGGTGGAGGAGTAGACCTGGACTGGGTAGGAGCAGGTTCAGCTGGGCCTTGAGGGTTGTGCAGAAGTGCTGTGATCTTCTCCTTCATCACCTGGTACTGGGCCTTGGGCAGGTCCCTCAGGGTCTGGCTCATGTAGGTGATGAAGGTGTTCCAGTCTGAGGATGCTCTGTCCAAGTGGACCAGCTGAGAGAGAAGTTCTGTGCTGGTCTTCATTGTGTCCCTGATCTACAACAGCACACTGTGGTCCTGGCCCTCCAGTCTGCCTCTCTGCCTGCATCTTCTGGAGCTGGGGGTGGGGGTGGGGGTGGGTTGGCCTCTGGTGGCTGCTGCTTCCTTCTCCATTTGTGACAGCAGGGCATCATCCTCCACGGGATCCTCCAAGTCTGCCGGCATGGGGAGGGCAGCTGTCAGAGGGATCTCTGCCGTGGGGCCCTCTGAAGACACCTGCCTGGACAGGGTAGCTGGCTGCTGGCTGGAAGAGGACTGGCTGTCTATGGGCTGTCTGAGGGAGAGGGGTCTCAGAGGGGCTGCTCCTCGGTGGCGGATCTCACCCTCCAGGAAACTGCACTTGGCCATGACGTACATCTCCCGGTCAGTGAGCTTGACAGCGGGCTGCCCGGATTTCTTCAGGTGTAGCTTACCATACCAGGTGTGCATGTGCTTCTACCATCCCAGGAGTACATCTGCAGTGTACCCCAGGCTCTCTGCCTTGTCCCTCCAAGCTGTCTGCTTCTTCTTGGTGTTGCGATAGAGTCTGTGGCCCTTTCTCCAGAGGTACTCGTTCTCTCTCAACCATTCCAGCACCTCCTCCTTATGCTCCTCGGAAACGTTGTCCTGTTTCCTCTCTCCCTTTTCCTTCCCTTGCCTCTTCCTCCCTCTGGCAGGGGCTTGAGCAGCAGGGCCTTCAGGGGCTTGAGCAGCAGGACCTTCAGGGGCTTGAGCAGCAGGGCCCTCAGGGGCTTGAGCAGCAGGGCCTTCAGGGGCTTGAGCAGCAGGGCCTTCAGCGGCAGGGCTTTGAGGGCCTTGGGGATGGTCCACCACAGCAGCAGCAGCAACTTCAGAGTCAGTGCCAGGGGGTGGGATGCTGGTTCTGGCCTTGTTCACCTTGCCAGGGCTTGAACAAGTAGGCACGGGCTTCCTCTTCTTGCCTGACTGACGAACCATGGTGCTCCTGCAAGATGTATTTGGCAGCATGTCTTTTCCCTGTATGCTGACTGCGTGCGTGCTGCATCCTTTTATATCTGCGGAGCTGACACAATTCATACTCCCCGCATGTGCAGTGAACACTTTGCATCTGATATACACCCACGCGACATTCCCTTTGTTTCCTATAGGCGTCCGTGATGCATCCACTTCATCCGCTATGCATCCACCCCTTCTGCTATGCGTCCGCTTTGAAATTCTCCCCCGGAACCCCTTCGGAGGTGGCATCCGCTTCCATCCGCTTTCATCCGCTAGGCTTCCTATGAACATCCGTTTTACATCCCCGCTACATACTACCCACATCGGTTCTTTTCCGTTCCTTTCCATTCTGTTTATGCAAATTTTTCCATTTTTTGGAGCGGATGACAATGGATGGAGCCACCCCCTGAAATTTTGCTCGTCTGCTGTGTCCTTTATGCATATGTTTTGCGTCTGTCGGCCAGTGGGACCGGGCCTTAAAATGACTACATATTGGTTTGTGTAAAATGCTATGTATAAAACACTGTCCAATAGGGTCAAGAGTTACATGACCAGAACTCCTCACTGGGATTGAAATAATCTTTAAGCATAAGTACCTGAGAAAGAATGTCATTCTTTCCAGACGGCTACATCTTCAATAGAAGAAAATGTATGTAATACAGGTTTGAACGATGGAGTCCACGGTGCTCCCTGAATTTGCTTCTTTGCTTGTAGACATTTCATTATCCAACATGGTAATGTCATCAGTGTGAGCGATTATGAGGTACGCTGCCTATAACTCCATCAGCCACAGGCAGCATGGACAATAATAACTGATGGTACAGGTTACAGTTCAACTACATTGGTCTCTGCTGCAGCATATCTGGATGTAGACAAATTCTTTCAATGCCCAACTGTTTTTTTTTTTTAAAATGAATTTTTATTGGTTTTTAAAACAAACATAAACCAACAAAACATAAAAACATCAGGGCATCTTCCATATATATACATACTGTATCGGTTGGTTTACAAATTTGTGCTTCCATTTGGTAGTCTTCAATTACAATTATATTTTATATGATCTTGTATTTTCAATCCAATATTAAACGCATTAGTATAGTTATTAATCAATCATTTGACTATACTTATTATTCATTCATGCTTTAGGAAATAATCATATTTTACTCAATTTATTTTGTGACATTTCATATTATTATCCCAAATCTATCCTAAAATCATTTTGTAGATATAATAAGAAAAAAATACATCTTTATATGTTTAGTATTTTCTAAAAGTCTACATATTTTGTTACTATATCTTATTAACTAACCATTGATAGAATAGATCCCAAATTTTATAAAATTGTTTATTTTCTTGCTCTCTAATTTCAAATGTCAATCTACTCATTTCAGCACATTGTGCACATTCAGCATTCAGAATGTGCACATTCAGCACATTCCAATATTTTCTTAATAATTTCTTCCTGTGATGGTATTTTCTCATTTTTCCAGTTTTTAGCAAATACAATCCTAGCCACTGTTAATACATTTACAATTAGGTATTTCAAGTCTTTACAACATATTTCAGGTAAAATTCCCAATAAAAATATCTCTGGTTTCATATCTATATGTTTTTTGTCATTTTTTCCACTCACGTGTGGATTTTAGTGCAGTATTTTTTAGCATCCGCACAAGTCCACCACATATGGTAATATGAGTCAGGTGTCTGATGACATTTCCAACATTTTTCAGATTTATTCTTGAACATTCTTGCTATTCTTGTCGGAGGAAAATGCCATCTGTAAAACATCTTATACAAATTTTCTTGATATGCTGTTGACATTGTCATCTTATAATTTTGAGACCACAATTTTTGCCATTTCTCTAGGTCAATCCCATATCCAAAATTCTTCCCCCCAAGCAATCATAGTTTCTTTAACTTGTTCTTCTTTGAGTTTAATTTGTAATAAATATCCATACAATTTTTTAATCACCTTTTCATCAGTACCTGTCAAAATCTTATCTAAATCAATTTATCATAAAAACCTTCTGTTTTGGAATCTTTATAATACCTTGAATGTATTTTCATGAATGAAAACCAATTCATCTTTATACCTTGTTCCTCTAGTTTTTGTATAGATTTAAGTTCACCCTTTTCATTCAATATTTCACCATATCTAACTGTTTGTTCCTTTTTATATATTATAGGATAGGAAAATGCTTCAGTAGTCAATAGCTAGACTGAAATTTTCAAATAACATTGTCTTTTAATCTTCTCCCAGTTTAACCACAGAGACTCTCGGATGTAATATCTTCTAAAATACCCTGTATTTTAGTTCCTTTGTACCATAAAAAGGCATGCCACCCCAATGACAGATCATGTCCTTCTAATGTTCAACAATCTAGTATTTCTTAATGTTACCCATTCCTTAACCCACATCAAATTTGTAACTTGGTAATACAACTCCCAATTAGGCAAACCAAAGCCACCTCTTATTCCAGCATCTTGCAAAAGTTTTAACTTTCTTCTCACTTTCTTACCTTGCCATATATATTTCAACACAATTTTATTTAAATCTTCAAAGTAGTCTTTTCCAGGCCTAAATGGAACTGTTTGAAACAAATATAAAATTCTGGATAATATATTCATCTTGACTGTTGATATTCTCCCTATTAATGACAGTTGTAAATTTTCTCATTTTGCCAAATCTAGCACTATTAGCTGCTTAAGTTTGATATAATTATTCTCTTTTAATGTATTGCATCTTGCTGTCAAGGATATCCCCAAGTACTTGATTTGTTTGTGACCTGAATTTTCAATAAGTCTGCCAGTTCTACCTTTTGTCTCGATAGCATGTTCTTTGTCAAGATTTTTGTCTTATCTTTATTTATTTTCAAACCAGCCACCTTACCATATGTCTTTATCTTTTCTATTGATTTTGGTGCTGTTTCTAGTGGGTCTTCTGAGATAAAAACCAGGTCATCTGCAAATGCTTGCAACTTAAATTCTTCCTTTTTAATTTTCATCCCTTTTATGTTCTTTTCGTCTCTAATATTTCTATTTAGCACTTCCAAAGTTAACACAAAAGTGACAGTGGGCACCCTTGTCTTGTTCCTTTTCTTATATCAATAGAGTCTGTCAGGTCTCCCTCTATCATTACCTTTGCTGTTTGCTCATGATAGATAGCTTCTATTGCTTGGATACATTTTCGAGCAAAGCCCATCTATTCCAACAGTAATAACATGAATCGCCAATTCACATTATCAAATGCCTTCTATGCATCTCGAAATATTAAAGCCATTTGTTTTTCAGGATGTGCCTCATAGTATTCCAAAGTATCCAAGATTACTCTCATATTGTCTTTAATTTGTCTCTGGCAGAAATCCATTTTGATCAGGGTGAATAAAATTATTTAAGTATTTTTGAAGTCTTTCTGCCACTATTGAAGCAAAAATTTTATTATCTACATTTAGTAGGGAAATAGGTCTGTAATTCTTGATTTGTAATGGGCTGGTCTCCTCTTTTGGAACAAATGTGATATAAGCTTCTGACCAAGATTTAGGTATCTTCTTGTTTAACATAACTTCATTCATAACTTCTAGCAATGGAAGATTCAACGATTCTTGTAGTGTTTATAAAATTCTGCTGGAAGTCCATCTGGGCCTGGTGCCTTTCCATTATGTTGCTTCTGAAGTGCTTCAGTTAACTCCATCATTGTTATATTCCTTTTTAACATTGTTTTGATTTCTTTGGATGTCTGGGGTAAATTAGCATTCTGTAAATACTGTTTAATTCTTTCCTCATCAATATTCTCTTGTGGATATTGTTTCCCATAATAATCTTGAATGATTTCCTTCTTCTCTTTACTACCATAGCAAACGTGACCTTGGTCATCTATTAATTGCAATCTTTTCCTTGATTCTTTCTCCTTTCTCAGTTTATATGCTAACCATCTACCTGGTTTATTTGCATCTTCAAAGTAGTTGTGTTTAGCACCTCTAATTTTCTGTGCTAGTTCTTCTTTTTCTATTAAACCTATTTTATGTTTTATTATATCCATTTTTAGCTTAATGTCCTTTTTTTGTGGCATTTTCTGTAGCTCTTTTTCAAGTCCTTTATACTCATCCTCTAATGCCTTGGAGACTAATCTTTTCATGGTATTTCTTTTCCTTCTATAGTCTATTATGAAGCCTCTGGTATATGCCTTCATTGTATCCCATACATTCTGTTTTCATTTTGTTTTCTCTGAAAAAAAAAAGCCAATTCTTTCTCCATCCACTGTGTGAAATCTTTTTCCTTTAAAATAGTATTATTTAACATCCATCTAGATCTTCTTTGTCCTTTCCATTTAATTGTCAGTGGATTATGATCTGCCCAAGTACTTGATTCAACATTTATTTCTTGAATATTAGTTAACAATTCTGTTGCCATCCACATCATATCTATTCTGGACCATGAAAAATGTCTATTTGAATAAAAGGTGTATTGTTTAGTTTTGGCATTTCTTTCTCTCCATGTATCTTTTAAATTTATTTCATCTACCATTTTGAAGAAAGATTTAGGGAGAGTCATTCTGTTTTGCTTTATTGTTTTCTGTGCTGTATAGTCCAATTTGTTGTCTACAATTCCATTAAAATCTCCCATCATAACGATATTAGCATAGTCCAGTTCAATTATTTTCATATGTAATTTTTTATAAAATTCTTCTTGTTTGTTATTCAGGGCAAAGATTGCAATCAGGAGTGTTTTCATATTATTGTCCATTATTTCCACCATTAGTATTCTTCCGTCGTCATCAGTATAAATCAATTTCACTGGAATGGTCTCTTTAATATATAAAACCACTCCTCTTTTCTTGCCTTGTGTTAAGAGGTAAATATTTTCACTCATTTTGGCTGTATCAACAATTTTTCATATTGCTTTTTAATATGTGGTACTTCTTGTAAACAAATTATATCCAATTTTAATTTCTCTAGTTTATGGAAAGTTTTCCTTCTTTTAAAGGCTTGATTAAGTCCATTTATATTAATTGTAATCAATTTTTTCTCTTCCATGATTATATTTTATAATTAGGTTTGGCAGCTCTCGTAGATCTTGGTTCCCATTGTCTTTGGCTTCCTCCTTTCCACCTACTGCACCTTCTTTTTCAGTCGTCATTTGGCAGTCCTCTTGGAATTCAATTAGTGAAATTTCTTTTTCTGCCTCTTCCTCTTTCCCTCTGAAAAATTCTGTGTAAAATGATTCAGCTTTCTCAACTGAGTCATTTCTGTATGTCTGTTCTTTCCATGTGAACATCAAACCTTCTGAAATCAGCCATCTATATAATTCACCTCTTTTTTATGTAGCAATTTGGTCAAGAATCAGTATTCTCTTCTCATCTATCTCACTCTTCTGGGTACTAGTTTCAAAACCACAATCTCCTTATCTTTATATTTCAATGTTTTCTCTCTTGCCACTTGCAATTATTTGCGTTTTAATGGCTTTTTTTGTAAATCTGATATGAACTTCTCTTGGTATGCTATTTCTCATTGTGTATCTTGTGAAAACTTGATAGACCTCATCTATTCCATCCATCATCTTCTCTTCAGATATTTCCAAAGCTTCAGCCAATATTTCTATCATTATCTCAGTGAGATTTTGTCCTTTTTCTTCCTCTATGTTTTGAAATCTAAGATAGAATTCTGATTTATCCATCTCCCATCACAACATACCACTTTTATCTTCTTCAACCACCGTTAATCTGTTATCAATGTCTCCGATCTTCTTATCTCTTTGTTTATCTTCTTCAATTTTCAGAAGTCTCTCATCATATTTCATCATCATTTGTTGGATGTTCTCCACTTTTTCATTGATTTTCCCTATTCTTTGTTCAATGTTCTCTGTTCTTTGTTTGATGTTCTCTATTCTCTTTTCAATATTCTCAGATCTTGTTTGAATGTTTTGAATTCCTTGCAAAATCATCTGCAGGGTCGCTTTTTCTTTTTCTTGTTCTTTCTCTTGCCTTAATATTGTCTGTATTGAATATTGTCCTCCAGATGGTGGAGAGGAGGAAGTGGAAGTTGAAGAACCAGGAACTGTTAATTTCCTACTTATTTCAGACAATTCAAAATCTTCAGGTTCTTCTAGACCTTAATCCAATTGTGAAATAACCAATTGCAATTCCAAATAAAAATAGTAAGGGAAAAAAAGCCAAATAGTAATAATGATAAAAAAGAAAAAAAAGAAAGAGAAATTTCTTCAGGTTCTTGTATACCTTAATCCAATTGGTTGAGTAGATAGCAGTAAAAATTCAAAAATGGAGAAAAAGACCATAAACACACACAAAAGAGAAAAAGTTGTAAAATCCCAAAGAAGATGGAAAAGTGAGGAATAAAAAGCTTTTAAAAAAAGGAAGAATTCTTCAGGTTCTTCAACACCTTAATCCAAATTAAAAGGTCTCAAATATAAAAGGCTGCACAAGAGAAGAGGAAGAAAGAAAAAGGCCAAGAAGATAAAGAAAAAAGAAAAAAAGAAAAAATCAACGTGGGAGGTAGATGGAAAAACAAAAATACCAGAAAGGCAGAAAGAGAAAAAAATAAAAAGGCTACTCCCTTAAAAAATAATTATTTTATTATAAAATAAGAAGCAAGCATAAAAATTTAACTTATTTCAAAAAATATATTGTTGAGGAGGGGTAGCGCAGCTTAGGAGAAATAAACAAAAACAAAACAAAACACTGCACTTCGTTTAATTATCCAAGGCTCTTATTATAGCACTCTTCTCCACAGACTTATCATTTTTCTTTTCCTATAAACTTCAACACCAGGCTCTAGCTGTTGATAGAAACCCAGAAGAGCACCTGCGATAATACTCTCCTGTGCTCTTCCCTCTATCTTATCAAATATCAATGTCCTTGAGAAAAAAAAAAGAGTCTCAGTTTTTTCTTTCTCAGCTTTATCTGGTCACAGAGAAATAGCATATTTCCAAGCCTCTAGTTGGCAGTGTTTCAAAGTTTCCTTTGCTTTCACTTTCCCCCTTCTTTCCCAGCAAAATATAATAAGGATTAATGAGAGAAAAAAAGAAAAAGATATTTAAAAAGAGAAATATCTAAAAGGGAGTCTCTAGTCTAAAATGTTGCAAAATCAAAAAGGAGAAAAAAAATTAATGGGGAAAAAAAACCCAGTCCAATTTCAAAGTATAAGAAAATCCAACAATGAAAAAAAAACATTACTTTGACATTCCTGTTTAAAATCGCTGCTTAATCACTTCTGTCAAAACTTTTACAGATTCTTTCTTTTCCTTAGAGTGTCCTTTCAGATCTTAAAATAAAGAAAAAAGTTCTCACCAAACTGGCACATTCTCTCTTTCTGTTCTCTTCCATTTCGGAGCTGTCTCAATTTCAGCAGCTTTAATGGCTGCATCTTTGCTGCTGGCAAGAAGAACTCCTGGATCTACCAGGGATTTTGCGGTATCCCTGGGATCGACAGGTTTTGCTCTTTACTTTCACTGTCTCTTCAGGATGATTTAGATCCAAATGGACCATCCAGGAGCAAAGATATTGGCAGAGATCTCAGACCTCTAAGATTGCATGCCATTTCGTCGCAATGCCAGCTCCGCCTTCCGGCCCAACTTTTTTTTTAATAATAGCAATAGCACTTGGATTTATATATTGTGTCAGGATTCCAGCAGTTACTCCAATTAAATCATGACCCTCGAGCCACACTCCCAAAACTGAAAAAGGTGTATTTGAAGTTAACATTCTACATCCAGCATTTACCTGGGCATAGCCAATTCTGAGATATGTAATTCACTCTCACGCTTGATCCTGCATTTTGTATACACGTTTTATAGTTGCTATATTGCTTCACAGGGCTTTACAGCCCTCTCAAAGTGGTTCACAGAGTCAGCATATTGCTCCTCAACAATCTAGGTCCTCATTTTACCCACCTCAGAAGGATGGAAGGCTGAGTCAACCTTGAGCTGGTGAGACTTGAACTGTAGAACTGCTGGCAGCCGGCAGTAGAATAAGTAGTCTGCAGAACTGCATTCTAACCATTGTGCCACCATGACTCTTCATGAAATGCATATAAAATATATGTACTGTTGGTTTTTCTCTTTTGGAGGATCCCCACTCTTAAATTATCTGCCACAGAGGTGGTGTTCAGCAGGTTCTGACCAGTTCAAGAGAACCTATAGAGGAAATCTTGAGTACTTCGGAGAACCAGCAAATACCACCTCTGACTGGAGATTTTACAGTATCCTTCCCCTGCCATGTCCACTAAGCCACATTCACAGAACCAGTAGTAAAAAACTTTGAATTCCACCACTGCTCTGTGAATAATCTTTAGTTTAGACGAGTATGAAAGTTTAGGAAAAGTAATAATAATCAACAAAATTCAAATTAAAAAAAATTCTGGTTTGCTACTGAAATTGCTACTAAAGATTTTAAACAGGATAGTATCTTCTAGTGCAAAGAAAAAGGGTCTGTCTATGAAGTGGTTGCTTAACTCAATATCTTAGGAATCAAAACTTTTTTTTTCATGCTACCTAAATAGAAACTGTTTCTTATTTCTTTAATAAAAAACATTGAGAACATTTTGCTATTGCTTTTTCCCAGTGAGTCAGCTGAGAGCAAGACAATTTTTACCACAAAGTTTGTCAACTAAATAACCTAATCAAAATATTATTAAACAATTATACTGCCATAGGCTGTTTAATGAAGTGTTTTCAGTGTGGTTGGAACATTAATAGCAAGAGTATTAAGCTGCTTTGCACTCTGTGTATCAAGTAAACACAACTTGATGCCAAAAAAAATCTGGAGCATTGTTATGAAATAATATATATTAAATTAACCAGAATCATTCTCTCCATGCCTGTGAAATAAAGAAGAGAAATTTTTAACCCTCCCACCATAATAAATTGCATAAAAACTGGGAAGCATTTCATACATTCTGTATGAAGTTTGTTACTGAGCAGCTTATATTGACATCAAACATAAGCTAGTTGAGGTCTTTGATAACCTTATCAGCTGTACAATCTCTAAACTGGATTGGGCTGTTTTGTCTTTGAATAAAATAGAATAATCCCAATACCTTTGGAAAGGATTTTGGGAGATCCGAAACCATTCCAAACAAATGGTTGTGTAGTCTCTTCTTAAAAGTCATAAACCAATCAGTAAGATCATACAGAAGATTTCAAGTAAAGATGGTCCTTGACGTATGACCACAATTGAGCCCAAAATTTCTGTTGCTAAGTGAATTTCCCCATTTTATCACCTTTCTTGCCAAAGTTGTTAAGTGAATCATTGCAGTTGTTAAGTTAGCAAAAGAGTTGTTAAGTGCATCTGGCTTTCCCATTGACTTTGCTTGTCAGCAGGTTCGCAGAAGGGGAGCACATGACTCTAGGACACTACAACTATCATAAATGTAAAACAATTGTGTCTGAATTTTAATCATGTGACCAAGGGGATGCTGCAATGGTTGTAAGTGTGAAAAACACTCATAAGTCATTTTTTTCCTGTGTCTTTGTAACTTTGAATGGACCCTAAATGAACTGTTATAAGCTGAGAACCGCATGTACTTCTTTTGCCCTGATATATCCCATGTTCTGAGGCCTAGAGTTAGGATAATTGCATACTTTTTTTTTTCCTGGATGTAATTTTCTCTAAGTTGTCGAATTTCTTGTAAATTGTGTAATATTGTATTGTAAATATTGTAAGCTACCCAAAGTCTTTTTGGACTCAGGCAGCCTTAAAATCTGATAAATAAATAAATAAAAATCCAGTAAATAAATACAATACATCAATATTTTAAAGTATACATTTCATTTATTTTGCTTTATTTATTATATGCTTAACATTGCTTTTCTCTAGAGACCTGTATGATTGTATCCATATTTTGTCCTCACAGGGAATAGCTCAATCAGAAGATAATCAAAAGGATGAGACCAGGGGTGGGATTCAAATTTTTGAACAACCGATTCTGTGGGTGTGGCTTAGTTGGTTGGCATGGCATGGTGGTCATGTGACTGGGTGGATGTGACTTGGTGGTCATGTTATTGGCTGGGCGTGGCCAACTCAAAATCACTCACATTAAGGCATGAAGAATCTCCTCATCTGACCTCTCATGACTGTGAGGATGCTGCAACAGTCGCAAGTGTAAAAAATGGTCATAAAGCCCCTGTCACACTGTACCAAAGGATGGAAAGAGGATGTAAAATGGAGGAAAACACTTCTCATCTGTTGGTTAACACGATGTATCCATTCTGTACTCACTGCGTCCATTTTTCATCCTCTCTATCCGTCCAGCATCAGTTTATTGAAGTTTTGAAAGTTTTGAACTGCTCAAAACTTTTGAGTGGAAAATGTATCCAGTGCGTCCGTTCTGCATCCGCAAGGCATACACTAGGCATCCGTTCTGTATTCGTTACGCATCCACTATATCTGCTAGGCATCCGCTTCGCATCCGTGCAACTCCATCCGCTCCAGCGGTAAACGGACGCAGGGAGGAAGCAGAACGGACGCAGAACGGACGCAGAATGGATGCCTACCAGATGCAGCATGGAAATAAAGCATTTAAAACAGAAAAAACGTTCGCAGACGGGACCTATCTCGGATATTAAGGATGTCTAGAGGATGCCTAGAGGATGCAAAGGGACACATAGGGAAAAACCTATATTGCCTATAAAAAGGGGGAGCAACTCATCTGGATCTCACATTCAGCCCAGCAGCCCAGCTGTGCAGACCTCTGCAGCCTTCATCTGACTCTTGCTCTTCCAGAGCATCTAGTCATGTCCACCGTGGATCATAACAAAGTCCTTTTGGCAGCCACCATTGTTCTGCAACAGTGCAAAGCCATCTACAGGCTCTGTGAACTCTACTACAGGAAGAAAAAGAGGTGGCCAAGAAGCGTCTGGGTATGAAGATGGATCGCCAGAAGAGCAGAGTACGGACTGTACAACAAGCTGATCATGGAGCTCAGGAACGAAGACACTCGTGCATTCCAGAACTTCATGAGGATGCCTCCAGCCATGTTTGACAAAGTTGAGCAGCGGCTGACACCCAGGTTGACCAAGGCAAACACCAACTTCTGGCCCAGCCTGGAACCTGGGCTCAAGGTGGCACTCACTCTGCGCCACCAGGCCTCAGGGACCTCGTACAGGAGCATGCAGTACGGCTGGGGGGTACCATCCAACACCATCAGCATTATGGTCAGTGAAGTGGTGCAGGACATCATCGAAGAATACAAGGAGGAGCTCCTCCAGTGCCCCTCCACTGAAGAAGGCTAGAAGAAAGTTGCAGAGCAGTGGTATCAGAAGTGGAACTTCCCCCACACCGTTGGAGCCATAGATGGCAAGCACGTGGCCTGAAAAGCTCCAGCCAACTCAGGGTCCACTTATTTCAACTACAACGGCTTCTTCAGCCATTGTCCTCTTCGCCATGGTCGATGCTGACTACAAGTTCATGTACATCGATGCTTCAGGCAACGGCTCATCTTCAGATGCCCAGGAATACAATGCCAGTCACCTCAAGGAGGGGCTGGAACGCAAAATCATCGTGGGCTTCCCAGATCCAGACCCCCTGCACAATGACACGCAAGATGTGCCCTACTTCATCGTGGGGGATTATGCCTTCTCCCTCAGAACCTACCTCATGAAGCCCTACACCTCCAGACTCCTCACCTGTGAAGAGAGGATCTTCAACTACAGACTGTCCAGGGCAAGGCGGGTGGTGGAGAACACCTTTGGCATCCTGGCCAACAGATTCCAGGCACTTCTCACAACCATGCAGCATCGCCCAGAGACCATGAGGAGGATCGTGGAAGCTTGCTGCATCCTGCACAATCTCATGCGTACCCGCTACCCAATCTTGCAGAACAGGTTCATGGACCTCCAACAAGGCAATGGGGACATGGAGCCTGGGGAATGGAGGCAAGGGTGAAACCTGATAGACACTGAGGATGTGCAAGGCCCCAACAGAGCCTCATGTGAAGGGAAGAAGCAGCGCAACCTCCTGTAACACTGGTGCAACTGCCCAGCTGGAGCAGTGGAGTGGCAAGACAGGATGATAGATGCTTAATGGATGCTTCCTTCAGCCTGTCTCAGCACACTGATGAGATTGGGCCATGTATGTTGAGTGGTCCTACAATGATCAGGGCATTTAATAAAGAGTTGTATTTGTGTTGACATGTGTGGATGATTATTACATTATTATTGATAATAAAGGGCCATAGGTGTGGTACCTGGGCGGGTGGACCATACAGTCCCACTATGCTTGCACTGGAGGTTTATCTATCCCACAGCTATTACCCATCCCAAAGGTATCCCTGCCCATCCCACAGGTATCCCTGCCCATCCCACAGCTATTATCCATGCCAAAGGTATCCCTGCCCACCCCACTGCTATCTTAACCCATCCCACAATCATGCAAAGGCTTAAACCAATTCTAAAAGTTTCCACCAAGACTTTATTAAAAAAAAAGAAATGAAGCAAGTGTGTGAATCAAAGATAAACTTTATTGAACAACAAGCTGTAAAAGAAAAATGACCCAAGTCAATGTTCAAATAAAGTCCACAGGTAGCCAGCCAGCCAGTCTCTGGCACTCCTCTTGGTCACTCGGAGGTGTGCCCAGTCTCAGGGGTGAAGGGTCCAGGTGCTGTGGAGGTGGCTGGTGCTGGAGTACTGGTCTGAAGCCCCATTGGGGTGCCTGGCCCCAAGAGGACAACAGGTGACGGTGTGTTGAGAAAGGTCTCGGACAGCTGGCTCAGACCCGTGATTTTGAGAGCTCCTTCCTCCATGCCATGGGGTGTCAGCCCCAGTACCGATGAGAGATTTACTGAGGCCGGGCTTGGCTGTGGGGTGGAGGAAGGAGCAGTGTAGTGGGGCTGTCTGGTCTGTAGCTGGGTGAGGACTGGCGTTGGAGGCATCGGTGGCGTGGGTGGCATCAGTGTCATGGGTGGCATCGTTGGCGTCAGTGGCATCAGTGGCGTGGGTGGCATCATTGGTTTTGGTGGCATCAGTGGCGTGGGTGGCATCGGTGGGATCAGTGGAACCGGTGGCAACGGTGTCGTCCGATGACTCTGTGCCTGGACTGGGAAGGGCTGCTAGCTGTGCTGCTGAACCTCCTGGTAGCCATAGCCCTGGTAGGTGAGGGTCTGTGGAAAGCCTTGGAATGGGAGGGACATCACCTGGGGTGGAGGAGCAGACCTGGACTGGGTGGGAGCAGGTTCCTCTGGATCTGGAGCGTTGTGAAGCAGCTCGGTGATCCGGTGCTTCACCACCTGGTACTTGGGTTCCGCCATATCCATAAGGGTCTGGTTGACATAGGTGAGGAAGGGCTTGCAGTTGGAGGATGAGGAGTCGGTGTTGACCAGCTGAGAGAGGAGATCTATGCTGGTCTGGATGGTGTCCCTGATCTCCAGCAGGATACTGTGGCTCTGCCCCTCCTGCTGTCTGGCTCTCTGCATTTCTGTGGAGGTGGAGCTGGGGGTGGATGCGGGTAGGGCTGTGGTGGACACGCCGTCTCCTTTCTCCCACTGCACCAGGGAGTCCTCCACGCGCTCCAACATGGTTACAACAGCTGTCCGTGGGTTCTCCGCCATGGCATGCTCCACAGAAACCTGCCTGGAGACAGAAACTGACTCTCGGCCAGAAGAGGACTGGCTCTCAGCAGGCTGCCGGAGAGAGAGGGTAGTGAGAGGGGCTGCTGGTGCTCCTCGGTGGTGGATCTCACCCTCCAGAAAGCTGCACCTGGCCATGATATAGGTCTCTCTGTCCGTCAGCTTAACCGTGGCCTGGCCAGATTTCTTCAGGTGCAGCTTCCCGTACCAGGTGTGCATATGTGCTTCCACCAGCCGAGGAGCACCTCCGAAGTGTAGCCCATACTCTCCGCCTTCTCTCTCCAAGCAGCCTGCTTCCTTTTGGTGTCCCTGTACAGCTGGTGTCCCTTCCGCCACAGATAGTCATTCTCTCTCAGTGACTCCAGCACGTCATCCTTGTGCTCCTCCTCAATGGAGTATTGCCTCCTCTCCCATCCCCACATATGCCTTTTCCTCCCTTTGGCAGGACCAGATGGGCCTCATCAGAGGGGCTCCCAGGTAGTAGGGGCTGCTTCTCCACACCACCAGCAGCATCAGCAGGATCATCATCATCATCATCACCAGCAGGATCATAATCATCATCATCATCACCAGCAGCAGAAGCAGCACCAGCAGGACCAGGATCAGCAGCAGCAGAGTAAGCACCAGCAGCGCCAGCAAGACCAGGAGCACGAGCAGGACCAGGAGCACGAGCAGGACGAGCAGGATGAGCAAGACCAGGAGCACGAGCAGGACGAGCAAGTCCAGGAGCACGAGCAGGACGACCAGGACAAGTAGGACGAGGAGCAGCTTCAGCATAGTACACAGCAGCAGAAGCACCACCGCCAGGAGCAGCTTCAGCAGAGTAAGCACCAGCAGAAGCACCACCGCCAGGAGCAGCTTCAGTAGAGTAAGCACCAACAGAAGCACCACCTCCAGGAGCAGCACCAGCAGAAGCTCCAGCACCAGAAGAGTGAGCCCGAGCAGCAGAAGCCCCAGCAGAAGCAGAGTCAGGGACAGGGGGAGGGAGCGTGGCCCTGTCCCTCTCGCCAGGGATGGCGGCAGGTTGCAGAGGCTTTGGCTTCTTCCCCATGGTTGTGGGGTTGCTGGCTGGGAGGGAGGCTTGCAGGGAGGCTGGCAGGCACCAAGGCTGGCAGGAAGGCTGGCACCAAGGCTGGCAGGAAGCCTGGCAGGCAGGCAGGCACGAAGGATGGCAGGCAGGCAGGCACCAAGGCTGGCTGGAAGGCTGGTAGGAAGGTAGGCAGGCAGGCTGGCAGGGAGGCTGGAAGGCAGGCTGGCAGACTGGCTGGCAGGGAGGCTGGAAGGCAGGCTGGCAGCAAGGCTGGCAGACAGGCAGAGAACAAGGCTGGCAGGGAGGCTGGCCAGGAGGCTGGGAGGCAGGCTGGGAGGCAGGCTTGGAGGCAGGCTTGGAGGCAGGCTGGCAGGAAGGCTGGCAGCAAGGCTTGCAGCAAGGATTGCAGGCAGGCATGCAGGCAGGGCAGGCAAGGACTCGATGTATCCAGCAGCAGGTCTTTCCGCAGAATGGTGACCTGCTTGGGAGCTGCTTTCCTTTATATCTGCGGGGCTTACTCAATGCATCCCCCCCGCATGCGCAATTAACACTCGGCATCCATTCGGCTTCTGCTGTGCATCCGCTAGGCTTCCGCTGTGCATCTGCTTCATCCGCTGTGCATCCGCTGTGTATCCACTTCATCTGCTCGGCGTCCGCTCTACATCCGCTGTATCCGTTCCGCGTCCGCTTTGCTGAGGCGCCCCGGAAGCCTAGCCGATTTGCCATCCTCTCCCATCCGCTTCCATCCGCTGGGCTTCTGTTCCGCATCCGCTTTCCATCTGCTCTGCATCCTCTCCGCTTCCATTCCTTTCCGTATTATCCGCTCTGGTTATGCAAATTTTTGCCCCTTTTGAGAGCGGATAACAACAGATGGAACATTTTTCTTGTCCTTGTGTCCTTTTTACTAACGTTTTGCATCCGTTGGGCAGTGTGACAGGGCCTTAAGTCACTTTTCTCAGTGCCATTGTAACTTTGAATGGTCACTCCACACAAGCAAAGTACCAGCAAAGGAGAGAAAAAAAAAAAAAAAAACTCCAGAGAAGTTCCTGAGACAGAAAGTCTAGTCCTGCCAAGAATTTACTAAGGGTTAATGGAGAGGCAATTTCTGTAAGCAACACTTCCTGCCTTCCTTACAGGATTAGGCCAGTAGTTTCTTCTAACAACTGGTTCTCCGAGCTGCTTAGAATGTTAACAACCGGTTCTAGCAAATAGGTGCAAACTGGTAGAATCCCACCCCTGGATGAGACCAACCAACAGTACTGTCTTGATTCAGGTTTTTTTTTTTTTTAATTAGATATTTAAATACTGCCTATGTTTCTGATTGAAAAATATTCAAGGCACATATTTTCAACTGTATTCTGAACAAAAAGGAATAAAAGTCATTATATAAAATCCTAGTTAAAGTCAAAGGAACTGAATTAATAAACCAGAACATTTTAAAACTGGGTTCCTGAAAATTAATAAAGTCATTAAACTAATATTTCAAAACATTACCTGAAATACAGGGAATGATCTATTTTGGTTCATCTAAATTCTAGTTGAAAAAAAGTAGCACCTTTAGAAGTTGGCAGGTCCTTCTAATAAAAAGCAGCTAAAATGTTACAATAATCATCTCATTTCAAAGATTTCGGAAAAAAAATATCCTGGGTGCAAGTGGAAAACTGCACCTAGAAAGACAGAAAAAAATACCCTGAAACTATTATGTATCCACATTGTCCTGACAAAATGACAATTGTTAATGTAAATCTGTAGATATGTGAGTCTTTAGTCTTAGGATATAATTATTACAGCAGCAAAAATTCAGTGAAAACTCTCTTTCTTTCTCTTTGTCCCTCTTCCTCTCCCTCTTCCTCTCCCTCTTTCCCTTCCTCTTCCCTCCTAAGCGGAGGATAAAACTCATGCAAAGGTGAAACACAGTCATAGCCTCCAATAATGGCAATTAGTTCTGCTGTATCTGTACATTCTTTGCATCCAGCAGATTCCAGATCCAACACCTATCCAAAAGCCTGGAAATAATTGATAATTAGCATAGATAATCTTGATGAAATAAGCCAATATTGGGATTCTGTTTCTCAGTTTTCTACTTCAAAAAAATGCAGGCATGGTGGACTTGATATGTAAATGACCAACATTATCTAATTTCTGACTGAATGCTGAAGAGATTGTGTACATAAATATGATTTGTCCATAGATTTTGTTCATAGGTTTAGGAAAATGATCTGGATTTCATTCTTTTTTTTTTTTTTTTCCCTTGGGACCACACTAATCTAGCTATTCTGGAATGGTAAAGAGTGGTAAGGCATTTTTGGGGAAGTCAGTCAACCTAGAGATGGGGTGTCAAACTCAAGATCTGTAGTCTGGATCCGGCCGATGGGATGATCTGGTCCATGGGGCAGCCCTGCAACAGAGGACAAGCCCACGGAACTCTGCCAGAAAAACAGGGCTCAGGAGGACTATACATGGTCCTCCCGAGTTTCGTTTTTGCTGGCAGGGCACTCGGTCCAGCACAGGCACGTCTGACATGAATAATGTTGAGCTGGCCACAGCCATCCTGGCCATACCCACCCAGCCCCTCGAGGTCAAACACAACTCTGATGCGACCCTCAATGAAATCGAGTTTGACACCCCTGACCTAGAGGAAGAATGCAATATGTTGTACAAATTTTGTGATGACCCAGAGTGTATTAGAAGTATAACAAAAACCAAAACGTAAATAAAGGTCCTTTAATGCCTTCAACTTGGCTTTACTGTTTAATTGTTCACAGTTGAAGATTAAACTATTTTCAAAATAAAATTCCAAATGAAAGAAACACAGTTCAAATTCAAAGAGCAGATAACGAAGCAAAAACCAAAAACTAACTGCACTGAATAAAGTTCCACAACAGACCAGGATAAATAATTGCCAACTTCAGAAAGATAGCCAAGTACAGTCCGTTGGAAGAACGTCAACCAAGATAAATCTCCTCTAGGAATAAAACACTAATTTGTCTCCCAGGTTTGCTAACAGCAGGTCCAGACTCTTATGCAGATCTCACACAGGCAACCCATGAAGAAGATCATGGCCCTCTCATCCTGAGTAGACCACATTTTACCCTGACCCTCTCCTCCCTGTGTGCCCTAGGATGGATAGGGGATGGGCCTGGGTCCTCCTCTGACTGCTCAGCCTCAGTCTCCACCAGGGGCATAATAGATCTGGATATTGCTTTGTTTATATATCCCACATCTACAAATATGGACATGATAGCTTTGTTTTAACAATCTTCATTTCTTTGGTGTTTTTGATATTTGTGTTGTCTGTTTCTTGAAATGAACTGTGAGAAATGTACAGCTATATTCTGAAAGAGGAGATACTGCAGAAATATGTCCTCATTTCTTTTTCTGCCTAGAGTCTTATTGAATTGCATGCTCAGAAATAAATGCCATTGATTTAGTGGAATGTGCACCTTGCTAGCACCACAGAAGAGCATTATATATTACTGGAAAGCAGTCATCTTTGCTAGGTTTGATTTTAATTCATTTTAATTACATCACACTTAGCTTTTGTCCTGACCTTGCTCTCTATTTATTGTACCCTGCCATAATTTGATACATGCGTGTGAGCTCAAAAAAAGTTGTGCATCTTGTTATGACTTGATGCAGACACAACAATAAATCTCTTGCTTCTGTCCAATAAAAGCAAATCTCTACCTATTAATTAAATTATAGTTTATGGCTAGAATAACTTTTGCATTTTTCTAATTGATTAGTGAACTTGTTTCCTTCACTCTGATATTATGGTGAAGAATTAGACAGCCTGTTCCATGACTGTTAACTCTGTTGAAGGAAGTCATTAAACTCCATGGGAATTCCTGATGCACAGGGCAGGTTCCTCACTTGGACTTCCTTCTCAAATCAATGAATGGAAAGCAGAAAGACTGTGAAGAAGATGTGAAGAAAACTATGATGGCCTGCTGCTTTCTAACTAGATAAATGTATGACCAGAAACATGTAGAGTTCAACTGTAACAGGGAAAACAATGGACATTAAGATTTAGGCTTTTTAAGCCTACATCAAGGCTTTATAAAAGGTCTGTATAGTGCAAACAAAGCTAACAGTGTGATTCAATGAAAATCTGGTCATATACACATAGCTGGTAATTATTGGCTTATATCTATATTTTATATCCCAAAATATTGCACCTGCCTATATCTCTACAGTGATATAGTAAGTATATCTAATAAGTATTAGAAATGGGGAAAGGAACCCAAAGGAAAACCTGATCTGAAAGAAATTAGGTAACTTTGCTTGCTTTATATTCAAGCATATTTATGGCATTGATACAAAATTATCACAGCTTTTTACATTTTCTATGTTACTGGCTTCTCATTACTTACATAATAGGGGAATGCAATTTGCTTTTCTATGTATTGGAAACAGCTTCATTAGTTGTGTTTTGTCCAACTTATTATTTTTTTTCCAATAAGCTGCAGCCAAATTTCACATTAACTGGTATGGATCTTTTACAAACACATACACATATGTAGGAATTGGGGAAAATTTACAGATTTGCCCATCATTCCATGCTATTAACAAATACTATCTGTAATCATAGCCAAGTGATCTCCAATTGTTTTACCTTCATAATAAGAGAAATAATATTCTCTCGTTACAAAGCATGATGATCTTTAATATATTAAAAACCACACTGATTCTCAGTAGGAAGTCACATACAAACAAAGAGCTTAAGATGCTGATGATTATAATGAAAATACTTTGCCTGATTAATTATATTTTTCACTTCCTGTGTTGCACTGCAAGAGTGAAGAGCTGACAGGCAGGACTCTAGAGGATGCAAATCAGTGCAATTAAAAGAGAGTTTTAAAATTATTTCCTGAAATATGTTATTTCCTTTAAAAAAAAGTGTGTTTTTCAGATTCAAGCACCACCAGTTTGGAAACAACATGCTGTGATATAACCTGCACTTTATACCAAGAGAGAGAGATCTGTGTGATCTGGCTTTACTACAACACTGTACCATTCTCATATAACTTATATTGTGGAACACTAACAGATCTGCCATCAAAACACAATCTAATTCCTTTAAATGAGCCTTTAAATTACCTAGAGTGGGTCTGACTAAGCACCTGCAGGGAATTCACAGCAACCTTACAATGGGTCTACTGAAATAGTAAAAGAGTAAGAACATTCTTTTGGATAACATTCTTTTGGATATCCCTCCCAATTTAGAGGGAGAAAGGGAAGAGGAGGAAGATTTGCCATATAACCCACCTTAAATCTCATTACCCCTCTGCTAAAAGGTGGGTGCCTTCCTTAAGAAAATGCCATCTACCTTGGGACCTTGGAAGTCAAACATCTCTTGATAGCCCACTTCTATGGAACAGCATACTTTTGGTCTTCCTTCACCTAATTGGATTTTGGAAGGGTTATGAAGACTTGATTCTTTAGCAAAACATTGGGGGATTTAGTCTAGCCTCTCTGGGTGGGGGGGGGGGCATGGTCATGCTATGTTTCCCATGACTGATGTTTTTAACCCTTTGTTTTGGCACTCTGTAAGCTGCCAAAAACCTATGGGGATTTAGCAACATAAAAATCTCCACAAAGGAATAAATGGCCCTCAAGCCTTCAATTTCTCAGAGAAAAGTAAAGGGGAAAAAGAGTATTCCTTTTCTTTTTTTTCCGGCAGGAAAATTACTGCTACTATTTCCAATTTTAAATGTCATTTTCTTCCAGCATCAACAGCATCTGTTTCCCATGATGCAATGGTTTTCTAATAACAGAAAGGTTGCCCTTGGGGTAGGGGTTACTATGTGATAATTAGCTAGTGCTCCAAAGTCTGAGGGATATGGCTTGGCACAACAAACACCTCCGAGACATCCAGTGGTGTCTGTGGACACTTCCTCCTCTATTTATGCCTCATTGTCTCACCGTAGCATCATCCTTCTTGCATAGCGCCAGTGATGGATGCTTTTATATCTAGCATCTTCTATTTTTATCTGTTCTCCAATGCATGTAGCGCCATAGCAACATTTATGCCACAGGAGGTTTATTAGTTGCAGATGTTTCCATTCAGCTTTTGCTTTCTTCTTCTTACTCCAATTCTTCTGAGACTCTCTCTCAAGTGGCAAAGGTTTACAGTATTTCTTGACTTTTGCTCCCTTGAGAAAGGTAAGGCAGAGATAGCCATATTCTACTTTCAGATTAGCATATATAGCATTAGACAACTAGAAAGCAGAAGAAGCAGAAGAGAGGCTGTGCTGCATCACACGCTTGTAACAGGGGCTCAGCCATGTTCTGATTGATTAAAAAAAAATCACTGTCCCAAAAAGGTTTCCAGATTTTGGTATTTGTCCTTTTTTATTAATGGAGATGAGATGTCATAAGATGGTGAACCTATGACATGCATGGTGACACACCATGTTTTGGATGACACATGATCATTCACCAACCCCTTCTTGAAAGGACACCTCATTTTCACTGGCTCAAGGTTGATTTAGCCTTTCATCATTCTGAGGTCAGTAAAATAAGGACCCATATTATTGGGGCAATATGCTGACACTGTAAACCGCTTAGAGAGGACTGTAAAACACTGAAGTGGTATATAAGACTAAGTGCTATTGCTATTCTCGAGTGAATCTGCAGAGGCCATGTGCTTTCATGTGGCCTCCAGACTCTCTGGAAGTCATACAAGAGAACTTGCATGGTGTTTGGAGGCTGAAGGAACTGCTGAAGAGAATTGTCTGAAGCTGCTTCAATACAAATTGATAGGATCATTATTGCAACACTTAAAAAAATGCAGATCTATAAACATTCAAACTCTAGTCTCTCATTTTAATTTTCAAATTCTTATAAATTTTCTATTATCCATTGTATTTACTATGATTGTAGTATTATTTAGCCTCATTATCTTGTTTACTCCCCTTTTACTGGTATTATTATTATGGTTCATCTTATTATTATTCCAAAGACCAGAAATGCCAATCTATTTTCTGTATTAATTCTGAGGACAAAATGTCATTCATTTAAGATTAGCAAATATCCCTACATTAGGAAAAGCTTTCCTTACAATAGATACAGCAAATGAAACCTGGATAGACTGACCCAAGGGGATTTGCAGGTATTTGAATATGTAATTATCTAACTTAACCTTGAAGCTTTTTTTTGTATTGGGAAGAAGGAATACATAAAGGAAGGCATTGACATAATGATGTTACCCAAGTGGCGAAGTTCAAAATATCACTTTTCTCTTTTGGGGCACCATTTTAAAAGTAATATTCAGACAGTAGTTGAGACTCAATGGACTTATTTGATTGACTGATTGATTGATTTTCTATCTGAAAATTATTTGAAAACTACAGGACCATCTCTGTCAGCTTATGATCAAATTTCAGAAACATACTTTTGTTCAAGAAACTCATAGTTGTGCTGTGTTATTCAGGATCAGTAAAATGCTTTATGTTCTGCAAAGTTAAACTGTAAAATTTGCTGCTGGCAAACATGGTGAAAAGACATCAGTTAACAAGGTTCCAAAAGGGGGACTGGACAAATTTATGGACATTTGGACTTCTTCAAAGCTGCTAATCTGGACTCTCTTTAGTGCTTTAAAAATTGCAGGCAGAAAGCCTTCAAAAAATAGTTGAAGAATGCAATGGCTCTCCTGTCCATGCTTGTCAGCTTCCTGATGCATCCAATTAGCCACTGAGGACCTAAAATGCTGATTTACATGAACCTTGACCTGACCCAGCAGAGCTTTTTTTATGTTCTTAAACATAATTGCTTAAATATCAGTTTTGGAAACCTTTGTCAATATCAGTGACTCTGATTTTAATCCTAACACCAATTTGAATAGACAATGAATATTATTCATAATTGTATTTTTCTGTTAAAAATATCTCATAAATGGTTTCCTTTAGAATGCATATTGTTTCTTTAATTGCCAATACTGTCAATAATAACTGAATTAACATGTGACAAATATGCATTATATGACTAGAGATCAGTAAGAACTGATTGTAAAGAATGATGAAGTTTAACTATTTGTCTTAACTCATCAGTCAGCCACTCAATTTTTTTTTTGAAAATGGATACATCTAGGCAGCTGTGTCCTTCTGCATATAGGTATTTAAGTCTTAGATACATTATCCTTCTCATGTACAATTTAAAATTTTGTATTACCTTAGGAACTCTAGGTGGCTTTGATTAACAAAAGAAAGACTTTTTGATGCTGACCTTTTGTTTTATATTTGATTGATGATTAGTATGACATTTTCCCATACTGTTCTTGCCCACTCTCATTGCTCATATATCCCCAGAATGTTTCAATTATTTCTTCTTTGCCTTTTTCTCCTGAAGTTACAGTAACCAGGAAAAGAAGGGAAATAATAGTCCAGAGGACTCAGCTTAGCCCATCTGGTGAATTACAATAGATGCAAGTACATACTGTATATGTAGCCATCAAAAGTCATTACAGAAAAAAGATCAAGTGCTGACCTCTAGAATGCAGGAGAAAGGAATTATAGTACAAAGAGAAGGTAATGGTAAAAGAAATCAAGGATTTAATGAAGCATTCAGTAACAGAAGTCAAGCGAAAGTCTCAAGGGCTTCCCACCATTTGCTCTAAATAAGAACAATATATTTTATGCTCCAAATTCTAAGTAGCTCTCTCTTTTGCATGTGTTGTGCTTATTAATCAGTATACTTCTTTTCATTCCCTCCTCCCCCAAAAGAAAAGGACAAGAGCAATAGATCATATTCTATTTATGATTATTCTGGGAACACAATCAGATGGCATCTAAATAGCATAACACTGCCCTCCCAAAAGGAGCACGGTGGCTCATACAATTAGGACGCTGGGTTGATAATTTGCAAGCCCATTTTGATGTCTGAATGCTTCTGTGTGATGAGATGAGCTCCTGTCATTCGCTCCAGCTCCTGCTGACCTAGCAGTTTGAAAGCATACAACAGTGCAAGTATTATAAATAGGTCCCACTTTAGTGGGTTCATTAATGGGGACATGAAAGGAGCCCCCAACTGGGCATCCCTCGGGCAGGGGTGGGATTCAATTTTTTTAACAACTGGTTATGTGGGCGTGGCTTGGTTGGTGGGTGTGGCTTGGTGGTCATGTGACTAGCTGGGTATGGCCAACTCAACATCATTCACATCGAGGCAAGCATCTCCTCGCCTGGCCTCTTATGACAGTGGGGATGCTGCAACAGTCATAAATGTGAAAAATGGTCATAAGTCACTTTTTTCAGTGCCATTGAAAGTTTAAATGGTCACTCCACACAAACAAAGTACCAGCAAAGGAGGGGAAAAAAAACCTCCAGAGAAGTTCCTGAGACAGGAAGTCTAGTTCTGCCAAGAATGTAATAAGGGTTAACAGAGAAACATTTTCTGTAAGCAACACCAGAATGTTTCCTTCCTACCTTCCTTACAGGATTAGGCCAGCAATTTCTTCTAACAACCGGTTCTCCAAACTGCTTAGAATGTTAACAACCAGTTCTAGCAAATAGGTGCAAACCTGTAGAATCCCACCCCTGCCCTTGGGCAATGGTAATGTCACTAGCTGATCCTTTCACTATGGAAGCACTTTGGTATGGTGTGGTATGGTAGGGTATAACAGTATAGTATAACACTCCTGGGGGTGGGATCAAATCTATACTTTTGGAAATGTTACTGGAGTAGTCTTTTACCTGGTAATTCAGGTGAGCACTGCAGCATTTATTAAGAAGGCCGATCTGTCCATCTTCAAACATGCTTTAGTGACATCAAAGTAGTGTAGATGACTATTAAGATTCTGGGGCTGTTTAGAAATGCTTTTTTCAATATGCTTTGTTTGTTTTAAAATTTTGTATAAGTTTCCCTTCAAAGTTTTCCCACCGTGGCATATATACAAGAAATTTAAATCACGAGATAATGTTGGAATAATAATTAAAAAATGCAAAAAACTATGCAATTTTTTGCATAAATAAAAGCCTAAGTAGTTAAAAATTTCTGCAGAGAATTTACATTTAAAATTAACATATTAATATACTGAAATACTTGTGAAAATAAAACATTTTTGCCTGGAGCCAAAAAGAGAGTAACTTAAGAATGAGATATAATTCATTCATTCCCTAACTTGGAAGGGCATTCTCAAATTGGATGCTACTACAGAGGGAAAAATATCTCCCCGTGGAGCCAGTGTGATAGCTGGACCATTAAAAGAGGACTTAACGTTGTTGTTTTTTTTTCAGTGCTGTGATTCCCAAGCCATGAAGGAATTTATAGCTCCCCTGAACAGAAACAGAAAATGAACTTGAGGCCAATGGAGATAATATAAACTAACATTACATATTCATAACATAGAATTCTAGTCAGTACTAGAATTGTTGAAATATTTTGTGCTAACTGACCTTGGGTACATCTTCAAAAGCAATTGCACACTAAAAGGCCCGGTCTCCCTGTACTTATGGATACAAAGAGGATGTAAAACATTAAAAAAAGCTTGCCATCCATTGGAAAACACTATCTGTTGTGTACTCATTGCATACGTGTTTCATACGCTCTTTCTGTCGAGTATCCGTCCACTGCAATTTCATCCGTGCAAGAAGTTTTGAGCTGCACAAAACTTTGTGAACGGATGAATTTTCCGCCGTGTACAATGTAAATCTGTGACATACAAGCAACAAACGTTCTATGTCCATTATCATCCCTTAAACGTCCACTGTATCCTCTCTGCATCCTCTGGGCATCCTCGCAACTCACATCTGCTGCAGCTGAAAACAGAAAGAGGGAGGAAAGAAAAGGTACATGGAACATCTATACATCGTTAGTAGCACGGAAATAGAAAGGATGCGCAGTGAACAGTTTGCATCCGATATACATCTGCGTGGCATCCCCTTTCTTTCCTTTAGGCATACATGATGCATCCGCTTCATCCGCTATGCGTCCGCTTCACAATTATCCCCTGAAACCGCTTCGGAGGTATCATCCCCTTCCATCTGCTTTCATCCGCTAGGCTTCCTATGAACATCCGTTTAACATCCCTGCTACATACTACCCACATCCGTTCTTTTCCGTTCTTTTCCATTCTGTTATGCAAATTTTTGCCACTTTTGGGAGTGGATGACAACGGATGGAGCCACCCCCAAAATTTTGCTCATCCGCTGTGTCCTTTATGCATACGTTTTGCATACATCGGCCATTGGGACCGGGCCTTAAGTCATTGTGGTTATGCATTATGTAACGTAGTGAGGCTAATGCTGTCAAGTAGGTCTCTGGGCAATATACCTACAGAGGACAATTATGCCTTCGATGAGGGAAGTTGCTCTAGCTATAAGCAAGATACTTGGTTCCAAACAGTTAGATAACACAGATAAGCCATCCACTATGGCTGTTTTGTCTGAGTGATTGAGTTTTAATTTCTTGACCCATGTCCAATCCATTCTCACAACCACATATTGACTCAGGATTTTCACTACCATACCAGGATCTGACAAAAAAAATCTGGTGGAGTTTGAATAAATCTCAGTCAGTACTTTCATGCAAATGTGGATACTTCAATATCAACCTCTGAGGATGCCAACCCAGAATGAGCAAATTATAAATAAGCTCTATCTATATCTATTTCAAACTCTTTAGAAAAATACCAGATAATTTTTTTATACATAAACTCAAAATTTAATTTCCATTCTGTTCCCAGATTTCTTTCCCTCATTTTTTTAAAACCAACAACAAAAAGCTAGCAACCTTATGCAATTGAGAGGCACAACATAATTTTAGCTTAAATAGCAGAAATGGCATACACATTCAAGGATCGGTATGAAGATATTTTGTACAAGAGAAATAAGCCCTTTCTGTAAATGGGGGCAAGGCTTATCTTCTCAGCATGATATGGGAGGTTTTGAGGCCAAGACTACACTGATTAGGAAATTCAAATTATACAAAGAGAACCCAGCTGAGCACTCTGTCTCTGATTTTATGCTCCTGAGGAAACAATCCAAACATCTATTACAAAACAAGCAAAGAGAATTCACTAGGACTTCTTGGCAAAAATTGATAGAAGTATCTCAAGCCACTAATCCTAATATTGTGGCACTTCCCATCCAACTAAGATAGTCCTTTTTCACTTTCCCATCTCTGATTGGCATCTGTGTGGGAATACCACTTTAAAGCATTATACATATCTACAAGAAGAATCTCCTAAATTTGTCCTAAATCTTACTGCTAATCTACTCCCTAACTGGGCCTCTATTTCAACTGTTGAAATAAAGATGTTTATCAATTAGTTAACACAATGATCCAGACCAGTGGTCACCAACTGGTGGTCCACGAGAAAATGTTGGTGGTCCTCAGAGAATGTCACTGCCCCAAAGCACCTCCCAAAGCAATTAATCCAGGCTACATGGGAACACAAGGCTGCACTGCCCACATAGCCTGTGGGGACACAATTGCATCACTTGCATTGCAAATAACAAGAGTTAGTGAGGGGAGGAGGGAAAGGGCAGATGGGGGAACTTGCCCCACAAGCCCCACGCACCTCGCCTGGCCACCGGGCTGCTTCTTTCCACTTTTTTCTTCTTATGCTTTTGGATGCACTCAAACAAAGCAACAAAAGTCTTTCTTTCTCTCCCCCAAACTCTACCAGAAATGAGTCTTTGGTACCTTGCAAGGCATCCTGCTCAAAGAGGCTGCACCATTCTGGTGGAATTTGGGAAAGAGAAAGAAAGATTTCTGCTGCTTTCCTTGCATGAAGCCAAAAGTCTCTCTCTCTCCGCCCCCCTAAGAATGGAGCTGGAGATGGTATCCTGTGATCCCAAATCAAGAATGATCGATCGGTAAGAAAACTGGGTGGGGAATTTTTCTGTAGACTTTTTTGGGGATTTTCCCAGGGTCTCTGGTCCACAGGATTTAAAATTATGGGTTTGGTTTTCCCTGAGGTCCAAAAGGTTGGCAACCCCTGCTTCAGACCATGATTTTATTGCTACCTTTAGGTACCCTACTAGAACCTTAGGCTTCCTTTATTCTTGAAATGGTCCAATCAAAATTCCTAAAAGCTATATTCCAGTTAGCCACTTGCATTCCAAATGGAGCATTAAGTTAGGCAGGGCTGGTTAAAGTCAAAACAGGTATATGTATCATAGCTCTCTGAAGTGATTGTTCTTTCCCACGTGTTTGAATTGTTTCCTTACTGAGAACAATTACAAATCAATCTGGTTTAGGACAATCTCAGAAAAACCTCAGTTGCTTGGCTTTTCTGAGGAAGTATTCCTAATCATGCATTATGAGTGTGCACTCAGTGTATTTAAGATCCAGATGAAAGTGCTGGAAGACCAGAGTCTGCTTGCTCTATCTAAGAACATTTTTTCAGTGCAGTCAAGCCTCTATCAACCTGGCAAGATACTTACATCACATAACTATTTCCAAATTCTGAAGAGCATCAGCATGTTTCAATGCTCAGTTTTGGGGAACTGTTACAAAAAAATTCCCTGTGAGCTGAGATTGAGCTCATGATGACAAGGAGCTGTTGAAGTTACAGCTCTTGCCTTGCTGTATGCTACTCTCTGTAACAGGGCTGTCAAACTTGCGGCCCATTGGCCAGATGTGTCATGTGCTGCCCATGCCCAGTTTAGTGAAGGGTAAAAAGTCCTGATATATCATGTGAAGCCACCATGAAGATGCGCTTTTGACACCCCTGCTCTATAAGGACTCAAAGATCTGCCTTATAACTCCTTTTGTGTTAACATGCCAGGGGATCTTTTTAATGTATCTTTTTGTTATCAGATCTTTATAATTTATTCATCTTGAACATAGCTAAATTTTGTTCAAAAATAAAATTAAGGACTCAAGGATCTGCCTATAAAATTAAACTAACTTTGATTATTCATTAATGAACACACCATTATAATAGTGGTTAAATATTTTTAATGTGGTTTTTTTTGCAATTCTGCCCAATTAATGTATTAAAAATATTCATATATTCTTTCTACAAATGAAAAAAGTAACTCTACGCTTTTAAAAAGGTTTAGACAATACAATGCATGCATTCTTTTCTTCAAAGTGTTGTATTTATTTCTCTATATTTCAGATGAAAAGAAGAGTGTGAAGCTTCTCTCAAGTTGCAGACCTTGTGGATGTGGTCAGCTGTACACAGGTGTTACCATCTTCTGGTTCAACCTATCCTGCATTTGGAGATAGAGTGATTAGAAGTAATGAGGTTTTCCAGGAATTAATTTGTTCATCCTTCTGTTCTCAGTTTGAATCTGATGGCCTGTAGCGGTAGGCTTAATCTGCTGCTGACTGAACCCAGATTTCACCTGGTCCCATTCATTGTCCTGTTCATCTGCCAGCAATTTTATTGCCAGTCTCACAGCTTCATTTCCCTTCTTTCTCTCTAAATAACTGCCAGCACCTAAAGAAGAATAGCACAATTAAGATTTGGCATGCTCTTTGTGTACATTGTGATAATGGTGGTTAAGGGGTTGGTATATAAACTATGAATTCTAATCCAGCATTAAGCATGAAAGCCAACTGGGTAACCTTGGATCAGTCACTTACTCTTAGTCCAACACACCTCACATGGTTGTTTTTGCGGGAAAAGTAGGAAGAGGAAGAAATATTAAGTAGGTTACTTATTACTTGAGTTACTTATGAAGTAATAAATGTGGGATTAAAAATCTAATAAATTAGATGATAGAAAGGCCGGCAGGCCGGCAGACCCATCTAGATAGGCCAGGGATGGGTTGTGTAAGAAGAGGAGAAGCTAGTAATTATAACATTACCATATTATCATATAGAAACGTGCATGTCAGCACAGATGCCTCTTGATTCAATCAAGCTTAGTCTGTGCTAGTTTGCTTCATTTTTCCCCCTACCCAGATATAGCTTTCAAAATAAATCAGCCTCAAGAGATTTTTTTTCACTTTTATTTCGCCAGAGTATGATATTTCAGGAAGTTGATTTGTTTCTATTTAACATAACTAAAAGCTGTTCCCTGGATAATATATTTTGAGCCTCATGCCAGGGGAATCATCCTGTCCATACAATTTCCTTCTCTGTAGTTTCCAACTGTACAGATTTACAGTTACCTCAGAATGAGCCAAGTGTAGACTGTGACCTCCCAAGGGGAATAAACACTGATTTAATCACAAAGGGGCTAATGATATTAGGTCCCACTTTCACTTTTAAAGAGCATTTAAATTAGCCCAATATTCTCTTCAAGCCAAAGCATAAGCTATGTCTTCAAATTACAGGGTGATTTTATTTCTTGATAAGCTAATTGTAACCTTACATTTTGAAGGGACTTGATTTAGGCCAAGCCTGAATACTTTATTCTTCTGTTCTATCTTGTTAATGTAATATTCCTGAAGATTAGAAGGCAAGTAATTCTCTTCCACCCATACCCCCCAAGGTTTTAAAAGAAATAAAATCATCTTATACTTTGAAGAAGCTCCCCCCCCCCCCTTTGACCCATAATAATTATCTATAAATGCAAACTGCCTATAGTACCTCTTAAATATAAGATGCCACAGAAGTTTGAATTCTTACTGGCAGCTAAAAACATGTTACTTTTTGAATCAGAAACATAACCACAATCAAAAGTGTTCTGTGGTTGTAATCATTGGTAAAAATAAAATTGCCACCATACCAGTGATTTTTCAAAGCAACCTCCTGCAATCATCTCATAGTTCTACTTTCCTATCAATATAATATTTAAGTTTGTGATATTGGCATTGTTTATCCTTCTTCTAGTACCATTTTGCAGTTATTAATTCTTTTGCATTTTTGAAAAATTAGTTGATATGCAAACTTGATTGATAGGCAAACCAACCAACCAATGAATGTTAGCTTCCCAAGGAACTTTCAGAATCAATCATTAACAATCTGAATCAATATTAATTGGCATTTAATTCATTCAAATGACAAGGGTGGGAGAGGGGGATACAACGTATACTAACTCCTTCTCAGGAATGTATTGGTGTTTGTCTCTCCCTCCTTCTCCTCTCATATCCTATTTATTTTTATTTATTAAATTTTTATGCTGACCTGATAAGGGGATTCTTTTCAAATTCTTTGCATAAGAAATAATTAGGTATGAAGGGTCCTTGGTGCTCTCTGAACTTGGTTGTTTTCTTTCATTATCCAAAGTAGGGAACATCATCAGTTCTAGTGCTCTTCTTACTACATAGCACTGATGATGTTACCTGGTTTGGGTAATGAAATGTCTGAAAAAAAAACACAAAACTAACCATGCGCAGGAAAGTACCAAAGATGCTTCATTTCAACTCTGAGCTACAAATATTCTTTATTAATGTAGGTAGTTCTCAACATATGTGCACAACTGAGCCCAAAATTTCTGTTGCTTAGTGAAACATTGGTTAAGTGAATTTTGCCCCATTTTATGAACTTACTTGCCACAGTTGTTAAGTGAATCACTGCAGTTATTAAATTAGTAACCCAGTTGTTAAGTGAATCTGGTTTCCTCATTGACTTTGCTTGCCAGAGGGACACAAAAAGAGATCACATGACCTCTGGACACTGAGACCATCATAAATATGAGCCCATTGCCAAACGTCTGAATTTTGACCATGGTTAACCATGGGGATGCTGCAAAGTCACAGGTCTGAAAAACATTCTAAATCATTTTTTCAGTGCCATTGTAACTTTGAATGGTCCCTAAATGAATTGTTGTAAGTCAAGGACATCTATACTGATACTGCTAGATAGATACTGCTATTTTCATGTGCATGGAAGAAAGAAAGCTGCTCCCAATATTGGAATTCTTCTTATATGTCATTTCAACTTTCAGAATCCCATTGTCAACCTAGCCTTTGAGGAAATCATCTGGGTATTGATGTTTATACTGTCAGCCTTGGAGACCATATTTACTCAGATGCTCCAAGGCTGCCACAATTAGTGCCTGGGAATTTAGGAGGAAGGATTTCATAGAGCAGTGGAAGATTAAAGTCAACAACATTCTTTCACAGGAAGTCAAGGACATGTTACCCTGCACCTGGAGGGGAGTATTTGGAGGAATGGCTCCAGTTGGGATGATGGTTGATTGGCCCATGTGATGGATGGTGGACATAGGGGATGGATCTTTGATTTGTTTTGGGGAGGAAAAACCTGGAATTCTCAGATTTGGGTTTTCTCAGATGTGCCAATATGACTTCTCTAATAAATTCTTCCTTGAATGAACTTTATTTCTGAGTGCTGAATAAGGATGGGAAGTTTCATTGGAAGGCTGACATACAAATCTGGGACTACACTCTAAACTCTTACTCTGGGTTTTCTCTGGGCTTCTTTTTTTCATTTTCTTTCTCTAGCCAGCTTTTAAATCAATTTGAATCCAAATATAACAGAAAACAGAATTGTGTAACCAGAAAGCTGGCTAACTTTCAAAACAAGGCATGTGGTTTTTTATCCCCAATGTAGCCCTGAAAATATGTCACAAGCAAAGAGACAGTGACAGGGAGCCCTGTATAAAAAAAGATTAATGGCTTTTGAATCTGCCAGTGCAGTGCTTACACAGCAACTTTCAATGTGCTGGGTTAAACTGTTTGTTTTCCCTTTCAGATTATTCACCAGTGCTTGATTTACCCAGCAGCAGAAGGAAGATGAGTCTCTAGATAACTGTAGTGCAGCTACAGTTTCTTCAACCAAACACCTCTCTCCCAGATACAGTAAAAGAATCCTTGTTTCAGCAAGGGAAAAGAAGATTGTGAATATTTATTTCCATAAAATGCAGCTTTAAAAGGCAGTCCAGTTCTAAACAAGAAGCTGTTGAACAATGCAGGGAAATATAACAACATAGTTCTAACTGATGAAAATATAGGGCTAAGGTACAGTGATCCTATATCCTTTATTATAATAGACAGATCTTTTCTTTCAGAAAGCTACCCTTTAGATTTATTTATGCTTTAAAAACTCTCTTTTCTCTTTATTTTGTTTTTTTTTAACTTTTACAGTACAAATGGTGTGACATAGTCACAGGAAAAATGTGGAAATGTAATGAGCTTTTAAAAATAAATTTATTGATACTGTTTAATTTTGGATATTTTTATTAGAATGTGGGAAGTTTTTTCTTGGTTTTGTTCTTGAATTTTTCTTTGTAAAACAAAGGTGTGTGTGTGTGTGTGTGTGTGTTTGTGTAAACAATTTAAAATGTCCTTATGAACCTCTTTTAGATTTGCCTCTTCTTCAGGTGTGTAATCTTTATTTTTTCCCAAGAAAATATGGTCATCATAGCTTTGGTCACTACAGAGGCTAAATCTGAAAAATAATATTTTACACATCTAAATATTTCATCTTCTGAGGGCCCAATCTTCAAAGCTTGGTTGTTTTCTTGCAGATGTTTCAGTACCCAAACTAGGTAACATCACCAGTGTTTTGAAATAACAATGTACTTATTTCATCTTCTGTCTCTTATCCAGGTTTCCTTCTTATATCATGAGCAATAGGCAATGGGATTGGCTGATTTTGAGTTTTTTCCCCTGGGATTGGTATAGTTTTCTAAGGAAGGGCCAATTTAAAATTATTTAGCCATGAGATGCCATTGTATTTATTTATTTGGTTTGTCAATTGCTTACAAGATAATAGGTATAAGTAAAAACATAGTTATGAATACATGGATACATATAAGAAAAAAAAAAAAAGAAACAATAGGACAGGGATAGTAGTCATGTTGGTGCACTTATGCACGCCCCCTACAGACCTCTCAGGAGGTCAATAGTAGATAGTCTAAGGTTAAAATTTTGGGGGTTTGGGGAATAAACCACAGAGTCAGGTAGAGTATTCCAGACATTGACCACTCTGTTGCTGAAGTCGTATTTCCTGCAATCAAGTTTGGTGTAGTTTACCTTGAGTTTGCATCTATTGTGTGCTCTTGCATTGTTGTGGTTGAAGCTGAAGTATTAATTGACAGGTAGGACATTGCAATGCATGATTTTATATACCATACTTAGATCAGACTGAAGGCGGCGCAGTTCTAGTTTTCTTGGTCTAGAATTTTAAGTCTGGTGGCATAAGGTATTCTGCAACGAGTAGAAAAGTGGAGAACTTTTCTTATGAAATATTCCTGGACTTTCTCAACTGTGTTAATATCAGATACATAATATGGATTTCAGACTGATGAGCTATATTCAAGTATTGGTCTAGCAAATGTTTTGTATGCTCTAGTTAATAGTGTAATATTACCAGAGAAAAAGCTATATAAGATTAGGTTAACTCTTAATGCCTTTTTGGCTATGTAGTTACAGTGGACTCTAGCACTTAGATCATGAGTAGAGATGAGTACTCCAAGATCCTTGACAGAGTCTGGATCATCAACAAGGTCTTGACTATTCAGCCTGTATTTTATTTTCTGATTTATTTTTTTTTGCCAATATGTAAGACAGCATTTTTTTGTTGAGATTTGAAGTTGCCATTTGTTTGACCATTCTGATACATAGTGAAGGTCTTTTTGAAGAGTAGCAATATTGTCTGTGTTGTTGAATATCTTTACATCATCAGCAAAGAGAATGCAGTTGCTCTTTATATGATCACTGAGGTCATTTATGTAGAATATGAAAAGAGTTGGTCCTAGAACATTGCCTTGAGGGACACCACTGTTGACAGGTATAGAATTTGATAGGACACTCTCAGTTTTGACCATTTGTTGTCTATTTGATAGGAGTGCTTCTATCCAGTTATGCAGGTGTCCAGAGATACCATGAGATTTTAGTTTTAGGAGCAGTTTGTTATGTACCACTGAATCAAAGGCTTTATAGAAGTCTATGTAGATTACGTCCATTGTTTTGCCCTGATTGAGTTGTGTAGTCCATATGTTTCTGCAGTGTAAGAGTTGCAGATTACAGGATAGTTTTTTTCTGAAACCAAATTATTTATTAGAGAGCAGGTTGTTTATTTCTAAGTGGAGGATAATGGATTGGTTAATAATTGATTCCATGACTTCACAGGTGACGCAGCATAAGGAGATTGGTCTGTAATTTTCAACTAGGCTGTGGTCTCCCTTTTTGAAGATGGGGATGACTGTGGCTTGTGACCATATGTTAGGCAAGGAGCTGGTCCTGAAAGATTTTTCAAAGATTATACTTAGAGATTCTGCTGTGGCAGTGGATAGTTTTTTTCAAGAAGTAGGCACATATTCTGTCTGGTCCAATAGATAGAGATGGTTTTAGATTGCATAGTGCTTTTTCAATATTGTCTTCTGTAAAATTGATATGTATTAGATCATTGTAGTTGTCTGTGGTTTGACCAGGAAATACTGGGCATGATCCATTGCTGTTTACAAATACTGAGCCAAAGAATGTGTTAAAGATGTTGGCTTTATTGGTGTCATCGTTGCAGTCTTTACCATTAGGTCCTTTCAGGGGTGGGATGGATCTTGAGTCTTTTAGTTTGTTGTTTACAAAATTGTAAAAAGTGCAGGTGGAATTGATGCGTAGATGGTTTTCCTCTTGTTTAATGTGATAATTGGTGCATTCAGTCTTTATCTGGTGGCATAAATTTTTGTATCAGCTTTTGAAGTTGGCAATGTGACCAGATTTGTTTTTCCGCCAAAGTGATTTCTCTTTGGATTGAAGCTTCCTTATTGTTATGGGTAATTTGTTTTTTCTGGTTTTGGGAGTTGTTATTGGTACATATAGTTTGATGACTCTTTTGACTTCAAGTAAAAATATGTTGTAATGGTTTTCTACATATTTGTATGCAGTGAATAGAAATTGTCGATCAAGGGGTGAGAGATCGTTGTTTATAAGATCATAGTTTCCTTTTTTGAATTTAATGACTGCTGGCTGTTGGCTTTTATTTCAGTGAATGCAAAGAAGAGTAAAAGAATAAATCCCAACCATCTTCACTCTTTCAATCACAAATCATTTACAAAAAGGAGCAACCTTTCATGTGTTCATGTAGCAATTAAAAATAAATTCCATAATATCTGCAAAACCGGATGGGTGAATTCCCCACAGGATTTTCTGTGGATCCTTTTGCTTTTCACTAAGCTACATAATTAAGAATTAGGAAGAAATTGTATTCTACACTGGATTAGCACAGCAAAGGAATGTCTTGGAGCTCATATTAATTCTTTTTTTATTGAAAAACTCTTTGACCCTTGTCTCAATGAAGCTGTAAGCCCCTCTAATATTTCTCAGTTTATTTTTTTTTAATGGAAGAAAAAAAAAACTGAGGGGAGAGGTTTCATCACAGGGATCTCAATCTACTTGATTAATTTACAGCAGCTTTCAAGAACATAAAGAACTTTTTCAAAAATCTATTATTTTATCAGTACAAGGTCAGAAATAAGAACAAGCAGCATGTTTCAGGATGATGAGTTCACCAGGTGTCACTGTGCATTGTGTTTGCTGATCTCAAGAAAGAAAACACTTTTTGGTTTGATAGAAAGCAGTGTTTCACTGAAGGCAGACATCACTTGCAGTAATTGTTTTTTGTGACTTTTAATTGATGGTAAAAAAAGTTGTTTTTTAGAGATTTCTCCTGGAGTCGTCTAATCAAATGCTGATCACCATCATTTAGCATCACAGAAGGCCAAAGAAAAGTACTTTCTTTGTATTACCCATGCAGTCCTTAATCAGTACAGAGTAGCTAAAAGGGTTTTAGCAATTACAACTTATGTTCTTGATATATGAAATAAATAAATAGAAAGATAGCCTGACCAACATATAAACAAAACTAATTCTGCCTAGAATGCAAGTAAATTATCATTATTTCCATAATCATTTCCTCAAGCCAAGAAGCTGCATGCAATATGCACAATATTATATCCTTAATATTTAAGGTACTAAAGTAGAATGCTTGATGAACCCATAGGCTTTTGGATAGAACAGCCATTGTTTCCACAATGAAATCTATCATATGGCAATTTTTGAAAGTTGGGCTTTACCCTTTCAGCATTTCTACAGCATGCTTACAGAAAGGTAATATTTGCATATCCCATCTTTATATGTGTATATTTTATTTGTGTATAGTTCATATTTTATTCAGTAAGTTTGAGCAAAAAATTGGTGAGAGGAAGAAAATATGATGGAAATATTTTCTACCTTGAGTTATTTGTAAAAACAATAAAGGTAGGAAATAAATAAATATATAAATAACTTTTTAATTCACAGATCAAGGCTTACGAGACCATTATTATGCACACATTTATTTTAAAAACAAGTCTTGGTTTATTGCAACTCTGGGAATTATTTTTATTCCCAGTTGGTAATGATTGTCAAACAGCCCGTCAAGATAAGCACCCACCTTTCTTTCCTGTGAAGTGCTGCCAATAATAGAAGTGTCAAATAAACTAGAACAAAAACCAACCAAAGTACAAAGAGCTTCAAGAATGAATCTGAACTGAACAAAGAGTTTGCTTCCTGAAAAAGGTTCATCATCTTTGCCTGTCCTTTATAACTTATGGGAGGGGCAATCATCTCCCAGACTTACTCCCAAGTCACTCCTTTTGTTTCAGCTGCTCTCGCCTTCTAGCAGCTCTGAGCACATGCACATTGGGAAAGGCTCCTCTGGGTCCTTTGCCTCGTTGCTGCGAGACTCCGAAGGCTCTGGAGACAGCACCCCACTTCCAAATGGTCGTGGCCCCATCGGATGCAGGACCCTTGTTCTAGTCCTCTCCAGACTCCCAGAATGATCCCCTACTTCCCCACTGTCCAATTCTGCTGCCGTCTGCACAGGTTGACAGTGAACCACAACAATGTCTCCCTGTAAAACAAAGTTCAATAATGGGTCAAATTCTCCCCATATCCTTGTCTTACTTCTCTTACATCTATTTCAATGGAGAGGCACCATCTGTAAGCATAAATATTTGGCAACTGTAGAGGAAAAGAGAACAGGGGGATATATTTGCACATTGGATGCAACTCATTTTTTTTTGCCAGATATGTGATGCTGACCTTTGAAAGAAAGAAGTAGGTTATGGTTTGTTTAGAAATTTTTGGTAGTCAGCCAGATCTTCTGTATCCTTCTGAATGTGATTTATTAAACTTATATGAGAAAATCATTTATGCAGAGAGAATAAAACCCGATTCCTTTTGATAGGAGGAAAAAACCGTTTAAGATGCAGTTTAATAAAATAGTTGTATCTCTTCTTGTAATTTGTAACTATTAAAGAGAGATCAAAAGGGAGAGAAACAGAGACAGAGACAGTGACTATTAGTAATGGAGAAAAGTAACTGTGTGACTGAACAGAGCAATGTAACACATATTCTGTGGTTCAGCATTTCAGATTGCCAGTTGGCTGGTCATCCATGTTTCTTTGAGGATTGGGTTAACCATCTGTCATAGCAAGGACTTCTGTTAGACTCTGAAGCTTCACACAAAACTGCATTTCTTCTAAGCTAGTGTAAGGCTTTCCATAAAGATAGAACAACAATGTTATCATTAAATTAAATTGATAAACCCCTTAATCAATTTAATTGAAATTGGAAATAAAATAAAATGTAACTTAATGCAATTTAATTTTTATTCTTAAGAACATAGCTTCTGACACTACCTTCAATATCTAGCAGTAATACCTGATTAAAACAAAAACAAAAGCTTGTACCTTAGTAGAGACCATAGTCCAGGCATAGATTTTTTTAAATCTCACTTTTCTTCTCATTTTACTTTTCTGAATGATAGCCAACATCTACACTGAACTATTTACATTTGAGTATGGATGGGTGATTGAGTATTTTTTGAAATTGTATTTTTTGAAATTGTATTTTTTTTTTTACTCCTGAGAATGCTGATGCTTCAGTAGATCATACAGGCTGCAGTCCTATCTGCAGGCTGAAGTCATGCAGGCTGAAGTAACTATATTTAATGAATGTTTGTCTATAGACCATTACATCTCTTATCATTTATTTTTCTCTTAATGACTATCAGGCGGGTGTGTAAACTGTAATGTATAATGTACTTGGGTGGCACTGATACGAATAGCTCATGTACACAAACAATTTAATTTGGTACTATAATTTATGAGTGATGAACACTTTCCCATAAACACATATATTTATGAAGTGATCTGTAGAACAGTCATTAGCAAGGCAGGCTGATATTCAATCAAAACAGAGTAGACTTTGTTCAATTATTGAAGAAGAGTTGGTCAGACTGTAAAAACAAAAACTTGTCTTCTGCCACAAGAAAGAAAAAGAATCCAAATTGAAGCAGGACATGCATCTTTCGGAAGGAGTGGGTAGATTCAGTTAAAGACAAAAAATTGATGCTTCAAAGAATAATTTTCCTTTTTTCCCCTGTAGACTTGGCCCCGTTCTTCATTGACATGGTTTTTGTTTGCTTGTTTGAAACATAAGCTAAGCAACTATGTGCTTTGTATTGTGCCTGGTTGCCTTGTGCTTAGTAAAGCCAATTTTTATTTTTCAATTTTTATTTTCATGTTATTATTCAATTGTAATAATAATTATGAAGAAATGGACTACCAGACAAACAAGACCACTTAGAAATAATTAATTGTTTAAAAAGAACATTCAGGAAAGAGGCTCATAATTTTATTTTAAAAATTCAGATTACAGTTTAATTCATAGTAGAACACAAGCTGGATATAGAATGACACTTTGGGATAGAGCAATTGAGATATAAATTCCTAGTCCATCCAAATAATATTCTGATGATATTACTTAATCTGGTAATGAAATGTCTGCAAAAAAAACCACTCAGCTCAGAGAGCATCAAGGGCCAGGTAAGTAAGAATCTTCGAAGATTCTGTACAATCCACATAGGCCTTTTTCCTAGAACACATAAATGCTTTCTCTATTAGGATGACAGCTGGTCAAAGTGCCAAATTTCCATATGAAGATCATATATATATTTGCCCAAATGTAGAGGCTGAACCTGTTTCATATACATTTTTAAGGTGCATATTGTACTATCATTAATGATCAGAGTTAATACACCCATTCTTGAATCTGACAGACCTCTCTCATGATGAGGAGATTGAGACATCGTTACTAAACAGTCGTTACCGAAAGCCCATGTCACACTGAACCAACGGATGCAAAGAGGATGTAAAACGGACAAAAAACCTTGCAATCCATTCGAAAACGCAATGTACTCACTGCCTCCGTTTGGCTTCCTCTCTATCCGTCCAGCAACCGTTTATGCCCAAAACTTTTGCGTGGAAAATGTATCCAGTTCATCTGTTCTGCATCCGCTACGCATCTGCTAGGCATCCGTTACGTATCCGTTACGCATCCGCTATATCCACTAGGCATCCGCTACGCATCCGGGCAACTCGCATCCGCTCGGACGCAGGGAGGAAGCGGAACGGACGCAGAACGGATGCAGAACGGATGCCTAGCAGTTGCAGCATGGAAACAAAGCATTTAAAATGGAAAAAAACATTCACAGAGGGGATATATCTCGGATATTAAGGATGTCTAGAGGATGCCTAGAGGATGCCTAGAAGATGCCTAGCGGAAAACCTATGCTGCCTATAAAAAGAGGGAGCAACTCGCCTGCATCTCACTTTCAGAACAGCAGTTCAGCGGTGAAGACCTCTGCAGCCTTCATCTGCCTCTTCTTCTTCCACAGCATCCACTCATGTCCACCGTGGATTGTAACAAAGTCCTTTCGGCAGCCACCATCCTTCTGCAACAGTGCAAAGCCATCTGCAGGCTCTGTGAACTCTACTGCAAGAAGAAAAGGAGCCACCCAAAAAGAGTCTGGATCTGAAGATGGTTCGCCAGAAGAGCAGAGGACGGACTGTAAAACAAGCTGATGGTGGAGCTCAGGAACGAAGACACTCGGGCATTCCAGAACTTCATGAGGATGCCTCCAGCCATGTTTGACAAAGTTGTGCAGTGGCTGACACCCAGGTTGACCAAGGCAAACACCAGCTTCTGGCCCAGCCTGGAACCTGGGCTCAAGGTGGCACCCACTCTGCGCCACCAGGCCTCAGGGACCTTGTACAGGAGCATGCAGTATGGTTGGGGGGTACCATCCAACACCATCAGCATTGTGGTCAGAGAAGTGGTGCAGGCCATCATCGAAGAATACTTGGAGGAGCTCCTCCAGTACCCCTCCACTGAAGAAGGCTGGAAGAAAGTTGCAGAGCAGTGGTATCAGAAGTGGAACTTCCCACACACCGTTGGAGCCATAGAAGGCAAGCACGTGGCCTGCAAATCTCCAGCCAAGTCGGGGTCCACTTATTTCAACTCCAAGGGCTTCTTCAGCATCATCCTGTTCACCATGGTCGATGCTGACTACAAGTTCATGTACATCGATGCTTCAGGCAACGGCTCATCTTCAGATGCCCAGGTATACAACACCAGTCACCTCAAGGAGGAGCTGGAAGGCAACCTCATCGTGGGCTTCCCAAATCCAGAACCCCTGCCCAACAACACACAAGATGTGCCCTACTTCATCGTGGGGGATGACGCCTTCTCCCTCACAACCTACCTCATGAAGCCCTACACCTCCAAATACCTCACCCGTGAAGAGAGGATCTTCAACTACAGGCTGTTCAGGGCAAGACGGGTGGTGGAGAATGCCTTTGGCATCCTGGCCAACAGATTCCAGGTACTTCTCACCACCATGCAGCATTGCCCAGAGACCATGAGGAGGATCATGGAAGATTTCTGCATCCTGCACAATCTCATGTGCACCCGCTACCCAGTATTGCAGAACAGGCTCATATACCTCCAGCAAGGCAATGGGGACAAAGAGCCTGGGGAATGGAGGCAAGGGCGAAACCTGATCCACATTGAGGATGTGCAAGGCCCCAACAGAGCCTCACATGAATCAAAGAAGCAGCGCAACCTCCTGAGACACTGTTGCAACTCCCCAGCTGGAGCAGTGGAGTGGCAAAAAAGGATGGTAGATGCTTAATGGATGCTTCCTTCAGCCTGTCTCATCACACGGATGAGATTGGGCCATGTATGTTTGGTTGGCCTACAATGAAAAGGGCATCTAATAAAGAGTTGTGTTTATGTTGACATGTGTGGATAATTATTTCATTATTCTTGATAATAAAGGGCCGTAGGTGTGGCACCTGGAAGGGTGGACCATACAGTCCCACTATGCTTGCACTGGAGGTTTATCTATCCCACAGCTATTACCCATCCCACAGATATCCCTGCCCATCCCACAACTATTTCAACCCATCCCACAGCTATCTTAACCCATCCCACAAGCAAGCAAAGGCTTAAACCATTTCTAAAAGTTTCTACCAAGACTTTATTAAAAAAAGGAAATGAAGCAAGTGTGTGAATCAAAAATAGACTTGATTAACAACAAGCTATAAGACAAAAATGAGTCTCTGGTACTCCTCTTGGTCGCTCAGTCCCAGGGGTGAAGGGTGCAGGTGCTGTGGAGGTGGCTGGTGCTGGAGTGCTTGTCATCAGCTCCTCCAGAAGCAGAAGCAGCAGAAATGCCAGCCCCAGAAGAGCGAGCCCATACTGCAGAAGCCCCAAGAGAACCAGAGTGAGGGCCAGGGGGCAGGATGGTAGCCCTGTCCCTCTTGCCAGGGCTGGCAGCAGATGGCTGAGGCTTGCTGTGCTTCCGCATGGTTGTGGGGTTGCTTGCTGGCAGGGAGGCTGGCAGGAACCAAGGCTGGCAGGAAGGCTGGCAGGAAGGCTGGCAGGAAGGCTGGGACCAAGGCAGGCACCAAGGCTGGCAGGAAGGCTGGCAGGCAGGCTTGCAGGAAGGCTGGCAGGGAGGCAGGCACCAAGGCTGGCAGGCAGTCAGTCAGGCAGGCAGGCACCAAAGCTGGCAGGAAGGCTGGCACCAAGGCAGGCACCAAGGCAGACAGGGAGGCAGGCACCAAGGCTGGCAGGAAGGCTGGCAGGCAGGCAGGCACCAAGGCTGGCAGGCAGACATTAACCAAGGCTGGCAGGAAGGCAGGCAGCCAGGCTTGCACGGAGGCTGGCAGCCAGGCTGGCAGGGAAGCTGGGAGCAAGGCTGGCAGCAAGGCTGGTAGCAAGGCTGGCAGCAAAGCTGGCAGGCAGACATGCAGGCAGGGCAGGCAAGGCAGTCAATGTGTCTGGAAGCAGGAATTTCCTCTGAATGGCGACCTGCTTCCGAGCTGCTTCCGTTATATCCGCGGGGCTGACGCTATGCATCCTCCCCGCATGTGCAATTAATGCCAGACATCCATTAGGCTTCCGCTATACATCCGCTGTGCATCCGCTTCATCCGTTCGGTGTCCGCTGTGCATCCGCTGTATCCGTTCCGCATCCACTTTGCTGAGGTCCCCCGGAAGCCTAGCGGATGCACCATCCGCTCTCATCTGCTTCCATCCGCTGGGCTTCCGTTCTGCATCCGTTTTGCACCTGCCCTGCGTCCTCCCCGCATCCGTGTTATCCGCTCCGGTTATGCAAATTTTTGCCCCTTTTGAGAGCGGATAACAACGGATGGAACATTTTGCTCATCCGCTGTGTCCTTTTTGCATCCATTGGGCAGTGTGACATGGGCTTAACACAGGAATTTTGAAGGCAGTAGAAAAAAAAAATTATAACTTTAGCTTAAGGAAGCCATTGGAAGTTTCAGTGAATGGTTAATTTTATAGGTTTTATATATTAATAAATGCACACACACACACACACACACAAACACACACACACACATGTGTGTGTGTGTGTATTGTACACATGTCTTGTTATTGGATCATAAATAAATAACAATAACAAAAAACTCTAGAAAAAAGATTTCCAATAGTTCTTAGCTCCTAGGAAAATCCACTTCCGGGTACTATTCTTCCAACATGCATGAAAGTGATGAAGATTGGATGGCCCCAGCATGATTATTCCCTACTTTCTATTATTATGTACACAAATTTAATAGGTATATTCTTCTTTAGTTTGAATTCTCAGCATTGGCTTTATTGGCTGGGGAATTCTACCAGTTAAGCGTCTGTATCTGGAGGGAAAGTTGTTCTGGTTTATGCAAAAGACTGTTCAGTTCTTAGCAGGTATGAGAACTAGCAAAGTTTTTTTCTCTATAAATAGCACAGTATTTCAGTGAATACTTCAAATATCACTGAATAATTTCCCCCTGTTTGTCATGATAGCTAAAGCCTCTGTCACACTGCACCAACAGATGGAAAGAGGATGTAAAATGGAGTAAAACACTTGCCATCCGTTGGTTAATGCGATGCTTCCGTTCTGTACTTACTGCCTCCGTTTTGCTTCCTCTCTATCCGTCCAGCATCCGTCTATTGACATTTCATCCGCTCAGAAGGTTTTGAGCTGCTCAAAACTTTTGAGCGGAAAATGTATCCAACGCGTCCATTATGCATCCGCTAGGCATACGGGGGACATCCGTTAGGCATCCGTTACGCATCCGCTATATCCACTAGGCATCTGCTGCGCATCCGCGCAACTTGCATCCATTCCAGTGGTAAACAGACGCAGGGAGGAAGCGGAACAGACGCGCAGCATTAGTAGCACAGAGAAAGGATGAAAGTGGATGCAGCACCCAAATAAAGCATTTAAAACAGAAAAAACATTTGCAGAGGGGACCTATCTCGAATATTAAGGATGTCTAGAGGATGCCTAGAGGATGCAAAAGGACACCTAGGGGAAAACCTATATTGCCAATAAATAGGGGGGGGGCAACTCACCTGGATCTCACTTTCAGCCCAGCAGCCCAGCTGTGCAGACCTCTGCAGCCTTCATCTGCCTCTTGCTCTTCCACAGCATCCAGTCATGTCCACCATGGATTGTAACAAACTCCTTTTCGTAGCTGCCATCATTATGCAACAGTGTGAAGCCATTTACAGGTTCTGTGAACTCTACTACAGGAAGAAAAGGAGGTGGCCAAGAAGCGTCTGGGTCTGAAGATGGATTGGGAGAAGAGCAGAGTATGGACTGTACAACAAGCTGATGGTGGAGCTCAGGAACAAAGACACTCGTGCATTCCAGAACTTCATGAGGATGCCTCCAGCCATGTTTGACGAAGTTGTGCAGTGGCTGACACCCAGGTTGACCAAGCAGAGCACCAATTTCCGGCCCAGCCTGGACCCTGGGCTCAAGGTGGCACTGACTCTGCGCCACCTGTCGTCAGGGACCACCTACACGAGCATACAGTATGGCTGGGGGGGTGCCACACAACACCATCAGCATTGTGGTCAGAGAAGTGGTGCAGGCCATCATCGAAGAATACCTGGAGGAGCTCCTCCAGTGCCCCTCAACTGAAGAAGGATGGAAGAAAGTTGCAGAGCAGTGGTATCAGAGGTGGAACTTCCCATACATCGTTGGAGCCATAGATGGCAAGCACGTGGCCTGCAAAGCGCCAGCCAAGTTGGGGTCCACTTATTTCAACTACAAGGGCTTCTTCAGCATCGTCCTCTTCGCCACGGTTGATGCTGATTACAAGTTCATGTATATCGATGCTTCAGGCAACGGCTCATCTTCAGATGCCCAGGTATACAACGCCAGTCATCTCAAGGAGGGGCTGGAACGCAACCTCATCATGGCCTTCCCAGATCCAGACCCCCTGCCCAACTGCACGCAAGATGTGCCCTACTTCATCGTGGGGGATGACGCCTTCTCCCTCAGAACCTACCTCATGAAGCCCTACACTTTCAGACTCCTCACCCGTGAAGAGAGGATCTTCAACTACAGGCTGTCCAGGGCAAGGCGGGTGGTGGAGAATGCCTTTGGCATCCTGGCCAACAGGTTCCAGGTACTTCTCACCAACATGCAGCATCGCCCAGTGACCATGAGGAGGATCGTGGAAGCTTGCTGCATCCTGCACAATCTCATGCACACCCGCTACCCAGTTTTGCAGAACAGGCTTGTGGACCTCCAACAAAGCAATGGGGACATGGATCCTGGGGAATGGAGGCAAGGGCGAAACCTGATCGACACTGAGGATGTGCAAGGCCCCAACAGACCTTCACGTGAAGGGAAGAAGCAGCATAACCTCCTGAAACACTGGTGCAACTCCCCAGCTGGAGCAGTGGAGTGGCAAGAAAGGATGGTAGATGCTTAATGGATGCTTCCTTCAGCCTGTCTCATCACACGGATGAGATTGGGCCATGTATTTTTGGTTGGCCTACAATGAAAAGGGCATCTAATAAAGATGAGATTGGGCGATGTATGTTGGGTGGGCCTACAATGAGCAGGGCATTTAATAAAGAGTTGTGTTTATGTTGACATGTGTGGATCAATGCTTACATTGCTATTGTTAATGAAGGGCCAGAGGTGTGGCACCTGGGAGGGTGGACCATACAGTCCCACTATGCTTGCACTGGAGGTTTATCTATCTCACAGCTATCTTAACCCGTCCCACAACTATCTTAACCCATCCCAAAGGTATCCCTGCCCATCCCACTGCTATCTTAACCCATCCCACAACTATCTTAACCCATCCCAAAGGTATCCCTGCCCATCCCACACCTATTACCCATCCCAAAGGTATCCCTGCCCATCCCACTGCTATCTTAACCCATCCCACAAGCATGCAAAGTCTTAAACCATTTCTAAAAGTTTCCACCAAGACTTTATTGACTAAAATAAATGAAGCAAGTGTGTGAAGCAAAGATAAACTTTATTAATAACAAACTGTAAAAGCAAAATGATCCAAGTAAAGTGTTCCAAGCAAAGATAAAGTCAACAGGTAGCAACCCAGTCTCTGGCACTCTTATCGGTCACTCGGAGGTGTGCCCAGTCTCAGGGATTAAGGGTCCAGGTGCTGTGGAGGTGGCTGGTGCTGGAGTGCTGGTCTGAAGCGTCATTGGGGTGCCTGGCCCCGAGAGGACAACAGGGGACGGTGTGTTGAGGAAGCTCTCAGGCAGCTGTCGTCTGATGACTCTGTGCCTGGACTGGGAATAGCTGCTGCCTTTGCTGATGGACCTCCTGGTAGCTGTAGCCCTGGTAGGTGAGGGCCTGTGGAAAGCCTTGGAATAGGAGGGACATCACCTGGGGTGGAGGAGTAGACCTGGACTGGGTGGGAGCAGGTTCCTCTGGGTCTGGGGGGTTGTGAAGCAGCTCGGTGATCCGGTCCTTCAACAATTGGTACTGGGGTTCCTCCATGTCTGTGAGGGTCTGGTTGACATAGGTGAGGAAGGGCTTGCGGATGGAAGATGAGGAGTTGGTGTAGGACCAGCTGAGAGAGGAGATCTATGCTGGACCGGATGGTGTCCCTGATCTCCAGCAGGACAGTGTGGCTCTGCCCCTCCTTTCTGGCTCTCTGCCTTTCTGTGGAGGTGGAGCTGGGGGTGAATGCAGGTAGGGCTGTGGTGGACGTGCCATCTCCTTTCTCCCACTGCACCAGGGAGTTCCTCCACGCGCAAGCTGCCGGAGAGAGAGGATCATGAGAGGGGCTGCTGGTGCTCCTCGGTGGCGGATCTCACCCTCCAGGAAGCTGCACCTCGCCATGACGTTGGTCTCTCTGTCCGTCAGCTTAACCGTGGCCTGGCCAGATTTCTTGAGGTGCAGCTTCCCGCACCAGGTGTGCATGTGCTTCCACCAGCCGAGGAGCACATCCAATGTGTAGCCCAGACACTCCGTCTTCTCTCTCCAAGCAGCCTGCTTCATTTTGGTGTCCCTGTACAGCCAGTGTCCCTTCCGCCACAGATAGTCATTCTCTCTCAGCCACTCCAGCACCTCATCCTCGTGCACTTCCTCAATGTAGTACTGCCTCCTCTCCCGTTGTTGCATACGCCTCTTCCTCCCTTTGGCAGGACCAGATGGGCCCTCATCAGAGGGGCTTCCAGGTTGTAGGGGCTCCTCCTCCACACCACCACCAGCAGCAGCACCAGCAGTATCATCATCATCAGCAGCAGCAGCAGCAGCAGCAGCAGCAGGATCATAATCATCATCATTAGCAGCAGTAGCAGCAGCAGCAGCACCAGCAGGATCATCGTCATCATCATCATCATCAGTAGCAGCAGCAGCAGCACCAGCAGGACCAGGATCATCAGCAGCAGAATAAGCACCAGGAGCCCCAGCAGGACCAGGAGCACAAGCAGGACCGGGAGCACCAGCAGGACCAGCAGGACGAGCAGGACGAGCAAGACTAGGAGCATGAGCAGGACAAGCAGGACGAGCAAGTCCAGGAGCACGAGCAGAACGAGCAGGACCAGCAGGACAAGGAGCAGCTTCAGCAGAGTAAGCACCAGCAGAAGCACCACCGCCAGGAGCAGCATCAGCAGAGTAAGCACGAGCAGAAGCACCACCGCCAGAAGCAGCATCAGCAGAGTAAGCACGAGCAGAAGCACTACCGCCATAAGCATCATCATCAGTTCCTCCAGAAGCAGAAGCAGCAGAAGCCCCAGCCACAGAAGAGGGAGCCCGTGCTACAGAAGCCCCAGCAGAAGCAGAATGAGGGCCAGGGGGCGGGAGGGTGGCCCTGTCCCTCTTGCCAGGGCTGGCAGCAGATGGCTGAGGCTTTCTCTTCTTCCCCATGGTTGTGGGGTTGCTGGCTGGCAGGGAGGCTGGCAGGCAGGCAGGCACCAAGGCTGGCAGGCAGGCTGGCATGCAGGCTGGCATGCAGGCAGGCAGGCACCAAGGCTGGCATGCAGGCAGGCACCAAGGCTGGCAGACAGCAAGGCTGGCAGGGAGGCTGGCAGGCAGGCAGACAGCAAGGCTGACAGGGAGGCTGGCAGGACGGCAGGCAGCAAGGCTTGCAGCAAGGCTGGCAGGCATGCATGCAGGCAGGGCAGGCTGGCAAGGCACTCGATGTGTCTGGATGCAGGTCTTTCCTCTGAATGGTGACCTGCTTCCGAGCTGCTTCCCTTTATATCCGCGGGGCTGACGCAATACATCCCCCCCGCATGCGCATTGAACGCTAGGCTTCTGCTAGGCTTCCACTAGGAATCCGCTAGGCTTCTGCTCTGCATCCGCTTTATCCACTGTGCATCCGCTGTGCATCCGCTTCATCCGCTCGGCGTCCGCTCTGCACCCGCTCTTTCTGTTCCACGTCCTCTTTGCTGAGGTCCCCCGGAAGCCTAGTGGATGTGCCATCCGCTCCCATCCGCTTCCATCTGCTAGGCTTCCGTTCCACATCCGTTTTCCATCTGCTCTGCATCCTCCCCCTGTCCGTTCCTTTCCGTGTTATCCGCTCTGTTTATGCAAATTTTTACCCCATTTGAGAGTGGATAACAACGGATGGAACATTTTTCTCGTCCGCTGTGTCCTTTTTACAAACATTTTGCATCCATTGGGCAGTGTGACAGGGCCTTTAAATATTATTTCAGAATTTGATGTCAGTATGCCTTTGTAATTGGTACAGAGGCAAAATTTCTCAAAATATTTTTCTGGAAATAATTCTTGAGGTATTTCCAATTCATTCTTATTATTAGAGGAACAAGGTATAAGGATGAATTGGTTTTCATATGCGCAAATACACTCAAGATATCTTGAAGATTTTAAAACGGAAGGATTCTATGATAAACAGACTGATTTAGATAAGATATTGATGGGTACTAATGAGAAAGTGATTAAAAAGTTATATGGTTATTTATTGGGAATTAAGCTAGAGGAAGAACAAGTTAAAGAAACTATGATTGCTTGGGGGAAGAATTTTGGATATGGGATTGATTTAGAGCAATGGCAAAAATTGTGGTCTCAAAATTATAAAATGACAATGTCAATAGCATATAAAGAAAACTTGTATAAGATGTTTTACAGGTGGCACCTTCCCCCGACAAGAATAGCAAGAATGTTCAAGAATAAATCTGAAAAATGTTGGAAATGTCATCAGATACCTGGCTCATACTATCATATGTGGTGGACTTGTGAGAATGCTAGAAAATATTGGACTAAAATTCACATGTGGTTGGAAAAAATGACAAAGAAACACATAGACTTGAAACCAGAGATCTTTTTATTGGGAATTTTACCTGATATATATAATAAAGACTTGAAATATTTGATTGTAAATGTATTAACAGCGGCTAGGATTGTATTTGCTAAAAACTGGAAGAATGAGAAAATACCATTGCAGGAAGAAATTATTAAGAAAATATTGGAATGTGCTGAGATGAGTAGATTGACATTTGAAATTAGAGAACAAGAAGATAAACAATTTTATGCAATTTGGGGTTTTTTTTATCAATGGTTAGATGATAAAATACAATAATAGAGCATTAGTATTATATATATGAAGGGTTTTTAGGATTGATTTGTTATTATATGATAAGTTATAGAATAAACTGTTTGAAGTATTGTTATCTCACAAAGCATGAATGATTAAAAGTATAGTCAGAAAAATATTTTTTTATTTTTTTTTAGTAATATTAGAATATGGATTGACAATATGAGTGGTTATGCAATATAACTGTAATTGACACTATAAAATGAATGCACAAAACTGATGAACCAACCGATACACCGGAAGTATATATGAGAGTAGATGTTTTTAATGTTTTGTACGTTTGTCTATTTGTAGAAAATTAATAAAATTTAAAAAAAAAAAAAAAAAGCCCAAGAGAAAGCCACACTGCACCATTTTCTCCAAATAATTTTTACCAGCTGTCGTGGTAGATTCCATCTTCTTCCCACTATCCAGGAATAACTCAATCAAAATCATGCCAGGAAATGCAAAATTCCAGCTATGTTTCCATTATTTACAATGACAAAATATTTTCTGTAAAAAACATGAAAAAACTTCCCATTTCTTCCTCAAAGTTTTCCCTTTGTGAAAGCCATTAGAGTATCGACTCCTTAATACATTTTTCCTCTCTGCTATAGCTTCCAATTTACCCACAACATCTGATTTGATAAAGGCTGAAATTGGTGGCAGGTAGGTAAATGACAACCTGACAACCTTTCCCTCCACATAAGAGTATCACTACATTATTATGCCTTCAAATTCAATTAATTTTCCATAAAATTCAATGTGGTTTGGGAGTGAAACCCTCAAAAGAAATTTTCAGTGCTGCACAAGTGGCTTCTGTGGTCAATAGAATTTGGATTATATTGAAGGGTGCTTCTAATGAAAAAATGTTCTTGATTCTTCTGGATTGTTTGCAGAGCAATATTCCCACTCTTTTTTTAAAAAAAAACTTTATTCATATTTCTTTGAATATAATCCATATGCTTTTTGTGCTAAAGTATTTAACCCACTGATTGGTACATTAGAAAATAAATCTTGAGAAAAATGTTGTAGAATTAGGAGAAGACTTTGGTAGACTGGTATCAGACATTATGGTTCTATCTGACTGTCTCAATTTCACTCAGAGAGCAAAGTGCATATAAATACCATCTTAGACAGGAGAGGGACAGCTATGCAACACAATTTAAATCAATGGACTATACATTTAGTCATTATACAAATAAACCTTTTTCATTGCTGAAGTAAGCAAATCCCCACATATACGATACAAGACATAACAAGAGTAATAGGGACATAATTTTGACCAGTTCTGTTCCCAATTTATTCCATGGGATCACTGCCAGCAAGCTCCGTGGCAGATGGAATCTATTTGATACATTATTTAAAGCTGCATACTTCTTACCTCCTTAAAATTATTTATGTTAATACTGCCATGTTTACTTTTCTTATCCATCCATTTCAATCTTTTTTTGTTTCTTGATCAGTTCATCTTCTCAGTTCATTCCTGTCTTGTCCATATAAACAGATAAGCAGCAGGTCCTCTGTGTAGGATTAATTCTACGTTGGTCTTTCTAACAATAGTAGAGAATAGTAGTGCACTAGAAACAATTTACAAGGTAGAATGTATATACTTGGCTCTCATGTATCGGGACTCTTCATGGTGAATTATGAATGCCAAAACAGGTTATCATTCTCCTCTTGCCTTGTATAAGATTAGAAAAAAACAGACATTAAGGCTGCAGTTCTTTGTAAACTTACACAAAACAGTGGAATATAAGCTTCTACCTAGAAGTCTCCAATACAGCTCGGTTCAATTCCAATTCAAGGGTTCACTGAGTGGACTATACAATCAATATCCTAAGAATTTCCCATGCACTGTTTTTCTATTTCTGAAATATGAAATAATCCACAGACAGATTATAATTATAAATCATTAGCTTTTGATTCTTGGAAAGAGTTCTCGTAACCCACAACGTCCTCTAGAACAGGGTCTTCAAACTTGATAGTTTTATGACTTGTGGACTTCAACTCCCAGAATTCCTCCTCCAGTCATGTTCTGGAAGTTGAAGTCCACGAGTCTTAAACCTGCCAAATTTGAATACCCTTGCTCTAGAAGAAGAGCAGAAGAGTTCAAAAATCTCCCAGAAAGTCATCCTACAAGCTGCCAAAGCAATTTCTCCTACAAAACAATGCTAGAGCTTCAGATTTTTATTTATTTATTTATTTATTTATTTATTTATTTATTTATATTTGTCAGTTGCTTACAAGATAATAGGTATAAGTAAAAATGAATACATGGATACATATAAGAAAAATATATATAAAAGAAACAATAGGACAGGGACCGTAGGCACATTGGTGCACTTATGCATGCCCCCTACAGACCTCTTAGGAAAGGGGAGAGGTCAATAGTAGACAGTCTAAGGTTAAAGTTTTGGGGGTTTGGGGAAAAAAACCACAGAGTCAGGTAGAAATAGATCCAAAAGATTCACCCATAATTGGTTATAATTCAGAACTGTTCGAGTGTGCACTTTCCCCAGGAAAAAATATAGTGTGGTCCAGATGTTGATGTAGTAAAGATCCTTTTAAGATATTTGGGGGGAAACCCCATTCTTACTAAAGAGTTTTTCACTTGGAATTAGCCCACAGACTCCCTCTTGGGGCAAGAGTTTATGTAGAATTGCTCTTGTATCTCATTTACATTCTAAACTCTTCATAAAGTTAATTTTTAATGAGTTGTTTGTTAATTCATTACAAATGCTTTTATGCCACATAAATTACATTAACTAACTTCCACCAGTTGAGAAATATTCAGTTTCAAGAAGCCTGAAGAGGTTAGGAGAGTAGGGATACAAATTCGAAGGAAACAAAAAATGGTTATGTCAAGGTATAGGCATAACCCTGGGAAAAAGGAAATGAGAAAAAAACTCAAAATAATCCCACCATAATTCTTTTTAGTATAAGAGGGTGCAGAGGAAAACTTTACCCAGTTTTTAAAGTTCTGTTTCAGCAATTCTTGTAGTGTCATTTCCTCACCTGCCCTATCTCAAAGAAGATTTTTACAGATCAGAAAGTGTCTCTTCTGAAATTCCATGTACAGTGATGCTTAATCAGGGATTGGAGGGCATAGCAAAAAAAAATCTAGTTTTATCTCATATAATTTACATATTTCTCAGTAATAAAGAAGTAGCTAAAGAAGATTAGTTACAGATAATGTGTATGTATGTATATAAATGTTTTAGGGCTGAATGAAGTATTCAAAAAGATACTTTGCAAAATGAAGCCAAGTGACCCTGGAAATTGTCTACAAAAATATCAAACTTGATTGAATGGTCTACTCTTCAGGCACAAACATATTCTGACAATGTAAAGAAACTGTTATGCAAGATAGGGTTGCAGCAACTCATGGTTTCAAGCCCATTTGTGCATCACAATTGACCTCTTATTTAAAGATAAGAGCAGGAGAGTATCTGCAGTAGAAGAGACAAAAAGAAGTCAGTTAAAGAAGGTGGTTTGCTTTTAAATTAGAAGAAGGAATTGTAGATGAATCCTGATTTAGTAAGATGAGGGAGGTGTCCAAGCCAACTTTTAATTAAAGACCATGAGGAAAAGATGAAACCAGAAACTTTCCTAGTCAAGCCTCTTAGCTCAAAAGGACCTTGTTTTGAATTCCATGGGATAATATACGATGTTGGGATCTTTTTGCTTCACCAATGAGGGAAAAAATAAGTAACCTGAGCAATAATATCCCTGAAGAACAGAAGATTCTCTTGCCATTTTTGCTTGGCCATGATCTTTTCTTTCTGGACTAATATAATGTAATAATATAAATATAAAAAATGTATTTTTCATAAATTAATTAACTTGAGGATGCCTGTGTCATACATGGAATGTAAATGTGATGAGCTACATTTCAGATTCCTTCTAAGGCAACACCTTGTGGCATGATTTAGTAAAAATTAAAACTTTTGAAATAATTGCCAATTAGAAAACTGTATGTATATTACATTTGGAATACTCATTAGTAGTGGATATCTAGGTCAGAGATACTGAGAAGTTTTTAAATAAACTTTTTCTGCCAGAGAGAATTTTAGCAATATTTTAAAAGTGGAAAGGTTGAATAGACAGCCATGTTAGAGAAGTGTGGAATATTAGCTCTGTAGAAAAAAGAATGCATTTTGTCATGCAAGAAACCATATCACCTTCTACTCAGGATGATCTCTTAAATAGCAATTTACTTCTCAGAAAGTCTCACGCTTCCTAATATTACACATACTGAGAAAATGTCATCATTATCTATTCATCAATTCCAGTGAAGTTATGAAATATTATTTCTCCAGAGGCCTTGTCTTTACTTTTCTATTTGTTGGTTCTGTTGTCAGCATTTTATGACACTAATGGACAATCAGACAGATACAAATATTCTACTTGTCTCCCTCTACCCCACTGTGCTCTAAAGAAAGCTGGGTGTTTTGGGTTTTTTTGCATTCTTTCATCTGCTTGCATACAGATCATAATGTGACTGCTGCGATACAGTCAAATCAAGGTAAAAGTTTCGACTGAATTTGACTTGAAATAGGGTATGGTCTGTAATAGCTATAATTATGCGGTCTGTCAGGCCTGCTCCAGCCAGATCGTCTCCTTAGGGAAGAAAGAGCCTCAACTCTATTTGGTTTGAAGTGATAAATTCTTTTACTAAAGGGTGCTAGTTGCAGGAAAGTCAGGCTAGAATCAAAGCATACAGGCTTCTTTTCCCAATTCGTCCCTTGCCCCTAGACTAGTCTGTTTCCAACCAGTGGGTGGATATCTAAATGTTTTGGGACATTCAGTGTTTGGAGCAATCAATATTCCATTCCTAAGTGTCTCTGTTTTCTCAGTGTCCTTGAAGGCAGGAACTGGTTCAAATCATTCCTGGTCTTCCTCAACTTCCATTCTCTCCTCTCAGTTTTCCAGTGTTCTGTTAATATATGTCTATGGCCCATTTGGTCCCACACTCCCCCCTCCTTAGCTATTGATGGCAGGATGTTGATGAGGCTTCAGCCAAAGATGGCAGAACTGACAGGGTTTTACTCAGTCAAAGCCTGATTTTATTGCTTCCCTAAAAGTAGCAACTGAGCTTCCATTGAGCTCTTAAGCCCATGTCACACTGCCCAATGGATGCAAAAAGGACACAGCGGACGAGAAAAATATTCCATCTGTTGTTATCCGCTCTCAAAAAGGGGAAAAAATTTGCATAACCGGAGCGGATAACATGGACGCATAGAGGACGCAGGGCAGATGCAAAGCGGATGCGGAACGGAAGCCTAGCGGATGGAAGTGGATGGGAGCAGATGGCACATCCGCAAGGCTTCCGGGGGGGTCTCAGCAAAGCGGACGCAGAACGGAAAGAGCGGATGCAGAGCGGATGCCGAGCAGATGAGGTGGATGCACAGCGGATGCACAGCGGATGCACAGCGGATGCACAACGGAAGCCTAGCAGATGCCTGGCGTTAATTGCGCATGCGGGGAGGATGCATTGCATCAGCCCCGCGGATATAACGGAAGCAGCTCGGAAGCAGGTTGCCATTGAGAGGAAAGACCTGCTGCCGGACGGATTAGCTGCCTTGCCTGCCCTGCCTGCATGTCTGCCTGCCAGCGTTGGTGCCAGCCTGCCTGCAAGCCTTGGTGCCAGCCTTGGTGCCAGCCTTGTTGCCAGCCTTGTTGCCTGCCTTCCTGCCAGCCTTGGTGCCTGCCTCCCTGCCAGCCTTCGTGCCAGCCTTGGTTCCTGCCAGCCTCCCTGCCAGCCAGCAACCCCACAACCATGCGGAAGCACAGCAAGCCTCAGCTATCTGCTGCCAGCCCTTGCAAGAGGGACAGGACAACCATCCCGCCCCCTGGCCCTCACTCTGGTTCTTCTGGGGCTTCTGCAGCAAGGGCTCGCTCTTCTGGGGCTGGCGCTTCTGCTGCTTCTGCTTCTGGAGGAGCTGATGACAAGCACTCCAGCACCAGCCACATCCACAGCACCTGCACCCTTCACCCCTGAGACTGAGCGACCAAGAGGAGTGCCAGAGACTCATTTTTGTCTTATAGCTTGTTGTTAATTAGTCTATTTATGATTCACACACTTGTTTCATTTCTTTTTTTTAATAAAGTCTTGGTGGAAACTTTTAGAAATGGTTTAAGCCTTTGCTTGCTTGTGGGATGGGTAAGGATAGCTTTGGTATGGGTTAGGATACCTGTGGGATGGGTAATAGCTGTGGGATGGGTTAGGATAGCAGTGGGATAGATAAACCTCCAGTGCAAGCATAGTGGGACTGTATGGTCCACCCTCCCAGGTGCCACACCTATGGCCCTTTATTATCAATAACGATATAATCAATCATCCACACATGTCAACATCAACACAACTCTTTATTAAACGCCCTGTTCATTGTAGGCCAACCAAACATACATGGCCCAATCTCATCCGTGTGATGAGACAGGCTGAAGGAAGCATCCATTAAGCATTTACCATCCTGTCTTGCCACTCCACTGCTCCAGCTGGGGAGTTGCACCAGTGTTTCAGGAGGTTGCGCTGCTTCTTTGCCTCACGTGAGGCTCTGTTGGGGCCTTGCCCATCCTCAGTGTCGATCAGATTTCGCCTTGCAACCATTCCCCAGGCTCCATGTCCCCACTGCCTTGCTGGAGGTCCACGAGCCTGTTCTGCAAGACTGGGTAGCGGGTGCGCATGAGATTGTGCAGGATGCAGCAAGCTTCCACGATCCTCATCATGGTCTCTGGGCTATGCTGCATGTTAGTGAGAAGTACCTGGAACCTGTTGGCCAGGATGCCAAGGGCATTCTCCACCACCCGTCTTGTCCTGAACAGCCTGTAGTTGAAGGTCCTCTCTTCACGGGTGAGGTATGTGGAGGTGTAGGGCTTCATGAGGTAGGTTGTGAGGGAGAAGTCGTCATCTCCCACGATGAAGTAGGGCACATCTTGCTTGTCATTGGGCAGCGGGTCTGGATCTGGGAAGCCCACCATGGGGCTGCCTTCCAGCCCCTCCTTGAGGTCACTGCCATTGTATACCCGGGCATCTGAAGATGACCCATTGCCTGAAGCATCGATGTACATGAACTTGTAGTCAGCATCGACCATGGCGAACAGGATGATGCTGAAGAAGTCCTTGTAGTTGTGATAAGTGGACCCCGACTTGGCTGGAGCTTTGCAGGCCACGTGCTTGCCATCGATGGCTCCAAAGGTTTGTGGGAAGTTCCACCTCTGATACCACTGCTCTGCACTTTCTTCCATTCTTCTTCAGTGGAGGGGCACTGCAGGAGCTCCTCCTTGTATTCTTCGATGATGGCCTACACCACTTCTCTGACCACAATGCTGATGGTGTTGGGTGGCACCCTCCAGCCATACTGCATGCTCCTGTAGGTGGTCCCTGAGGCCAGGTGGTGCAGAGTGAGTGCCACCTTGAGCCCAAGTTCCAGGCTGGGTGGGATGTTGGTGTTTGTCTTGGTCAACCTGCATGTCAGCCACTGTACAAGTTCGTCAAACATGGCTGGAGGCATCCTCATGAAGTTCTGGAATGTCTGAGTGTCTTCGCTCCTGAGCTCCACCATCAGCTTGTTGTACAGTCCGTCCTCTGCTCTTCTGGCCAACCATCTTTGGACCCAGACCTTTTTTGGGTGCCTCCTTTTCTTCCCGTAGTAGAGTTGAAAGAGCCTGTAGATGGTTTTGCACTGTTTCAGAAGGATAGTGGCTGCCGAAAGGACTTTGTCACAATCCACGGTGGACATGACTGGATGCTATGGAAGAGCAAGAGTCAGATGAAGACTGCAGAGGTCTGCACAGCTTGGCTGCTGTTCTGAAAGTGAGATGCAGGCGAGTTGCTCCCCCTTTTTATAGGCAGTATAGGTGTCCCTTTGCATCCTCTAGGCATCCTCTAGGCATCCTCTAGACATCCTTAATATCCGAGATAGGTCCCCTCTGTGAACATTTTTTTCGTTTTACACGCTTTGTTTCCATGCTGCATCCATTCTGCATCCGTTCTGCATCCGTTCTGCATCAGTTCCACTTCCTCCCTGCATCCGGGGGGATGCGAATTGCGCGGATGCACAGCGGATGCCAAGCGGATATAGCGGATGCGTAACGGATGCGTAGCGGATGCAGAATGGACGAACTGGATACATTTTCCGCGCAAAAGTTTTGGGCAGCCCAAAACTTTAGGAGTGGAAGAAGCTTCATTAAACGGATGCTGGACGGATAGAGAGGAAGCAAAATGGAGGCAGTGAGTACATCGCGTTTATGAATGGATGGCAAGGTTTTTTGTCCGTTTTATATCCTCTTTGCATCCGTTGGTTCAGTGTGACATGGGCTTTAGAATAATGCAACAAAAGCTCAACAATTCATTTCCTGTGAATAGTAAGAGGGTAGTTATGAGAATCAAGGTGAAATAAGCTCATTGTTTTTAATTAATTGTCAATATGCATCCAGCCAAGGGAATATGGGCGAGTCCATTCCTTCTGTCAGCTACACATAGTTTTACCTTTATTTCAATATAGGTAATAATTTGTCTGGAAGACACATTTTGGAACCAAGAGTTATAGGCATTTATTAAAATCTAAGCCAGTTAAATATAGCGACACAAACTTACCTGGGTTTGTGCTAGTTAAATAGATGGAGCTTATTTTTGAGAAGTTAGGAATATGGTTTATTTATTTATTTATTTATTTACATTCAATTTTAAAATAGTTTCTATTCCAAAGCAAGATAGATGTTTCTCCTTCTCCTTGGCCCCTTTCCTTACTTCCTTTTCTTCAGCATGTTCTGAGTACTCTGAATATTGATTTATTTGGGACACTCAAAAGTTATGGGTTCCAACTGAGGACTGTAGAAATTTTCCTTATGGGTTTTCCAGTGCATATTCTGCTTCTAATACCATGTTTCTCCAACAATACGGCCTCCACCAATAGGAAGCCCCACCATCTTTTATAGGCATTCAATTTATAAAATCGAATTAAGCTCCTCCCCCCAAATTAAGGCACATATTAAACATGTGAAATCAGGGGGGAAATGGTGGGGGGGACTTGCATTTAGGAAGTACTTGCTTGCCTGGATATGGTGCTGCCTGCATTGGTGGGGCACTTCATACTGGGAGACCTTCCGCCACCGTTGCTTTTCCTTCTCCCTTGCTGCCATAGGGCCCACCTGTCCTTCCCGGCAGCAGAGCTATCACCAAGGCAGCGAGCACCTCCCCACCGGACCCTCCGCTCATCCTGCCAGGGCCATGCCAGAGCCATGCGGGCTGGGCAAAGGCAGGAAAGCGAGCCACAGGTGCGTGCATGCCTCCTCCTGCCCCTCGTTCCCAAATCTCACCAGGGTGAGCAGCGCTTCGCTTGCTGTGCAAAGCCGTGGCTTCCTCACCTCTCAGCAAGCCGAAGTAACTGGCTGCAGCCTCCTCCTCCTCAGCCTCAGCACAGACCTTGCAGGGAGAGAGAGAGAAAGAGAGAGAGAGAGAGAGAGAGAGAGAGAGAGAGAGAGAGAGAGAGAGAGAGAGAAATCCTCTTGGGTGAGTGCCTTTCCTTGGAACGTGGCGACGGGAGCGCCTGAAGCCAAGTGTCTCCTGAGGGCTCCGGTTGCAGGGAGGAGCCCTGACTGGCCACACGTGGCTGCGCCAAATGCCGCGGCAGCAAGGGAGAAGGAAAAGGTCTCCCAAACCCCAAGATGTCGCCGCCTACCCGAGGATGCAAGGGGGGGGTAAAAAAAATATAAGGCCCGGCCTTATAATGTGAGAAACATGGTATCTTCAGATTCAGTAATAAAAGTGATGTCTTTACAAAGGTTTTTACAGGACATTGGGATATCACACAATCTCTTGGAAATCTGGTGTCTCTGGAGAACCTTCTATATCCTTATAGCATTTCTAACATATAATAACATGAGACTGAAGGGAACAGTGGATTTTACAACATGAAAACAAGAACTCTGATTGTCCAATCTGTATTAATGATCTGTATTTAGATCAAGTAAGAAGCCCAGCCAGCTCTTCTTCTTCTTTTAAATATAATTTTTAATAAGAACCTATATAAAGAAAGGAAAAAACAAAGAAAAAGCCTAAAATATAAACAGAAAAAAATAAAAAAATAGAAAAAAATGCTTCTGATTTTATTTACAGCAATATTAAAAGTGCAATTATAAGTGCAAATACAAAATTACCTCAAACTATATGGAGACCAAAATTCCTTTTTTCAGTTAACCATTTTCTCTAATTATCAAAACCATCCATTATAAATTCATTTTTTCTGTATATATGATATTCAGCTTTGTTTAGGTATTTTCCCACGTCGTCATAGTTGTGCTTTTAAAGTTATAGCAATGTTTCGGCAGAATCTCATCTGCCATCATCAGGCTTCTGTATTGAGTTTGTCTGTGAGTCAGACTTTTACAATTGTTTCAGTTTTAAATTTGAGGCTAGCCTACTGCTGTGCCAGAATGGTTTTTTCTTCATCCTGACTGGTTGGGAGTCTTTGTGTTTATTGGTCTTGGAGGTTGCTGTGCTCTGCTTGATTGGTGTTTCTAATATCTTCTGTCTGTTTTGTGGCTCTTTTTTTTTTGTCTTGATTGGCTGGCAACATTGTATTCCTGTATTGGAGCCTTTTAGTGCAGCTTGGCTCCGAGTAAATGGACGGCTATAATTTATTAGGAAGCTAGGTTTCATCTGGGTGCCTGGTTGGGGTGTGTTTGAGCTGGAGGTATCAGGGGGGATCTATTTGTGCCCAGGTGTTTGCCTGGCTTGTGGTGTGGATATTTTTTTGTTTGTGAGTGCAGTTTGTGAACCACTATAGAAAACCCCAGCCACAGAATTATCAGAGAAGCCATAGAGATTGAAAAAAGACCTGAAAGCATGAATAGAAGAGATGATTCCACCAGACTGTCAATTATTTGGAAGCCTGCACTCACAAACAAAAAATCTCCACATTACAAGCCAGGCAAACACTACAATAAAGTAAAAGCTGCAGTTGGCTCCGTGTTTGCCTCAGGTTATTCCGCCGCTCCATAACACTGGCGATGAGGGTGGGATACATATAAGAGGCAACCAGGCAAAGAATTGCTGAGTAAAGTCACTACAAAAATAGCCGAAGTCACTACCGAGCTGAATGTCACTTTAAGAGCTACTGTCACTATTTGCGAGCACGAATTTCAACTTTCCTCGAAAGATCCAGCATCGCTGAATCGAGATGACTCCGAACCCTGCATTCCCACCTTTCAGACCGACAGCGGAAACATGGGAGTCCTACAGAAACCGATTTGACTATTTCCTAGATGCCATGGACCTTGCTGACATTTCCGACCATTGGAAAAAGTCCTACTTTTCAAGTTTGTGCGGAGCCACAATATTTGACACTGCTACAGCATTATTGGCTCCACGTTCAGTGAAGACTGTATCATAGGAAGAATTGCAGGAAATTCTTTCCAACCACTATTCCTCTAAGCCATCCCGAATTGCCAGGCATCATACTTTTTGGAGATGGATTCAGGCTGAGGGAGAGACTATTAGTGGGTACATGGCTGTCCTATGAACAGCTGCCTTGCACTGTGGGTTTAGATAGTATCTGGAAGATGTGTTATTAGACCAACTAGTTTCTGGAGTCAGGGGTTTAAGGCTACAAAGGCGTCTATTGGCTAAAGGGATTTAACCCTTAAATTCGCAATTGAAGAGTCTCAAGCTGCTGAACTATCAGCACTTTTGGCAGCAGAAATTCAGGGAAATCCAATTAGCCAGAGCAGCTCAGCCATACATTACGATGAAGCTTCCTCAGAAGAAGGCTATGAAGAGGCTAATGATGTAAATCACCTCAGGCACCAAAGAACCAGTCAAGGGGAGAACAGGCCAAACCCCAATCTACCTCCACGACCTCAGCCCATTGTCTAAGCTGTGGGGGAAACCACCTCAGGGCATCCTGCAAGTTCAGGAATGCCATTTGTCTAAAATGCCAAAGGAAGGGTCATTTAGCCAGTATCTGTCAAGCAGGAAAGACATTTTCCCAAAAGCCTCAGAAAACCCAACATTTCCAAAAACAAATTGAAGACTGCTTTACCTGCTATCAAGCCAAGCTGACTAACAAAGGCTCTAACAAAATCAGTGTTTTTGTTTCTATAGAAGGAAAACTTTGCAGGATGGAGGTTGACACAGGCTCAGCACTGTCCATCATCTCATGGAGCACCTTGAAACAACTACTTCCCAGAATGGCTAAGAAGAAGCTTCATGGCTGCCAGTTAACCCTAAGTGACTACCAAGGCAGAACCATCCCAGTCATCGGAAAAGGCAAGTTTTTTGTACAATTTCAAAATTTTAAAAGTCACTTGCCTTTAGTGGTAGTGGATGGTGCCCTCCCTAGCCTGTTGGGGTTAGACTGGTTCCCTGCCCTTGGCCTCCATATAAGCGGAATCCACTCTATCACAAATGCTGAAATGGACACCTTGTTTAATGACTTTGCTGATGTGTTCAGCGAGGGGCTGGGCTGTTATTCAGGAATCCCAATATCTTTCAACTTGGACCCTCAGGCAGTACCAATCCATTTAAAGCCTCGAAGGGTACCTTTTGCAATCCTCCCCAACTTAGACATGGAGCTTGACAAATTAATGAAACAGGGTGTATTAGAGCCTGTGGGCTTTGCAAAATGGGAAACCCCAATAGTGACACCCCTGAAGAAAGATGGTAAAGTAAGAATCTGCACGGATTACAAGTCATCATTGAATAAATATTTACAAATTTGCACTTATCCAGTCCCTGTTATCCAGCACCTGCTACATTCCTTTGAGCCAGCAACCATTTTCATGAAATTAGACATGTCACAGGCCTATCAACAGTTCCCTGTTGATGACACAGCCGCTGAACTACAAACTATTGTAATGCACAGGGGAGCTTTCAAATGTAGGCGCCTCCAATTTGGCATAAGTATGGTCCCCAGGAGTTTTCCAATCCTAAATGGAAAGACTTCTTCAAGGATTACCGGGCGTAATTCCGTATTTTGATGATATTTTAATATCTGCCCCTGATAAGCCTCAGTTACTGCAAAGAGTCAGATAAGTCCTCGATCATTTCAGAAAGCACGGTCTTAAGTTAAAGAAAGAAAAGTGCACTATTGCCACGCCATAGGTAGAATTTTTGGAATAAAGAATTGACGCCTCAGGTATTCAGCCAATCGAATCCAAAGTAAGGGCTATTCACGAGGCACCCACGCCAACTAACAAAACTGAGCTCCAGGCCTTTTTAGGCTCTTAATTTTTACACTTCGTTTTTACCACATTAAGCTTCTATTGCAGAGCCTCTGCACAGACTCTTGGACAAGCAATCCCCCTGGCACTGGGGACATAGGGAAGCCCATGCCTTCCATGCTGTCAAATCATTACTTACATCCAATGCTGTCTTGATCCAATTTAATAAACATTTACCTTTCGTTTTAGCAGCAGATGCTTCTCCTTTTGGCATAGGTGCTGTTTTAAGTCATAGACTGCCTAACGGTTCTGAGGCACCCATTGCCTTTTTCTCCAGAACTTTTTCCCCAGCTGAGTGCAACTACAGCCAAATTGACAAGGAGGCTTTGGCTGCAGTTGCTTCTGTCAAAAATTTCCATGAATTTCTATATGGACACTATTTTGAGTTGATTACAGTTCACAAGCCTCTGTTAGACCTTCTGTCAGGCAAAAGACAAACTCCTCAGATTTTGTCTCCAAGGATGACCAGGTGGATGACCAGCTTATTTCTGGCTGCCTATTCCTATACACTAGTTCATCGACCTGGCAAGAGTCTATGCCACGCTGATGTTCTTAGTCGCTGCCCCCTACCTGTTCCTGTGGAGGATCCTACACCAACTAATGCTGTTTTCCAAATCAACGATCTAAAACTTCCCATCACTGCCCTTGATATCACTTTCCACTCTGCCAGAAACAAGGTAATCGTCCAAGTTCTTGACTGGGTGGGAAGGGGGTGGCCGGCAATTCCTTATGCACCTGAATTCATGCCTTTCAAAACTAGCCAGCAAGAACTATCTTCTTTGCAAGGCTGTTTACTTTGGGGGACTAGGGTAGTTAGCCCTTCCAAGTTGCAAGACTCAATTTTAAAGGTCCTGCATGAGGGCCATCCCGGCATTGTCAGGATGCAGGCCCTAGCTCTCTGTTATGTGTGGTGGCCAGGCATGGATTCTCAGATTACAAGTTGGGTGAATGCTTGTCAGCCATGCCAAGCTACCAGACCTGCTCCACCCACATCCACTCCAGGCAGAAGGGAAGATTCCATGGCCCCTTGGTCCTGGGTGCATATTGATCTGGCTGGCCCTGTTCATGGGCGTACATTCCTGGTGATGGTCGATTCTTTTTCTAAATGGGTAGAGCTGACCTTGATGATCACCACAACTCTATCACCACAAAAGGCTCTATCAAGGATATTCGCTACCCATAGCCTCCCTGACACCATTGTATCTGATAACGGCCCCCAGTCTACTTCCTATGAGTTTGAGGTCTTCCTAGCCAACCTAGGAATAAGGCACGCACTTACAGCTCCTTTTCATCCTGCCAGTAATGGCCTAGCTGAAAGGGCAGTCAGACCAGTTAAGGAGGCCCTGGCAAGGTTTGGGCCCATAGATTGGCACTCTAGGCTCGCTAAGTATCTCCTGACCCAGCACACAACTCCCTGTGCCACCACTAATAGGTCTCCGGCTGAACTTCTCATGGGTAGATGTCTGAGGACCACCCTAGACAGACTCCATCCGCATTATGCCCCAGTCACATCCCTAGGGTCAAAAAGCCAGGCGAGGGGGTTTGCTGAGAATGACCATATCTATGCCCAGAACTATGCGGGACACCCTTTGTGGATGCCTGGGTAGATTGTGGCAGTAAACAGTCCTAAGACTTACAGGGTCCAACTGCAAGATGGATGCATCTGGTGCCGCCATATCGATCAACTTAGAAGGCGTTGGAGTTCGTCTGCAGATGGCCCTCAAGACGTTCCAGCAACAGAGAAACCAGCGGTGCCCAAAGAAACTTCCCATGGATCTGACAGGAATGCAAGCCTACCTGAACAGCCATCTGTCCCTCGCTAGAGATGCCTGAAGCCGAGACACCAGCTTTGTCGGCACCATAAGTTGCCCAACAAGCAGAAAAGTTCCTTCCAGCAGCAGCTTCATCAGGACTTGGAAGATCTGGCCACCTGCGCAAGCGCCCAAGTTATCTGAAGGACTATGCATGCTCCATTCTGGGGAAAGGAGTGTGGCATTTAGAAAAGACTGAGCTGAAGTCTTCACTCTGGTCTGTGTTTTCAGCGGGAACACAGACCGTTCCTATTGGCTGATGCCATTTGACAGCTGGCTATAAAATGGAGCTGTCAAACGGCATCAGCTGTTGTCCGCCAGCTGGCTGCCTTGTTAGCGCGGCAGCTGTGGCAACCCTTTATTGCTATAATAAAGTAAAAGCTGAAGTTCGCTCCGTGTTTGCCTCAGGTTATTCCACCGCTCCACAACACTTAAAGCCTTTTTTATTTTGTAATAAAAAAACAAAGTTAGAATCAGCAAGAAGAATCTTACCTTGTTGCAAAGAAAATCTCTCTTTATCTATAGATTAATTAAATCAAAATTGTTTTGGAAATAAAGGTGGCTGCACTTATTGTTCTTATATGTTACGTTATGCTTTTGAGTTTGGATGGGATCTGGCAATTCCCAGTCATTTAACTCACAAGCAAAAAACTTTATGTTGCTGCAATTTTTAGAGAACAAGTGAGCTTTCTCTCAACCTCTCCTTTATCCAAAGATATTTCACTGGCCAACACTCTCTGGCTGGTTTTTGCAGCTGAAATGTCATCCCTGATCCTTCAGAGATATCAGTCCACCATAATTCTCACCAGAAATCTAGCCAGCTTCTTCTAATTTCTGGAATGGAGTAAATGAGCATGCATTAATTTGTGATGACTTTAGTTAATAAAAAAATAGGATCTTTCCAAATACCAATTTCAGTGTCTTCATTTTAGCATGCTCAGGAACAAATCTGATTTGTGACAAATACATTTTAGTCTTGGCAGATAAGAGAGTGGTGAATTGAGGAATATGATAAGGAAAAAAAGAGAAACCGCTGATTGCAAACACAACATTTCCAATTGTCAGGAGAAGACCTTCCTACCATAAGTGTAAGCATCTTTCTAAATGACATTTCCTTGCACTGTTGTAATAAAGCTTTTAAAAGAAATTCATTAATTGCTTATCGCTCTTTGAAACTGTCTCCAAGTACAAAACCTAATTAAGCCAAATACTTGGGACAGGTATATAAAATCTTTATTAAAAAAGATAGGTTGTTCAAGAAAAGATACCTTTACATACTTAACCTTTTCTGCCTTCCAAGGTGTACTTCCTGCCTGGAGGCTTTTTCCATTGAACTCATTATCCCATCACTCTGAAATGTGTCAACTCATTGATTCATAATAAAAAGAGATAGGATGTGCCTTTACCCTCCTCTTCAAATTTAGTTGTGATTAGACACCTCTTATTTGGAATGCTGAACCAGTCAGCATTTAGAAATATATTTCTGGACTGATTGACACTTTGTAATCTTATACTGTACTTTAGCATCATTTAAAAGAAGCTGACAAACTAATTTGAACACAAGATAGAAGACTGTTGGAAGTTTGCTGGAAAAGGGCCAAGTTAGTTGGTGATAATTTGCAGCTCAACGAGAAGGACAAACACCTGTTAGTCTGGGACTGGTGCCAGGCTAATTATGATTAAATGTATGGTTAAAAACTATAAACCTGTTAACTGAAGATTGTTTGCAGTTTGTCAAATAGATTTAAAAGGATTGGTTGTTTGGTTTCTCTTCTCATAGTCTTCTTTTTTTAAGAGCCTTCTCAACAGTCTAGCCAGCTGCACTGAAATAGCAGGTGTATGCATGAAACAAGAAATGTGTTTTGTTCTGTATTTAGAACAAAACAGTCTGTCTTGCAATGGTCCATCAAATCATTTCATGCTCCCTTTGTTCTGTTTGGCATGAATGCTCTGAGTTCTGTCAGTACAAAACTTGAAATGATACAAGCAGCCCTCACCTCCTAGGAAATAAGGAATTTAGCAGCATTTGGCAGGGGCAGGAATTAGAAAGTTCAAGCAACAGAGTAACATAACATACTTTATGTGCCATGAAATTGTTTTAAACTCCACCTCCTAGATAAATTTTATCCATGATGTTCTATACACAAACTGGTCTTTCAGGTCTTCCTATGATGCACTCATCACCATTAACTGAATTCATCCACCTTGCTGTTGGTCATCTTCTTTTTCCTTCCATCCTTCCCAGCATTAGAGCACAAGCCATACCCCTTTTTCTGCAAGAATGGAAATGTCATACATGTGCCCCAAAAGGCAAAATGTCACAATACAGTTTACATCATGTGGATGACTGCAGCAAGTTCCTATGGATGTTGCAGTTGTTGTTTTCTTGTTTTTCATTCCAAAATCACAGAAAGAGATGGGAACATTGTCCATCCTGAATGCTGTACACCACCTAAATTGCAGAACATTTTTCTGGGCCTGATTTTCAATTTTTTAAAAAGAATATTGAACCTAAATCCCCAGGGAAACCATGCAATTTCTCATCATTCAAAACATCTTAACCTTTGGTTAAGAGAATCTCCATTCCCTAAAAATGGAAGAAGTACACAGACATTTTTAATGCTTGAAAGAAGCCTTCTGGACAACAGGAGAAAGAACAAAGACCGCAATTAAACTTTTAACATTCCTTTCAGTTTATACATCTATCCTTGGAGGTTTTTCTAATGTTTTGTTTGTTTTCAGAAATAATCTCGATGTAGAACATTTAAGACATTCAGAAGTGTTTCCTGATAATAGCTGAAATGTGGAGCAATGGGTTAGCAATATAACCACTGGATTGATTGTCTTTTTCCTGGACAAAATTTTGAGCCTGGGGGAAAAAACCCACACACAGGATACATTTGCAAATGATTATTGTCTATTACTTACCTTTTACAAAACTCTTAATGCAAACTGATTAAATAAAAAATAGGAACAATATAGTTACAATGAACAACCATTAATATTTGGACATTCAAAACCATAGCCCTGAAGTAGTATTTCAAACAATTAAATATACATAATATTTAGAATATTACTTCGAATGTATTAAATGTATTAAAGAGACAGGCCTAGAATTGTGTTCTGTAGATACATAGTAACCAAACGGTCCACCACTGACCATTGGCTCTTTTCATTCAGCTATATATGTCATCACTGCATATTGCTTGGGAACGTTTACTAGAATTTTCAGTGGTATTGGTGTTAATCAAAATCTAAATTGCTGCACATTGTGATAAACAGATTTTATTTCCATTTGTGTATATAGTGGTGTTACTTGCATTACCCAAAGAAGCTTAGACATCCAATTTCATATTGGTTATTTGCTTGCATAAATTTTATTTAGGAATCTGTGTGAAGTGTTTGTGAACCCACAGTGTAAGCAGAATAACAATTAAATATCTGTTAATGCAATTATAATCCAATTACCTAGTTTAATTAAATGAATTAATCAATATTAGAAACAAGAAGACTTTTCTGTGAAATCAGGAGAATACTTCACTCCTAAGTCCTTGTCGACTTTGAATCCAAGACAGAGTTGCACAAAGATCTAGCTCTCAAGGTTTACATACACTGTTTGGCAAAGAATATTCACATTATGTACTTGCAAAAGTTGTAGAGAGAACCCTTTTATGCAGTTGTGTGGAAATGTGCTAGAATCCAATTGTCAGGCCCAAGTAAACAAGAAAGACACATGGAGTTATTTATTGTGCTTGCCTATAGACAGAAATCTTGCTAAACTAGAGCAACTATCTGCATAACTATTAGATATACTCTGGGAATTGCTAGGAAGGGTCCATCTTCACCTCTTCCTGCATACCAAAGTTTCCAAGCTCCATTGTCTTTTTACTCTCTGGAAAAAGCCCCTCCCTCCTGCAACTCTAGACTGCACTCCACCACAGCAATAGTTATTTGCTGATCTATGACTGAACAAAAAATATTGATTGCCTGATAGTTCTTGGTGCTTTCTGAGCTTGCTTGTTTTCTTGCAGGTGTTTCATTACCCTAACTAGGTAACATCATCTGCAAGAAAACAAGCAAGCTCACAGAGCATCAAGGACCCCTTATTTCAACCCTGAGCTACAAATATTCTCCTTTATTGATGGATAGTTATTTAAAAAAAATCAAATGTGATTATCTTACAACATGAATCAGGCAATCATAAATTATTGCAGATGACTTGAACTTGTATTAATCCCGTTTCTTTTTGTCCATTTTTGTTCTCCTTTTTTTCTTATCAAGCATCAGAATGCAAATTCATTGTTACAATGAAGGGGCATAAATAAATAGTAAGAAACACTTAAGAAATTAATGTGCAGGGGCTATGCTCTAGCAGGCTCTGATCTTTGGAGTTTAATATGTTGAAGCAGCATGTCTCCAAATCCTTTTAATAATGTTTTCACAATTAATCCCACATTTCAATTAGGGATCTACCTAAAAACAATGTGATTCTTTTCAATATAAACTGAAAACATTTTTCCTGCTGTATAGTAGAAACATTTGGATGTGAGTGAAACCAACAGCCTTCACTGAAATAGCTATCAGTCAGTGATTTTCACCAGCCACCTGCAACAAGAAATCTGGCAAAAGTTAATATAAAAACCTTGTTTCTCTACGCAGTCAGATATTTAGGAAAAGCCACTTAGACCTTAATTCTAAAGACTGAAGGACTTGGCAAAATTGTATTCCCTGTTCATGCTTTGCTTCACTTACATGATTGAGTACAGCACAAGATAGCTACACAGCTTTTCACATGCCAGGAGAATACAGGCACGATAGTTTACCTAAATTACAAGTGTTATGGCTCCTCTCTATTGCAAGGATCAGTGCTTTTCTGGGAAATGCACAAGGCCTATTTCTTTTGTGTGCATAAATGTGTGTGTGTGTGCACGCGCGCACTTTTACTGGTGATCTTTTTCCTTAATACAGCTATATTGAAACTGTTGGCTCTGCCTTATCTCCTTTTAATATGATATTTCTGATAAGTTATAGTTTATAGCTATTATATGTTACAAGGCTTATGACTCTGAACTTCATAATTTTTCTCATGCATCCTTCTTACAAGTCACTTTGGATTCTGGGAACTTGTTTCTTCATTTTCCTGGAGGAGACTCTTTCCATGCACATTTAAAAGAAAAGACCTTAAAGTATTGTCCTGAACAAATTAGATTCACCCTTCAGACTACAGATAAAATATATCTGCAGTAGTGCCTGGAATATCTAGCAAGAGTAACTTCCATAGCACATGGTAAAAATATGAAACACTGGTGTAAAGTCTGTTAAGGTCAAACAGCCACCATATTGGTCTTCCAATATTTTTCTTGTCAGTTGCTCATGATAATCATTGCCTTTATTGCAAATATATACCTTCTGCTGTCATCTAAGTCTAATAGAAAGCTAAGGAACATTTCCTTTCCTATGGCAGCCCCTTTGTTAAATAACAACAACAAAGGTCTGTTTACTGCTTTTCATCCAGATTGCCCTTTAGACCATATTTGAGGGTAAGTTTAGAAATAAACCTTGCTTTGACTGCTAGTTTCACATGGTTTTATAATACAGCAGAATAAGAGGGGGAAAGGGACTTCCAAACTTTCAAGATCATCTGATGATTTGTAATGGCTGTCACCCACCTTCATGGAATGGCTAGTCTTCCCTCTGTCTATAACTCAGGATGTGAGTCATGTTGTGCAGCAGATTCTTTTGTTGATTACACTGCAAATAGTTTAAGAGGAGGCCAAAGATATACCTGAGATTGCTTCAGAGCTCTCAGCCATCTGTCTTTCAGAATTTAGATACCATTGTCATTACTGTTATGTTGATGGAAGAGAAGATGCTTCTACTATGTAGAGTGGTGTCAGGTGAAACTCTTTTCTCCAGACTATCATCTTCACATTTCAGAAGTGTCTCAGGGATCTCAAAATTTCCCCTCTCTTTTAAGGATAACCCTTACAGAATCTTGGTACTTTAAAAGCAAAATTAAGTGCGATTTTAAGTGCTTTCCTGATATTTGGATAACATTATGCAAGCTTCTTGAACATCAATTGTATTTTACAGTGTTCCTGTGTTCAGGGACTCTACTGCTTGGAAAGGTGCATGAGTGTAAGTAGAATAATTTATTATTATTCATTATTCAATTGTAGCCAGAGGCATCAGAAACCAAATCAAATATATGTCTGCTGAATGTATGCCAATTACATAAAAGCCTGTTCTTTTTCAATATGCTTATCTGAATAATGTGCCTCAGAATCTGACTTGCCACACCTTTGCCTTTTCCTGATGCTCTGCCAGACTGTTATTGTTTCCACACAGCCTGCCCTGTAATTTGCCTGCTTTTCATTTTGCCTTGGCATAACCAGTAATGTGCTCTTGGCTAGCTGAGAGTCTCTGGATAATTCAAGAAGCAGTGGGCTTTAAGGGAACTGTTTTAAATCAGTATCATGTTGGGGGGTGGTGTTGCAGCATGTTTTGAACAAAACTTAGGCTTCCCAGACCTAAATTATTACACTTAGATATTATATGAACTGTAAGAATAACCTAGGTTTCACTTTTCTAAGCATTAAGTTCACTTTATGAGTGACCTGCTAATCTGCTTCAGTGGATTAGCAATAGCAATAGCAGTAGTAGAATGCTGTAAAGTTTTTAAAAAATGGTGGGAAAGCCACTTGTGCTCTTTGAAACAATGTTCCAAATGGAAAGGACACTGCTGAGATAAGGACATGCTTTTCCCTCTATGTATAAATATCTATGTTTTTGTTTGTCTATAAAAGATCTAAAAAATAGAATACAAAAGACAAATGAGAAAGAGAGAGAGGAAGACAAACAGACAGAGAGACAGAGAGAGACTTAAAATTAATATCTTAGCTTTAAATGATGCTAAAATATGTGTCTGTGGGTTTTTTTTTTTTTTTGTATATATATATATATATATATATAAATTGGCATTTTGGCATTTAGGGAATGCATTCCTTTAAGCCAGGGTGGACAAACTCCAGCATGCAGCCACATGCAGCCTCAAAACTCTTCTTAATAACTCCAAATTCTTCAAACATGCTTCTGAAATCTGACAGTCATCCCTTCTAAAATTGTTTACTGTTTTAGAACATTTTTTTAAAAATACTAAAAATACTATTTTAATAGTTTAGGCTATAAATGGTTGCCTTTTCCTGTTGTAGGGAAAATGTCATGATTTCTCCACAGCCAGCCCAATATTACTCAGTCCAAGGTAGCTACTTTTGGAGGACATCAAGCTGGCTTCTCAGGTGAGGCAAAGGATTCTCCTAGATTAGGATATGTGATAGAACAGGTTGAACTGGAAAGTAGAGTTAAAAAAGTCATCAGTTTGGACTCATTGTGTTGTCACACAAGACCTAAGTCCTACCTCTCATGAATTCTGCTGACCTTTATCAAGCATCAATTTAGCTTTTATTTCTAGTTGACTAGATTCTTGTATTAAAGATAGCAATAATAAACTCTTCTGGGCCTTGAACTCAATTAATGCTCCTGGTTATATACACTTGATCAGAAAGCTATAAATAAGAAGGCTCTGTTCTGAGTCTCCATTGGGTAAATCTTCAACAACTATTGTTAAAACTATAGCTTATGTATAAAAGTTTATGCAGGTAAACTTATAGTAAACTAAAGTTTATGCAAGTAAAAAGCAGGTAAGAAATCAATCTGCTCATCTCAGCCTCCATCTTGACTTTTTTTTTTTACCATATTTACTTAATTTACTTATTTACTTAATCATGTATAAAAAGATTTTGTCTTATATTTTGTAGTGGCCTTTAAAACAGTACCTTTTATTTCACCAAGACACAAACTAGCAACCAAGATAATGATTCATGCATTATATGCACATGCATAATATGGTTTCTCTGAGTTATTCTTCCAGAGACCAACAAGGCTGCTAAATTCTGTTACCAACTGCAGCATCTGGACTGAACACAAACACACGAATATAGAATGAATTATTGTGGTCAAGTGTGCACTTGATAGTGTCCAGGTTCACACTAGAGTTTTATTATCATCTTCTTCCAAGAAATTATTAGTTGGTGCCTCAATCAAAGGGGAAAAAAAACACTCTCCCACATTGTTTCACCCTCAGAAACCGAAGAACTTGGAAAAAGGAAGCATCCCAAAATTTCTTATCTGCTTCTCCTGGATGATTCTGAAAGACCTATTGCCTATTTAGAATTCTAGTTCTTGACATAGAACATGATTATCCTCTCAGAGTGTTCCATTAAGACTATTCTCATTTTCCCATTTATTCTTTCATTCAATAGTTCCTCAATCCTCTTTCCCTTCTGGAGATGAGTTTCTGGAAAAAGACATTCTGAATAAGAAAAATCTCTCTCTCCCTCCCTCCCTCCCTCTCTCTCTGGAAGGAGAACAAAGTTGGAAGAGATCTTGTATATCTTCTAGTCCAGAGGTCACCAACTGGTCGACAATAAAATTTTGGTGGTTCACAGTGCACCAGTGTCTGCAACAGGGGTGATACCAGCAGTAGATGGACTGATGCGCGTGGGGAGGGAGGATAGCGTGGGGGAGATTACAGCATTGTAGCCCTTCCCAGGTGTGCCAGGGGGTGGGTTTGGGGGGAAAGGAACTTCTGAACTGGTGCTGGGTGGTGGGAATCTGATGTCCAGAGGCTGACAAGCCAAGTGCTGAAGACCAGATGGCTGGAAAGGAGGTGGGGCAATCCTGCATTCTCCCTAGCAAACCCGTGTCATGGCTGCTGCTTCCTGTCTCCATGCATCGAGGAGGTCAAGCAGCAGCAGGAAGAGCGCAGACCTCCTGAGCTGCAGGAAGCGGCTGCCAGCAATGCCCTCAGATGAAGATGTTGCAAGGGGAAAGCTCGATCCCTCCCTCAGGAGCCACAAAGCACTCACTGCCCCTCTGGAGTTTACCAAGCATCCTCCCATCATGCTTCTCTTCCTCTTCACCAGAAGTGCTCTCACACACAGCAGGAGGAGGCTTGACGGCTGTCAGAGGATCAGCAAGTGCTTTGCAGCTCCTGAGGGGAGAGGTTGAGCCTCTCCCTCACATCTTCACTGAGGACATCACTGGTGGCCACTTGGCAGGAGGCAGGAGGCAACATTAGTTTAGATTCCTTTTCCCCAACCCCACCCCACCCCCTTGCAGGCCAAGGAACACCCAGGAAGGGCTCTGATGCCACGATCTCCCACATGCTACCCTTTCTCCCTGCATGCATCAGTCCATCCACCGCCAGTATCACTCCTGTTGCCCCACCTCCCCGCCAGCCAGCTAGTCTTCAGCATGTGGCTCATTGGCCTTGGGACATCAGATTCTCACCACCCACCACCAGTTCAGAGGTTCCTTTCCCCTCCCCCACCTCCAGGGACAGAGAGAGGGGGGGATGGAAAGAGAGAGGTCGAGAAGAGATGAAATCCAGGTGTTTTGTTTTCTGTGGGAAACAGGTCCAAGTGACTCTGTGTATTTAAAGTTGTGGAAACAGGCAGCCAGGCTAAGTGCCTGAAGGACCCCATCCCATCAGTGGGGAGTCCAAGAGCTTCAGCGAGCAGCATGCTGGATTCATTTTAGTGGTCCACAGGATTTAAAATTATGAATCTTGTGGTCCCTGAGGTCCAAAAGGTTGGAGACTCCTGTTCTAGTCCAACCCCCTGCTGAAGCAGGAAACTTTTACTATTTCAGGCAAACAGTTGTCTGAAAAGGAAGGAAGGAGAGACCAAGTATTGATTTTGATTTAAGAATATGAAGTAGAAAGTTGTTCTATTTTAAAATTTATTTTTTTAAAAAACAATTTGCTCCATTTTAAAAAATACCATAACGTTGGATATATTTTACCCTTTGGTATCTTTGAAATATCTCAGATTTGAAGTAATACCATACATATTTCACCAGCAACTATAACAGCTGGACATTGTTAGAATTGTGCTAATAAAAAGATCAGGGAGTGAAGCAGTTTTTGCTTGTGCAAAATGCTTGAAGGCAGTCAAAAAACCATTATTATGACCTTGTGCTGACCACATATTATGAAGTGTTACATGAGCAGGGACAGGGAAGTTGCTTAATGAAAGTTATATAGTAGTTAGATGTATCCTTGTCACACTTCATCTAAACTGATACATTGCAATGGTCCACGTTGCTCAGACCTGGCAATTACTGTCCAATTGCAATCTATTCCACACTGCCACTATAATGAAAAATAATTAGGAGCTTGAAAATGAGTTTTCACATGAAATGGTTTCAGCGCTTGGACACAATTGCCTTTGGCAGATGGCTTTGGGTTTCCTTTAATATAATAAAGACAGTTAATCATCTCTAAAGAGCCTGCAGAATGAATAAACTTTTAACACTATTTTGTCCACTGAAATTTTCCCACTGATCAACTAGTAGAATGGCATGGACTCCACAATTCTCAAAGATTTTTGAAATCCCAAGCAATTCCTGGAGAAAAACTGAAACTGATATCACGACTTTAGCTGGATTTCAGATCCAGCAAGTGTTTTCTTCAGTTTTTCTATTGTTTCTACACTGGCAAAGAATTCTGGAAGCTTCTGGAAATGAAATGTAACTATGGAAAGAAAAATCTTAGGATTGTTATTAAGACAAGTGAATTGACCATGTCAGTGATCAGCTGAGATTGTAGAAAAAAAAGAAAATTAATGAAGCTGTAGAAATTATATAAATTAAGGTTCAAGCCCTATGAATAATTGCAACTTCTTTGTCATCCTTGTAGCCATGAGTAATAATGACTTCTTTGTAACAACGTTCAAACTTCAGAATATTTCATTTGGAAAAATGGAGACCAAATAGAAAAAAATGAATCCCAGTTTAAGAACTTGAACTTTTTTTTGAAGTTAATCATATATATATGCTGTTCCTAAACTTTACAAATCATGTGCATTTTAAAAGCAATTTTTCCTATTATAATGCAGCTAGGTACAGTATTTTCACCAACACAGATAGAGATGTATAGATATTCAGAGACATATAGATCAGCATATACCACTGGTGAGTATAGTTCCTTTTTTTTTTTTTTTGGCCACGAGCTCCTTTTAATTAGGCTACTCAGTGTTGGAAGAATATATGCCAAAAGCTGACTGCAAGGTTTCTTGCCAATTGGAATTAGGAAAAACAAAGGAACATTTTTTAAAACAAAGCTAATCCCCTCTGACAGTTCAGCTCACATGCATACCATTCCATCTAGTTAGCTTGGTTATTTCCTTATTCCCCATCCCCATTTTATGATCCTGTAGGAACAACTCTAATAAACCTAGAGTTGGTTCTTTCAATAGACCATCATCTATCAAAACAGATTCACTGTTTAGCAGTTATGATATATGTTACTGATGAAAAAAATGTTTAATTGACTAAAAATGCACTGTATTTTGATATGATTTTCCCCTTCCTTAGCTTTTTCAATATTTGGAAATAAGACTGATTGCATTAATAATGTTTCTTGTTTTAAACATTACTTTATTATTTTATTTTACCTTACTTTACTTTTCTTTTTTTCCCTTTCCTCTTCTCTTCTTTTTTCTCCCACAGCAAATAGGTTAAATCTGCATCTGTTGTACATCTCTTGCTTCTGTCTAGGAATTGCCAAAATGTAGACATTCTGTTTTACAACTGTTATCCTTTTTGACTAATGGGGTTCATATGTCTACAGTGTTTCTCCTTCACTTCAGTGAGCCTCTGGCTGTAGAGTCTTTCTTCTGTCTGTTCATCTTGATTTGATATTGCTGATTGGAGTGCTGGCTTGTAAACCACTAAAGTTATGACTGGAACTTTTTATATTTTCAGACTTTGGAACCATTCAGTGGGTTTCAAACCCACATAAATATCTATCTAACTGAGGCTTTCACTGATATATGGATTCATGCTGCTATTGTCTTCTCTGATTCATTTGTACAGCAAATAATTATAACAATCCTGACTTCTTCCCCTTCCTTGCAAATAGATTGCAGAAAGTTCTATAGCGGAGAACAGATTATCCACATATAAAAAGCAATTATATTCTGGCTTTTAAAATTATAGCAAGCTGAGAATCTGTTTTCAAAAAAGATAAAGAAAACATATTGTTCTCTGGGAATCTGCCACAATTCCATTTAATTTCTTAAATGTTGCTTTTGATTTTATGAAAATACATGTTTTAGAATGTTTGCTTCAAGTAAACCCACTATGCTGAAAAGTAAAATACTGAGACTTTAAACTTTCAAACGTTCATAAATGTCGAATCCTTCTACAATGGGCATGAAAGATTTGGACTTAAACAAAGAAAGATTTGGACTTAAAATAAATATAAACTTTCTCATAAGGCCCTGTCACACTGGCCGACGGATGCAAAACTTTTGTAAAAAGGACACAGCGAACGAGAAAAATGTTCCATCCGTTGTTATCCGCTCTCAAAAGGGGCAAAAATTTGCATAACCAGAGCGGACAACACGGAAAGGAACGGATGGGGGGAGGACGCAGGGCGGATGGAAAGCGGATGCGGAACGGAAGCCTAGCGGATGGAAGTGGATGAGAGCGGATGGCACATCCGCAAGGTTTCCGGGGGAACGCAGCAAAGCAGACGCGGAACAGATACAGCGGATGCAGAGCGGACGCCGAGCGGATGAAGCGGATGCACAGCGGATGCCGAGAGGATGAAGCGGATGCAGAGAGGAAGCCCAGAGGATGCATAGCGGATGCATAGCGGATGCATAGCGGATGCAAAGCGTTCACTGCGCATGCGGGGAGGATGCATTGCGTCAGACCCGCGGATATAAAGAGAAGCAGCTCCCAAGCAGGTCACCATTCAGAGGAAAGACCTGCTTCCAGACACATTGCCTGCCTACCTGCCTGCATGCCTGCCAGCCTTGCTGCCTGCCAGCCTTGCTGTCTGCCTGCCTGCCAGCCTGCCTGCCAGTCTGTCTGCCTGCCTGTCTGCCAGCCTTGCTGCCTGTCTGCCTGCTTGCCTGCCAGCCTTGCTACCAGCCTTGCTGCCTGCCTGCCTGCCAGCCTGCCTGCCAGCCTTGCTGCTAGCCTGTCTGCCTGCCTGCCTGCCAGCCTTGCTGCCTGCCTGCATGCCAGCCTTGCTGCCTGCCTGCCAGCCTTGCTGCCTGCCTGCCAGCCTTGCTGCCAGCCTGCCTGCAGCCAGCAACCCCACAACCATGGGGAAGAAGAGAAAGCCTCAGCCATCTGCTGCCAGCCCTGGCAAGAGGGACAGGGCCACCCTCCCACCCCCTGGCCCTCACTCTGCTTCTGCTGGGGCTTCTGTAGCACGGGCTTGCTCTTCTGGGGCTGGGGCTTCTGCTGCTTCTGCTTCTGAAGGAGCTGATGATGCTGCTTATGGCAGTGGTGCTTCTACTTGTGCTTACTCTGCTGATGCTGCTTCTGGCGGTGGTGCTTCTGCTGGTGCTTACTCTGCTGATGCTGCTCAGGGCGGTGGTGCTTCTGCTGGTGCTTACCCTGCTGAAGCTGCTCCTCGTCCTGCTGGTCCTGCTGGTGCTCCTGGTCCTGCTGGTGCTCCAGGTCCTGCTGGTGCTCCTGGTTCTGCTGGCGCTGCTGGCGCTGCTGGCGCTGCTGGTGCTTACTCTGCTGCTGCTGATCCTGGTCCTGCTGCTGCTGATGGTGTTGATCCTGGTCCTGCTGGTGCTGCTGGTGCTGCTGGTGCTGCTGGTGCTGCTGGCGCTGCTGGTACTTACTCTGCTGCTGCTGATCCTGGTCCTGCTGGTGCTGCTGGCGCTGCTGCTGGTGGTGGTGTGGAGGAGCAGCCCCTACAACCTGGAAGCCCCTCTGATGAGGGCCCATGTGGTCCTGCCAAAGGGAGGAAGACGCATATGCGAGAATGGGAGAGGAGGCAATACTCCACCGAGGAGGAACATGAGGATGAGGTGCTGGAGTGGTTGAGAGAGAATGACTATCTGTGGCGGAAGGGACACCGGCTGTACAGGGACACCAAAAGAAAGCAGGCTGCTTAGAGAGAGAGGGCGGAGAGTATGGGTTGCACTTCGGAGGTGCTCCTCGGCTGGTGGAAGCACATGCACACCTGGTATGTGAAGCTGCACCTGACGAAATCTGGCCAGGCCATGGTTAAGCTGACGGACAGAGAGACCTACGTCATGGCCAGGTGCAGCTTCCTGGAGGGTGAGATCTGCCACTGAGGAGCAGCCCCTCTCACAACCCTCTCTCTCAGGCAGTCTGCTGAGAGCCAGTCCTCTTCTGGCTGAGAGTCAGCTCCTGCCTCCAGGCAGGTTTCTGTGGAGTGTGCCACAACGGAAAACCCACGGACAGCTGTTCTAATCATGGCGGAGCGTGTGGAGGACTCCCTGGCACAGTGGGAGAAAGGAGACGGCACTTCCACCACAGTCCTACCCGCATCCACCCCCAGCTCCACCTCCACAGAAAGGCAGAGAGCCAGACAGGAGGGGCAGAGCCACACTGTCCTGCTGGAGAAAAGAGACACCATCAGGAGCAGCATAGATATCCTCTCTCAGCTGGTCCACACCAACACCTCATCCTCCAACCACAAGCCCTTCCTCACCTATGTGAACCAGACCCTCACGGACATGGCGGAACCCCAGTACCAAGTTGTGAAGGACAGGATCACCAATCTGCTTCACAACCCTCCAGATCCAGATGAACCTGCTCCCACCCAGTCCAGGTCTGCTCCTCTACCCCAGCTGATGTCCCTCCCATTCCAAGGCTTCCCACAGGCCCTCACCTACCAGGGCTACAGCTACCAGGAGGTCCAGCAGCACAGACAGCAGCCCTTCCCAGTCCAGGCACAGGTTCATCAGACAACACCGTTGCCACCAGTTCCACTGATGCCACAGATGCCACCCACGCCACTGCTGCCACCGACACCACTGATGCCACCCACGCCACCGATGCCACCCACACCAGTCCTCACCCAGCTGCAGACCAGACAGCCCCACTACACTGCTCCTTCCTCCACCCCACAGCCAAGCCCAGCCTCAGTACATCTGTAGTCGGTACTGGGGCTGACACCCCATGGCATGGAAGAAGGAGCTCTCAATATCACGGGGCTGAGCCAGCTGTCTGAGAGCTTCCTCAACACACCGTCCCCTGTTGTCCTCTTGGGGCCAGGCACCCCAGTGGTGCTTCAGACCAGCACTCCAGTAGCAGCCACCTCCACAGCACCTGGACCCTTCACCCCTGAGACTAGGCACACCTCAGAGTGCCAGAGAAGAGTGCCAGAGACTGGGTGGCTACCTGTAGACTTTATTTGGACACTTGACTTGGGTCATTTTTCTTTTACAGCTTGTTATTAATAAAGATTATGTTTGCTTCACACACTTGCCTCATTTATTTTTGTAAATAAAGTCTTGGTGGAAACTTTTAGAAATGGTTTAGCCTTTGCATGCTTGTGGGATGGGTTAAGATAGCAGTGAGGTGGGCAGGGATACCTTTGGAATGGGTAATAGCTGTGGGATGGGCAGGGATATCTTTGGGATGGGTTAAGATAGCTGTGGGATGGGTAATAGCTGTGGGATGGGCAGGGATACCTGTGGGATGGGCAGGGATACCTTTGGGATGGGAAATAGCTGTGGGATAGATAAACCTCCATTGCAAGCATAGTGGGACTGCATGGTCCACCCTCACAGGTGCCACACCTATGGCCCTTTATTATCAATAATAATGTAATCAATGATCCACACATGTCAACATAAATACAACTCTTTATTAAATGCCCTGTTCATTGTAGGCCCACCCAACATACATGGCCGAATCTCATCAGTGTGATAAGACAGGCTGAAGGAAGCATCCATTAAGCATCTATCATCCTGTCTTGCCACTCCACTGCTCCAGCTGGGGAGTTGCACCAATGTTTCAGGAGGGTTGCGCTGCTTCTTCCCTTCACATGAGGCTCTGTTGGGGCCTTGCACATCCTCAGTGTCTATCAGGTTTCGCCCTTGCCTCCATTCCCCAGGCTCCATGTCCCCATTGCCTTGTTGGAAGTCCACGAGCCTGTTCTGCAAGACTGGGTAGTGGGTGCCCATGAGATTGTGCAGGATGCAGCAAGCTTCCACGATGTTCCTCACGATCTATGAGCGATGCTGCACGGTGGTGAGAAGTACCTGGAACCTGTTGGCCAGGATGCCAAAGGCGTTCTCCACCACCCACCTTGCCCTGGACAGCCTGTAGTTGAAGATCCTCTCTTCACGGGTGAGGCATTTGGAAGTGTAGGGCTTCATGAGGTAGGTTCTGAGGGAGAAGGCATCATCCCCCACAATGAAGTAGGGCACATCTTGCGTGTCGTTGGGCAGGGGGTCTGGATCTGGGAAGCCCACGATGAGGTTGTGTTCCAGCCCCTTCTTGAGGTGACTGTCATTGTATACCTGGGCATCTGAAGATGAGCCGTTGCCTGAAGCACCGATATACATGAACTTGTAGTCAGCATTGGCCATGGCGAAGAGGATGATGCTGAAGAAGCCCTTGTAGTTGAAATAAGTGGACCCCGACTTGGTTGGCGCTTTGCAGGCCACGTGCTTGCCATCTATGGCTCCAACATTGTGGGGGAAATTCCACCTCTGATACCACTGCTCTGAAACTTTCTTCCAGCCTTCTTCAGTGGAGGGGCACTGGAGGAGCTCCTCCAGGTATTCTTCGATGATGGCCTGCACCACTTCTCTGACCACAATGCTGATGGTGTTGTGTGGCACCCTCCAGCCGTACTGCATGCTCCTGTAGGTGATCCCTGAGGCCAGGTGGCGCATAGTCAGTGCCACCTTGAGCCCAGGGTCCAGGCTGGGCCGGAAATTGGTGCTCTGCTTGGTCAACCTGGGTGTCAGCTGCTCCACAACTTCGTCAAACATGGCTGGAGGCATCCTCATGAAGTTCTGGAATGCACGAGGGTCTTCGTTCCTCAGCTCCACCATCAGCTTGTTGTACAGTCCATACTCTGCTCTTCTCCTGATCCATCTTTGGACCCAGACGCTTCTTGGTCGCCTCCTTTTCTTCCCGTAGTAGAGTTGAAAGAGCCTGTAGATGGCTTCGCACTGTTGCAGAGCGATGGTGGCTACCAAAAGGAGTGTGTTACAATCCATGGTGGATATCAATGGATGCTGTGGAAGAGCAAGAGGCAGATGAAGGCTGCAGAGGTCTGCACAGCAGGGCTCCTGGACTGAAAGTGAGATCCAGGTGAATTCCTCCCCCTTTTTATAGGCAATATAGGTTTTCCACGATGTGTCCTTTTGCATCCTCTGGGCATCCTCTAGACATCCTTAATATCCGAGATAGGTCCCCTCTGCGAACGTTTTTTCCATTTTAAATGCTTTCTTTGTGAGCTGCATCCACTTTCATCCTTTCTCTGTCCATGCTACTAATGCTACACGTCCATTCCATGTCTGTTCCGCTTCCTCCCTGTGTCTGTTTACCGCTGGAGCGGATTTGAGTAGCGCGGATGTGCAGCGGATGCCTAGCGGATGTAGCGGATGCGTAACGGATGACGACGGATGCAGAACGAATGTTCCCCATATGCCTAGTGGATGCAGAACGGATGCGTTGGATCCATTTTCCACTCAAAAAGTTTTGAGCAGCTCAAAACTTTTTGAGCGGATGGAACCTCAGTCGACAGATGCTGGACTGAAAGAGAGGAAGAAAAACGGACGCAGTGAGTAGAGAATGGAAGCATCGCGTTAACCAATGGATGGCAAGTGTTTCTCTCCATTTTACATCCTCTTTCCATCCGTTGGTGCAGTGTGACATAGGCTTTAACCAGGTTTTTGAACAACCAAGCATTCACTGTATAACATTCATTAAAATCAAATCAAATTTTGGGTAGTTATCTGTTCTACTTTGTGGTGTAAATCAATTTATGTTGGCTAAAGACTGGAGGGAATGGCTTTTCAGTAAGATAAGGAAAAGGATCCAGGATTAATGGAGCTGTGGTTTTGCAGTGGTTAGAATACAGTACTGGAGGCTAACTCACTGCTCACTCCAAGAGTTTGATTTTTGAGCAGCTCAAGATTGACTCAAATTTCCATCCTTTCAAGGTCAGTAAAATGAGCACCCAGATTGTTGGGGGCAATACGGTGATTCTGTAGACTGCTTAGAGAAGGCTGTCACACCCTACAAAGTGGTATATATGTCTAAGTAATATTGCTATTAATCAGAAAGAGAAGGAAAATGATCCAGGATTAATCTGGGCAAAATATGATTTACCTCTGTGCAGACTTTTACTATTTTGGAAGCTGAGCCTGTTGCATCTTTAATAAAGTATGAATATTTTACTTTGAATTTGGTACCTCCTAGTTTCAAAATAGAAATTCCTATATAATGTGCACATAATGTACAGGTGTTTTCCTTTTAAAAAGAATATACAAAATCATTATTTTAAGAATATATTCACGAAGGTACTTGGTAGTCCAAGACTCTTACCTTTTCAATATCTTTGTATTTATTATGGTTTATCTTCCAGGAAAGGCACTATGATCACTATTGCTGAACACTCAAAAACAGCACCTGAAATTAGAGAAAACATGTTGATAAATTCCTGTGCCTCCAGAAAATATACTGGCCATGCTTTTCAATTCAGGTGGCAGTTGCTGTATTTTGAAGCTGCTCCATATGGAAAGGGTGGAAGGAAAGAGCGCCCTTGGAGAAAAGGATAGAGAAGTGGATTCCAGGTTAGATTATGTGTGAGCAAACTGTTGTGAGTTGTATAACACTGACATCATCATCCATGGAACATTGGAGTCAGGAAGCTCCAGCTCGCTTTATATGGAATGTTTACTGGAAACTACATGAATGCCCATGCTTCTGAGGAGGACTGGAGAAAACCAGAAAATTTCTTTTTTGTGTGTATTTATCAGTATTGTGCTATACATTCCATTTGGATTGGATTGGACTGGATATAGTAAAGTATAGGAGTATAGTAGGAATAGAATAGAATAGAATAGAATAGAATAGAATAGAATAGAATAGAATAGGATGGGATGGGATGGGATGGGATGGGATGGGATGGGATGGGACAGGACAGCACAGAACAGAACACAACAGAATAGAATAGAATATTTGGCCAAGTGTGATTAGACACAAAAGAATTTGTCTCTGATGCAGAAGTTCTCAGAGTACATGCAAAGTAACATAATAATAAAACATAATAACAATAATATGAAGAAGAGGTAAGAAAGATAATAAGGATTAATAATAATTGTTCAGTTCACGTGAATGAGACTCAGAGATCAGCGTAACTTCAGCTCTTTTATTTAGTTCCGAAAGTCTGTTCTAACCAGGAACCGCGACAACTCTTTTTATTGAGATCTGCTCATGGCTAGTGTCCAATGACGGCTACTTGTTTTTCCCGCCGCTTGAATTGGCCAATCATAGCCCTGCTATAATTGGCCAATCAGCGCTGAGAAAAGTAGCCAATCAGCGTCGGGTATTTGTTGTCCAATAGGAATAGCCTATTTGGAGTATGTTAATATGGAACAATAATGATAAAGCCATTTGCTAACTTGAAATAACAAAGATTCTATCAAATTCTGCAATGCTACTTAAAAATTGGTGGGGAAAGTCTTTTCTGGATGCAAGGCTCAAAATTTATTAAACATTGTAGGACAATTTGTTATGGGGTGAGCAAAGATCTGGGTTGCTATCAAATAATGTCCAGCCACTGTGATACAAGGGCTGTAGGAGGAAACCAATTTCCATCTCCATTCTTTGAGATCTGGCTTCATTAGTATTCCTGCTGTGATCATACAGAAGTCTTACTAACCTAATGCTTGTTTGTGTTCATTCTTTAAATGTGGAGCTATTGAAAAGGAGACTGCAGAGAAAGGTTACATCAGCAAGCTCCAACATCCTCCCAAACATTAAGTAAACTCTGCTAGCCTTAAATCTCCTAAAGGCTCTGTTTCTCCTTCCTTCCTTTCTTTCTCCCTCTCTCTCTGCCTCCCTCTCTCTCTCTCTCCCTCCCTCCCTTCCTTCCCATTCCAGCACAAACACAGCAGGGTACTGGGTTTCTAGTTTACACTGCTTTAAAGAAAATCAGATTTTCAGTGAAGATTTTTCTTCTGTAACTGAGTGACAGATATGACCTTTAAAGAAGGAAGGAAAAATATGTTTGCTTGTCTAGTTTACCAGCAGTAATGACTGTTTTAAAATACTGACAAATGATATGAAACATGATATTGACTGTTCTATAATAATACATCATGGTGAGGCTTTTTTTTTTTTTTTTTTTTGCTAACAGTGCATGGAATACGCAAATGCAAATGTGTATGTGCTTTTTCTGCTGGCAATTCAGCACAAGGCTGAGCAGGAAAGGAAAAGAATAAGGGAAGAAAACAATCTTCAATGGAAATGTTTGTTGCAATAAAACGATAAACCAGATAATAATTCTTCATTTTGCTAAGAAGCTTTCTTTCAAAAAATTCCAGACGCTGATCAGTATCAACTGTAATTTGTCTATTGTGTTCAGCCTATCTTTTCTTCGGTATCAAAGTGAGTAGGAACTTTGCACTAAGGCC
>BLBF01000007.1:47409507-47429648 GCA_015471245.1 Laticauda colubrina | reverse complement strand
TGAGGATGGCAGATGAGATGGCAGATGAGATTCTGCTGAAACGTTGCTACAACTTTAACAGAACTACAATGACGTGGGATAATACCCGAAGGAAGCTAAACAGCACACATGTAAGTACCCGCGAAAGCCTAAGAAAACATATATATATATATACATATATATATTTTAAGCTTTCGCGGGTACTATATTTTTAAGAACTTAGACAAAATCCTCCTGAGGCTTCTCTCAAATATAACTTTGTATCACCAGCCAATAAGGTGGACATTTAGTACCTATAGCAAATAGAGAAAACTGTGGAAAATATTTTTGATGCTTTTTAGATCAATGGCAGATTTTAGGAAATGTATACTTTGTTCTCTTCTTATAGCAAGTCTCCTTTATGGTGGAAGCTTAGATCTGAAAGATTTATTTGGTCTTTTTAGTCTGGTCATCTGATGACAATAGGTTTGTGCTACAATGTTTAATGAAGTTTGAACACAACAAAACAAATTCCATGGACAATTTATACAGGGCAAAGGAAAAAAATGTTGGTTTCCAAGAAGTTAAAGTTAAAACCTGATTAACTTCAGAGTCAGTGACAAAGGCAGAGGCCAGGTTGACACATTAGACATAAGCTGTTTGAAACCTAAGAAGGCTTTTGATCAGCACAGCATAAAAGACATTTTGAATATGGTGGGGGTTGGTGGAAACCCTAGCTTTTGTCACAGCATTAGAACTCAGTAGATATTTGACAAGATGTTTAAATCTCCAGATAAAACTAGGAAGCCTGATCCACATAAAAAAGAAAAAAATTACTGAACTAGAAGGAATTATTCTGTAATGTCCAAACTGAGACTCCCAAGTAATGAGGAAACTGATTTGGTGGGTGGGTGAAGGGTTGAAAATACTGGTGGTTAATGCCATAAATGGTCACAAAACTGCAAAACACTGATTAGGGAGATAATATCAGATGTCTGGTAAGAGAATAAACAGAGGCTGTTTAAACAACTCAAGGAATTATAGAGTATGTAAAGTCCATCTATTTATTTCTAATATATTATACAGATTGCCTAGCTTCTTCCAGATCTCACATCAAGCTGTCCTCTGCTGTTGAAGAAAGAACTGAGAAAAATCTCTTTTCCCTGGAAATCAAGTCATTGAGCTAAACCATTCTCAGGCCTTAAGGTCAAAAGATAGTCATGCTGCCAGGATGTCAAACCACAACTGCAGGATTGTAGAATAATGAACCATTTAAAACAATGGGTCACAAACATATAGTTGGCACCAGGGGTGGGATTCTACCAGTTCACACAGATTTGCTAGAACCAGTTCTTAACATTCTAAGCAGTTCAGAGAACCGGTTGTTAGAAGAAATTACTGGCCTAATCCTGTAAGGAAGGAAGAAAGGAAACATTCTGGTGTTGCTTACAGAAACTGCCTCTCTGTTAACCCTTATTACATTCTTGGCAGGACTAGACTTCCTGTCTCAGGAACTTCTCTGGAGTTTTTTTTCCCCCCTTTTGCTGGTACTTTGCTTGTGTGGAGTGACCATTCAAAGTTACAATGGCACTGAAAAAAGTGACTTATGACCATTTTTCACACTTACGACTGTTGCAGCCTCGCCACAGTCATGAGAGGCCAGGTGAGGAGATGTGTGCCTTGATGTGAGTGATATTGAATTGGCCACACCCAGCCAATAACATGACCACCAGGCCATGTCCACCCAGTCACATGACCACCAAGTCACGCCCACCAACTAAGTCACACCCACCGAACTGGTTGTTAAAAAATTTGAATTCCACCCCTGGTTGGTACTCTATCACAAGAAAGATTTCTTGATTCAAGGACTGTCCCAATGTTTGTCTATCATCCCTCCTCTCCTTATTATAAAGTCATCTTTATCTTTACCTGAGGGTATTTTTCCCAAAAGGGAGCAGAACAAGATCAAAATTTATGTAATTTAAAGTAAAAACATTTTTATTTAAAATAATAGTCTTCCTCTCTCAAATAAATATTTTTTTAAAATATTTTCCTCTATAAAATAAATTCCATGTTCTACTGTAGTAATACAGTTTTGGATACTTCCTAGGCTAATTATTTAGCCCTGAAAAAGAGTAGCAACTTAAACATTTCAAAGTTCCCCATAAAGAAATCCTGTCTGCAAATGATGAACTTGTTTCTCCAAATCTGAACATCTGCTGTTGGACACTCTGACTTCAGGGCTCAAAGAACAGGAAGAAGGATGTGTGATTCCCATTACCAGAGAAAACAGAGGAAAAGCCATACTCAAATTGAAAACAACATAAGCATTTAAAGCAAAGGAAAATGTAAACAAGTAGAGGCAGATCTAGGGCTTATGTGTACAATGTGCCAAAGCCACCAAATCAGACGAATATTTTGTTTGGAACAAGCTAGGCTGAATTTTACAAGCTGTTCTCAGGTGAATAATACCCCTATTACAAATCACTCCGTCTCTGGCCAGATTTGGGTCTGAATGACTGCTAGACCTATCTGCTTAACTGAGGATTTTAGGTATTTAAATATCTACAGTACAGTTCAGATATTTTAAGATACCAAACTTAAAATATAGCAACACAAAAACATTAAGAAACAAAGGACAACTGAAGAGTAATAATTAGATAGCAACAAGAATTATACAAGTGCCCTTTAAACCCATAATTCAACCCATAATTTGATTAGATAATATGCAACATTAATCTATAATCCAGTTTGTTTCATTTTGGCTTGAAGCACTGTGTGAATGTGCAAACTCTGGCTTATTCAATAATGCACATTTAAGCAAACCATAGCATAGTACAATATGAGATTCCAATTGATATTTGTCTTTTACTCCCTAAATTTCCTTCACTTATTTTCTGTGTTGCATTACTATGATTTAACTATTTATAAACATAGTAAACACTACACATAAACACATAAAAGCTAACAGAAACTAATACAGAATAAGGGAGAACCAAGATACAAAGATATAGAAAGGAAACAAAAACACAAAAAGAAACATTAAGAAAAATAGAAATAAGTTTCCTTTTTTTGCAGCAAATGCAAGTATGATGCTAAAATTCTCTCTCACTCTTTGATTACCAGAAAAGCTCACTTTATTTTATTATACATTTTTCCCTAATCATTAAAACCACAAATCATAAGAGCATTTTTCCTATTTCAGGCAAAAGGTCTTTAAAGGGGTTCCAGTCAGCCAATATCTAAATGTAGATATTGCATTTTCCCCTGTAATGAAAGAAGCTAATTTAGCCATCTTTGCAAGTATCCTCATCTTCACCAAGCTTTCTTCCAAACATTTTCACTTCTGAGCATATAATAATAATAATTAGCTGTAGGTGTCATATATAAAAACAACTTTTTAAGCTGCCTATCTATTAGTCCCAAAAGAAAAACTTCTGGTTTCAGTTGTACCACAGTTACATCAGCTACTGAGTCAGATCAAATACAGTACCAGCTGAATCTCCTGGTGTACTCTTGGAGAACTATAATACCATAATTTGAGAGTTCCACCAGCATAACTTGTAACTTGTAATAACAATGTATTGTTATTATAACTTGTAATAACAATGTACTATCGAAGCAACAACAGCACCACTCCAAGCATTGTTCAACAAAATTTGGGTTAATGAAAAAAAAAAAAACCTCTTGAGATCAGACTTATTTATTTAGTACTAGATCATCAGCTGCACAGGAACTCCACAAGAACAAAATATGACATAAATAACTCCTGGCATGCTGTCACCCAAGAAAAAGAATTGGACATGACTCATTCAGGCATTCATATCCAATGACTCAGACTCATTCTGACATATCACATAAAACCCTCAAAGAAACGGTCAGCACAGACAACTCTGTTGGAAGTGGATGCTCCTGCCAAACTATAGAAGATATGTCAATGTGGGCACCAGTGACAGTTGCAGAGATCAAGAAACTTGTTAGCCAGGTAAAATCCCAGGAAAACACCGACCCCTCCAGAAGTCAATAAAAACAAAGTGGGCTTCTGGGGCTCTCTACCCTGACACTGCTCTTTACCAGCATTAGCACTTATGCCTAAGTACACAAGGATTGGGGATTGTGATCACTGTCCCTATATGTAAAAAGGGAAAATGGATAATCCTACCAGTTATAGACCAACAGCCCCTTTAACAAATCAGCAAACTCTATGCAAGACACCTACAGTGGAAATTCCAAGATTGGCTGGAAATACTCTTGGAATTCTTCTGAGCAAACTGGATTTAGGGAAGGACAATCCACCATTGATCAGTGCTTAGTGCTCCTCTCAGGTGTGCATAGGAAACTACTACTACCTTCATTTCATCACTATTGTATAATTATCCAGAACACACTGGATAATTTTAAACTTTCATGCTGCTTTCAGATACCAATCCTGCTATAACATGCAGTGTTATCAGGTTCTGCACACAGCACTTAAAATCCATCAGAAGATGAACTGTGCCATAAACTAGCTTTAATGAATACCTTGTTAATCGTTATAGAGCATTTTATAGTATAATAGAGTGAGTTTGCCATATTCTTCTATCTTTATTGTTCTTACCCCTCCTTTAACACTCTTTAAGACTTTAAAAAGTTTTAAAGATTTTTATTTTTATACTTTTTAGCTTTATTTGGCTGTATTTTTATGCTTTTTGTACCCTAGTTTTATGCTAGTTTTTGACTGTAATAAAGGTTTGATTTGATAGACAATGTCTCTGGTGACAAATATCAATGATACATTGTTTTATTAAAATGTCTTTTTAAGATTAGAACTTAATGTAAATTTCAATTGTTTTGATTATATATCTTAGTCTGTAATCTGTAATCGGTAATCTTCTCATTTGTCCATTTGTATATTGAAATGTTCAGCCCATTTCAGCATACATTCTTTCACTTGTTCTTCTTCAGTCTCATATTACAACAAAAGTTTCTACATTTTAAGCCCCTGTCACACTGCACACACTGAACACTGCACACATCCACACAAAGAGGATGTAAAATGGACAAAAAACCTTGCCATCCGTTCGAAAACGCGATGTACTCACTTGCCTCTGTTTTGCTTCCTCTCTATCCGTCCAGCATCTGTTTATGGACGTTTCATCCGCTCAAAAAGTTTTAGGCTGCTTAAAACTTTTGCGCGGAAAATGTATCCAGTTCGTCCGTTCTGCATCCGCGACGCATCCGCTACGCATCCGCTACGCATCCGCTACGCATCCGTTATGCATCAGCTATATCCGCTAGGCATCCACTGTGTATCCGTGGAACTCGCATCCGCCCGGACGCAGGGAGGAAGCGGAATGGACACGGAACGGATGCAGAACGGATGCAGAACGCAAACAAAGCGTTTAAAACGGAAAAAAACGTTATCAGAGGGGACCTATCTCAGATATTAAGGATGTCTAGAGGATGCCTAGAGGATGCCTAGAGGATGCCTAGTGGAAAACCTATACTGCCTATAAAAAGGGGGAGCAACTTGTCTGCATCGCACTTTCAGACCAGCAGACCAGTGGTGCAGACCTTCATCTGACTCTTCCTCTTCCACAGCAACCAGTCATGTCCACCGTGGATTGCAACAAAATCCTTTCGGCAGCCAACATCCTTCTGCAACACTGCGAAACCATCTACAGTCTCTGTGAACAGCACTATGGGAAGAAAAGGAGGCACCCAAAAAAAGTCTGGCTCCGAAGATGGTTCACCAGAAGAGCACAGTACGGAATGTACAACAAGCTGAAAGTGGAGCTCAGGAGCGAAGACCCTCGGGCGTTCCAGAACTTTATGAGGATGCCTCCAGCCATGTTTGACGAAGTTGTGCAGCGCCTGACACCCAGGTTGACCAAGGCAAACACCAACTTCCCACCCAGCCTGGAACCTGGGCACAAGGTGACACTCACTCAGCGCCACCTGGCCTCAGCGACCACCTACAGGAGCATGCAGTACGGCTGGAGGGTGCCACCAAGCACCATCAGCTTTGTTGTCAGAGAAGTGGTGCAGGCCATCATAGAAGAATACAAGGAGGAGCTCCTCCAATGCCCCTCCACTGAAGAAGGATGGAAGAAAGTTGCAGAGCAGTGGTATTAGAAGTGGAACTTCCCCCACACCGTTGGAGCCATCGATGGCAAGCATGTGGCCTGCAAAGCTCCAGCCAACTCAGTGTCCACTTATCACAACTACAAGGGTTTCTTCAGCATCATCCTCTTCGCCATGGTCGATGCTGACTACAAGTTCATGTACATCGATATTTCAGGCAACGGCTCATCTTCAGATGCCCAGGTATACAACGACAGTCACCTCAAGGAGGGGCTGGAAAGCAACCTCAGGGTGGGCTTCCCAGATCCAGACCCGCTGCCCAATGACACGCAAGATGTACCCTACTTCATTGTGGGGGATGACACCTTCTCCCTCACAACCTACCTCATGAAGCCCTACACCTCCAAATACCTCATCTGTGAAGAGAGGATCTTCAACTACAGGCTGTTCAGGGCAAGGTGGGTGGTGGAGAACGCCTTTGGCATCCTGGCCAACAGATTCCAGGCACTTCTCACCAACATGCAGCATTGCCCAGAGACCATGAGGAGGATCGTGGAAGCTTGCTGCATCCTGCACAATCTCATGCGCACCCGCTACCCAGTCTTGCAGATCAGGATCGTGGACCTCCAGCAAGGCAATGGGGACATGGAGCCTGGGGAATGGAGGCAAGGGCTAAACCTGATTGACACTGAGGATGTGCAAGGCCCCAACAGAGCCTCACGTGAGGCGAAGAAGCAGCGCAACCTCCTGAAACACTGGTGCAACTCCCCAGCTCGAGCGGTGGAGTGGCAAGACAGGATGGTAGATGCTTAATGGATGCTTCCTTCAGCCTGTTTCATCACACAGATGAGATTGGGCCATGTATGTTTGGTTGGCCTACAATGAACAGGGCATTTAATAAAGAGTTGTGTTTATGTTGACATGTGTGGATCAATGCTTACATTGTAATTGATAATGAAAGACCATAGGGGTGGCACCTGGGAGGGTGGACCATACAATCCCACTATGCTTGCACTGGAGGTTTATCTATCCCACAACTATTACCCATCCCATAGGTATCCCTGCCCATCCCACAGGTATCCCTTCCCATCCCACAGGTATCCCTGTCCATCCCACTGCTATCTTAATCCATCCCACAAGCATGCAAAGGCTAAACCATTTCTAAAAGTTTCCACCCAGACTTCATAGAAAAAAATTAATGAAGCAAATGTGTGAAACAAAGATAAACTTTATTAATAACAAGCTGTAAAATAAACATGACCCAAGTCAAGTGTCCAAATAAAGTCCACAAATATCCATGCAGCCAGTCTCTTGCACTCCTCTTGGTCACTCGGAGGTGTGTGCCCAGTCTAAGGTGTTAGGGTTCAGGTGCTGTGGAGGTGGGTGCTGCTGCAGTGCTGGTCTGAGGTGTTATTGGAGTGCCTAGCCCCGAGAGGACAACAGGGGACGATGTGTTGAGGAAGGTGTTGGACAGCTGGCTCAGCCCCGTGATGCTGAGAGGTCCTTCCTCCATGCCATGGGGTGTCAGCCCCAGTACTGAGGACAGATGTACTGAGGCCGGGCTTGGCTGTGGGATGGAGGAAGGAGCAGTGTAGTGGGGATGCCTGGTCTGCAGCGGGGTGAGGACTGTCATGGTTGGCATCGGTGGCATCATTGGAACCGGTGGCAACAGTGTCGCCCGATGACTCTGTGCCTGCATTTGTAAGGGCTGCTGTCTGTGCTGCTGGACCTCTGGGTAGCTGTAGCCTTGGTAGGTGAGGGGCTGTGGGAAGCCTTGGTATGGGAGGGACATCACCTGGGGTGGAGTAGCAGACCTGGACTGGGTGGGAGCAGGTGCCTCTGGGTCTGGAGGGTTGTTAAGCAGCGTGGTGATCCTCTCCTTCACCACCTGGTACTGGGGATCCGCCATCTCCTTGAGGGTCTGGTTGACACAATTGAGGAAGGGCTTGCGGTTGGAGGAGGAGTATTTAATGGGGACCAGCTGAGAGAGGAGACCTATGCTGGTGCGGATGGTGTCCCTGATCTCCACCAGGACCTTGTGGCTCTGCCCCTCCTGCGGTCCGGCTCTCTGCCTTACTGTGGAGGTGGAGGTGTGGGTGGATGCGACTTCGGCAGCGGTGGATTCGATGTCTCCTTTCTCCCACTGCACCAGGGAGTCCTCCTCGCTCTCCACCATGCTTTCAACACCTGCCTGGGGGTTCTCCACCGTGGCACGCTCCACAGATACCTGCATGGAGACAGGGACTGACTCTCGGCCGCCAGAGGACTGGCTCCCAGCAGGCTGCCAGAGAGAGAGGGAAGAGATTTGGGCTCCTGGTACTCCTCGGTGGCGGACCTCACCCTCCAGGAAGCTGCACTTGGCCATGACATAATTCTCTCTGTCCGTCAGCTTAACCGTGGCCTGGCCAGATTTTTTGAGGTGCAGCTTCCTGTACCAGGTGTGCATGTGCTTCCACCAGCTGAGGAGCACCTCCAAAGTGTAGCCCATACTCTCCGCCCTCTCTCTCCAAGCAGCCTGCTTTCTTTTGATGTCCCTGTACAGCTGGTGTCCCTTCCGCCACAGATAGTCATTCTCTCTCAGCCATTCCAGCACCTCATCCTCGTGCGCTTCCTCAATGTAGTACTGCCTCCTCTCCCGTTGTTGCATACGCCTCTTCCTCCCTTTGGCAGGACCAGATGGGCCCTCATCAGAGGGGCTTCCAGGTTGTTGGGGCTGCTCCTCCACACCAACAGCAGCAGCAGCAGCAGCAGCAGCAGCATCACCAGCAGGATCATAATCATCATCATCAGCAGCAGCAGCAGCATAATCACCAGCAGGATTATAAGCAGCAGCAGCAGGATCAGCAGCAGCAGCAGCAGCAGCAGCAGCAGCAGCAGCAAGACCAGGATCAGCAGCAGCAGAGTAAGCACCAGCAGCAGGGTCAGCAAGACCAGGAGCATGAGCAGAACGAGCAGAACCAGCAGGACCAGCAGGACCAGGAGCAGCTTCAGCAGAGTACGCAGCAGCAAAAGCACCACCGCCAGGAGCAGCTTCAGCAGAGTACACAGCAGAAGCACCACTGCCAGGAGCAGCTACAGCAGAAGCTCCAGCAATAGAAGAGCAAGCCCAAGCAGCAGAAGCCCCAGCAGAAGATGAGTCAGGGACAAGGGGCGGGAGGGTGGCCCTGTCCCTCTTGCCAGAGATGGCGGCAGGTTGCTGAGACTTTCGCTTCTTCCCCATGGTTGTGGGGTTTTTGGCTGGGAGGGAGGCTGGCAGGAAGGCTGGCAGGCACCAAGGCTGGCAGGAAGCCTGTTAGGAAGCCTGGCAGGAAGGCTGGCAGGAAGGCAGGCACCAAGGCTGGCAGACAGACTGGCTGGCAGGGAGGCTGGAAGGCAGGCTGGCAGCAAGGCTGGCAGGGAGGCTGGAAGGCAGGCTGCCAGCAAGGCTGGAAGGCAGGCTGGAAGGCAGGCTGCCAACAAGGCTGGCAGGGAGGCTGCCCAGGAGCCTGGGAGGCAGGCTGGGAGGCAGGCTGGCAGCAAGGCTTGCAGGCAGACATGCAGGCAAGAACTCGAGGTATCCAGCAGCAGGTCTTTCCTCAGAATGCTGGCCACATGCGAGCTGCTTCCCTTTATATCCGGGGGGCTTGCGCAATGCATCCCCCCCGCATGCGCAATTAATGCCAGGCATCTGTTAGGCTTCCGCTGTGCATCCGCTAGGCTTCCGCTGTGCATCCGCTTCATCCGTTCTGCATCCGCTTTTCTGAGCCCCCCCGGAAGCCTAGCGGATGCGCCATATGCTTCCATCCACTGTGCTTCCGTTCCGCATCCGCTTTGCATCCACCCTGCGTCCTCCCCGCGTCCATGTTATCCGCTCCAATTATGCAAATTTTCACCCCTTTTGAGCGCGGATACAACAGATGTAACATTTTTCTCTTCCATTGTGTCCTTTTTGCATCCGTTGGGCAGTGTGACACGGCCTTTAGCAGTAGCACACTCATCATTAGCACGTTGTTCTCTTTCAAAATCAGTATTTCATTGACCACATCATAAAATCTTTTTCCACTTTAAATCTTTCTGAGAATTGATAACATAATGCTATATGTTATGTTCTGATAATATAAAAAACCACTGAGTATATCTCTTCTCTTAATTTTATTTTACCATCCCCTTCAAATATCTCATAAATTATCTGTCTGTTTGTTTATCTTTTGTCTATAGAATGTTTTTTTGTGTGTTAAGGCCACAAAGGAGCCTTCAGCCACAACCTAGATTTATATGTTTTCCTATATTCTATAAATGGCCCTTCTAACATAATGATTTTTGAAATTTACAGAGTATGACAAAATCTAATTTCAGATCTGGTGGCCCTAATCCTCCTCTTTCCTTAGCATTTCATCTCCGATAACATCTTACCTCTGATTGCAGCTGATGGCAGTGATGATTTTCTTAGAATTTTCTTCTTCTTCATCAGAAACATTCAGCCATTATACACTAGGTCACTTCATCTCACTAGACTTGAGAACTGATTGTACTAAATTGTAGATAAAGCATGTTTGCTTTCAGATTGATTTTTATTATTGTGGAAACTGAAGAAGGAAAAACTACATTACTAAGTACCATCCGTGTTATTGTGCATTTTGTGAAATGTGAAATTTTTCCTCATCCTCAGCCCTTCTTATCCTCCTGCCCTCCTATCTTGAGTTGTGAAACATCTCCCTTTTTATGTGACTCCCTATCGCCAGTCAGATGTAGATCTGTTCTGAAAAATGCTTTCAAACTGTCCAAACTTTACAGTAAAGGTCACCTTATCATTATATCCCTCTTTTGGCTTATTTGGCTATAATGAAAAGCTGTTTTGACACATGAAAGATGTTCTCATTATGCAAAAAGCTATCTGGCCTGGCTTAATAATTTGAAAGACATCCAAGAAGTTTACCTCAAGAATAACAGAACCTCCCTTTTATTAACTCACTGATTGTTTTTGCAGACCTCTAGGTTTGGTACTAACATCCATCATGTTTTTTTCCCCCCTAAATAGTTCTTGTTACAAATGTGGTGCATTTTATTTCTTTCTTCTTTATTTTTTTATTTTAGAACACCCAAGACCTTTAATTCAAAACTAACCATACATGGACATTCACAATAAATTATGTATTAAGATAAATACATTTTAAAAATGTATCAGCTGTAGAAGGGTAACAATATTAGTCCCTTTAGCAAAACAGACAATGTGTTGATATATGTGTCTGATCTCTAGTCCTCTGCTGGGTCCTGTGTTCAAAGGAAAAAATGAATTATATGTATTATAATGTATTTTTGTACATTATTTTAATTTACATGCATAACCTCAAGAAGGATTACATTGTGGACCAACATAAAAATATAATAAAGGCATACTTAACATGCCCACATTCATACATTCACATGATCATTCAAAACCTCCCACTTCCTCCATCGTCCCTCCCTCCCTCTCTCTCTGTCTGTTTCTGTCTCCGTCTCTCTGTCACTCTCTCTCTCTTTTGCACAGTTTTATAAAAAATGAAAAACAGAACTGGATTCTCCCTTTCCATCTCCTAGTGAAGCAGTATTTTCATGTTTTATGCATCATATGCTGCTCTATCAATTTGACCATCTTATTTGCTTTTCTGGTTATTTATGCAACATTTTATTCCGGTTTCTGACATTAGTTACTTTCTTCCACCGCCTTTTGTTTCCAGTCCACATAGAAGACTGATGCTATCTCAGTTAGAAATTGAATCGTCTGGGAGATTTTATTTCTGCTTCTAATCATCTCCTTGCAGCTCTGTGGATGGCGGCATTTGGCAAACATCAATTCTTCTTGTTTTCTCTTGTGTCTGAATGAAAGTAATTATGTTTACAACAAATTAAGCATCATATTTTTTTCATCCCTTTTGGTGTTCAGTAGAGCTTGATTCATCTCGTCTTCAGCAGGCACTTAGGCTGCTCCTCGCTTTTGTTCTGAAAAGCAAGCTAAACATTAGTTTGTGGAAAGGATATACTTCCTACTAACTGGTTATTGACCCAGTTATGAGCAATTTGTGGGAATAACTTGGAAAGTCTTGATTGTTCAGATGACTGACTGATTTGGAATAGCTGGTAGATGTTCCAACATCCCTCAGATATCAACATATGGGAGACTGGATTAAATTCCTGGTACATCTTATTGAAAGAGGACTTCAAGTAACAAGGAGAGGAAAAGTCTTTGCTTAGATCAACACAGAACTGTTTATATATTCCAAATATTTTAATATTTCTGTTTGAAGATGTAAATCTTTATTTTTTAAGTAAATTTCTAATTAAATCTTTTATTTCAGTCTTAAATGATAGTATTATTAAATGGTTATGTTCTATCCCCTCTTTCCATATCCCTTCCTTCCTCTGCTTTCCATCTTTCTCTATTTCCATATCTCTTTTTATGCTGTTCACCTCATACATTCAAACTATACTCTTTAACTGATGCTGTATATGCATTTTATTTTATGCATACATATAATCCCAATACTTGGGATGTTCTTTGTACATTTCTTTGATGTTGACATGATCTTAATCAAGATATTAATCATGATAACGACATATTAGTTCAAGAATCAGAGATATAGCATTTCTCACTCACCGATGTCTGAACAGGACTAATAGCAGAACTGTTGGACCTTACATGCTTTTCCTCTGGTAATAATGATTTGCAAACTAGGGCTTTCAAATCCTTTGCTAGACCAATACTTGAACACAGCTCAGCTGTCTGGAATCCACACTATATATCAGACACAAATACAACTAAGTGAGTCCAGAAGTATTTTACCAGAAGAGTACTACATTCCTCTGTTCACAACAGAATATCCTACACCACCAGACTTGAGATTCTAGGCTTAGACAACCTTGAACTATACCGGCTAAGATTGGACTTAAGCAAAGTACATAAAATCACATGTTACAACATCTTAAGGCTAGGTCACACTGTCCAATGGATGCAAAACGTATGCAAAAAGGACACAGCGGATGAGCAAAATTTCGGGGGTAGCTCCATCCATTGTTATCCATTCTCAAAAATGGCAAAAATTTGCATAAACAGAATGGAAAACAATGGAAGGGAATGGACGGGGTAGTACGTAGCGAGGATGTTAAGCAGATGTTCGTAGGAAGCCTAGCGGATGGAAGCAGATGATACATCCGCAGGGCTTCCGGGGGAGAATAGCAAAGCGGACAAGTAGCGGAAGGAGCGGATGCATAGCAGATGACGCGGATGCATCACGGACGCCTATAGGATTCATAGCAGATGCATAGCGGATGCGTAGCAGATGCAAAGTGTTCACTGCGCATGTGGGGAGTATGAATTGTTTCAGATCCGCAGATATAAAAGGATGAAGCTCGCAAGCAGTCACCATTCAGAGGAAAGACCTGCTGCCAGAAACATCTTGAAAGAACATCATGGTTCGTCAGTCAGCGAAGAAGAGAAAGCCTGTGCCTACTCCTGCCAGCCCTGGCAAGAAGGACAGAACCACCATACCACCCCCTGGCACTGACTCTGAAGCTGCTGGTGCTTCTGCTGCTGCTGCTGCTGCTGGTGGTGGTGGTGGTGCTTCTCCTGCTGTTGCTGCTGCTGCTGATGGTGGTGGTGCTGCTGGAGCATCTCCTGCTGCTGCTGCTGCTGCTGCTGGTACTGCTGGTGCTTCTCCTGCTGCTGCTACTGGTTCTTCTCCTGCTGGTGCTGCTGCTATTGCTACTGCTACTGCAACTGCTGCTGCTGTGGTGGACCAGCCCCAAGGCCCTCAAAGCCCTGCTGCTGAAGGCCCTGAAGCCGCTGCCAGAGGGAGGAAGAGGCAAGGCAAGGAGAAGGGAGAGAGGAAACAGTACTCCATTTCCGAGGACCATGAGAGGAGGTGCTGGAATGGCTGAGGGAGAACGAGTACTTGTGGAGAAAGGGCCACAGACTCTATCGCGACACCAAGAGAAAGCAGGCAGCTTGGAGAGACAAGGCAGACAGCCTGGGCTGCACTTCAGATGTACTCCTGGGATGGTGGAAGCACATGCACACCTGGTATGGCAAGCTGCACCTCAAGAAATCTGGGCAGGCCACTATCAAGCTCACTGACCGGGATATGTACGTCATGGCCAAGTGCAGCTTCCTGGAGGGTGAGGTCTGCTACCGAGGAGCAGCCATTCTGTCAACCCTCTCCCTCAGACAGCCCACAGACAGCCAGTCCTCTTCCAGCCAAAAAAGAGCTGTCCTGTCCACGCAGGTGACTTCAGAGGGCCCCATGGAAGAGACCCCCCTGACAGCTGCATTCCCCATGCCAGAGGACGTGGAGGATCCCCTGTCTCAAATGGAGCAAGAAGAAGAGCAGCCAGAGACCAACCCACCCCCATCCCCAGCTCCACCTCCACAGAAAGCAGGCAGAGAGGCAGACTGGAGGGCCAGAACCACACTGTCCTCTTGGAGATCAGGGACACAATCAAAAACAGATCTTCTCTCTCAGCTGGCCCACAGCAACATACCATCCTTGAACCACAAGCCCTTCATCACGTACATGAGCCAGACCCTCATGGACCTGCCCGAGGCCCAGTACCAGGTGATGAAGGAGTAGATCAGAGCACTTCTGCACCACTCTTCAGGTCCAGCTGAAGCTGCTCCGACCCACTCCAGGAATGCTCCTCCACCCCAGGTGATGTCACAGCCCTTCCACAGCTTTCAAGAGCCCCTCACCTACCAAGGCTATGAGTACCAAGACTTCCCACAGCAGAGGCAGCCCTTCCCAGTCCAGGCCCAGGTACATCGCATGCAAAAGATGCCTCACCTCACCCAGCTGCAGACCAGACAGCCCCACTACACTCCTCCTTCCTCCACCACATAGCCAAGCCCGTCAATGGACAATCTGTCATCAGTCTTGTGCCTGACATCCCAGGTCCTTGATGAAGGGCTCTCAACCTCACGGGACTGAGTCAGCTCTCTGAGAGCTTCCTGAACACACCATCCCCTGTTGTACTCTCAGGGCCAAGCACCCCAATGGCGCCTCAGACCAGCACTCCAGCCAGAGCCACCTCCACAGTCCCTGGCCACTTAACAGCTGAGACCATGGACATGACTCAGAGTGACTGAGAATAGTGCCAGAGACTGAGTTGTTACTTGTTCACTTTATCTTTGCTTAAGACACTTTACTTGGTTCATTTTCCTTTTTTAATAAAGTCATACAGTTTACTTAAGACAGTTATTAATCAAGGTTATCTTTGCTTCACACACTTGGTTCATTTTATTTACTTCATAAAGTATTGGTGAAAACTTTGAAAAAATGCTTAAGCCTTTGCATGCTTGTGGGATAGGTAAGGATAGTTGTGGGATGGGTAAGGATAGTTGTGGGATAGGTAAAGATAGCTGTGGGATGGGTAAGGATAGTTGTGGGATGGGTAAGGATAGCTGTGGGATAGGTAAGGATAGTTGTGGGATGGGTAAGGATAGTTGTGGGATTGATAAACCTCCAGTGCAAGCATAGTGGGACTGTATGGTCCACCCTCCCAGCTGCCACACATATGGCCCTTTTTTTTATCAATAACAATTTAGTCATTGATCAACACATTTCAAAATAAACAAAGGTCTTTATTAATGCCCTATTCATTGTAGGACCACTCAACATACATGGCACAATCTCATCAGTGTTATGAGACAGGCTCAAGGAAGCATCCATTAAGCATCTACCATCCTGTCTTGCCACTCCACTGCTCCAGCTGGGGAGTTGCACCAGTGTTTCAGGAGGTTGCGCTGCTTCTTCCCTTCATGTGAAGCTCTGTTGGGGCCTTGTCCATCCACAGTGTCTGTCAGGTTTTGTCCTTGCCTCCATTCACCAGGCTCCATGTCCCCATTCCCTTGTTGACGGTCCACAAGTCTGTTCTGCAACACTGGGTAGCGGGTGCACATGAGATTGTGCAGGATGCAGCAAGCTTCCACGATGCTCCTCACAGTCTGTGGGTGATGCTGCATGGTGGTGAGAAGTACCTGGAACCTGTTGCACAGGATGCCAAAGGCATTCTCCACCACCTGTTTTGCCCTGGACAGCCTGTAGTTGACGATCCTCTCTTCACTGGTGAGGTATCTGGAACTGGAGGGCTTCATGAGGTAGGTTCTGAGGGAGAAGGTGTCACCACCCACGATGAAGTAGGGCACATCTTGTGTGTCATTGGGTAGGGGGTCTGGATCTGGAAAACCTATGATGAGGTTGTGTTCCAGCCCATCCTTGAGGTCACTGGTGTTGTATACCTGGGCATCTGAAGCTGACCTGTTGCCTGAAGCATCGATGTACATGAACTTGTAGTCAGCATCAACCATGGCAAAGAGGATGATTCTGAAGAAGCCCTTGTAGTTGTGATAAGAGGACCCTGTGTTGGCTGGAGCTTTGCAGGCCACGTGCTTCCCATCTATGGCTCCAACGGTATAGGGAAAGTTCCACCTCTGATACCACTGTTCTGCAAGTTTCCTCCAGCCTTCTTCAGTGGTGGGACACTGGAGGAGCTCCTCCACGTATTCTTCGATGATGGCCTGCACCATTTCTCTGACCACTTTGCTGATGCTGTTGTGTGGCACCCTCCAGACATACTGCATGCTTCTGTAGGTGGCTCCAGAGGCCAGGTGGCACAGAGTCAGTGCCACCTTCAGTCCAGGGTCCAGGCTGGGACGGAAGTTGGTGCTCCACTTGGTCAACCTGTGTCTCAGACACTCAACAATTTCGTCAAACATGGCTGGTGGCATCCTCATGAAGCGCTGGAATGCACGAGTGTCTTCATTCCTCAGCTCCACCATCAACTGGTCATACAGTCCAAACTCCACTCTTCTCCTGATCCATCATCGGCCCCACACAGCTCTTGGATGTCTCCTTCTTCTCCTTGCATAGAAAAGGTGAAACAGTCTGAAGAGGGCTTGGTTCTGGTGTTGAATGATGGCAGCGACCATAAGGAGTGTGTGATGATCCATGGTGGAGATCAATGGATGACGTGGAAGAGTAAGACCAAGGGTGAAAAGGTCTGTACACCACGGCTGCTGGACTGATACTGAGATCCAGGTGATTTCCTCCCCCTTTTTATAGGAAATATCGGTTTTCCGCTAGGTGTCCTTCCACATACTCTAGGCATACTCCAGATATCCTAAATATCCAAGATATATCCCATGTACAAACGTTTTGTCCATTTTCATGCTTTATATACGAGATGCATCCGCTTACATCCTTTCTATTTCCATGCTACTAATGCTGTGTGGACGTTCCATGTACCTTTCACTTCCTCCCTCTTTCTGCTTTCAGCTGCAGCAGATATGAATTGAGGGGATGGCCAGAGGATGCCAAGAGGATATAGTGGACGTGTAACGGATGACAACGGACGTAGAATGCTTGTTGCCCGTATGTGTCACAGATGTACATCGTACGCGGCGGAAATTTCATCCGCTCAAAAAGTTTTGTCTAGCTCAAAACTTTTTTAGCAGATGAAATAGCAGTAGACGGAAGTTTGACGGATAGAGCGTATGAAACACATATGCAGTGAGTACACAAAGGATACATCGCGTTTTCCAATGGATGGCAAGCTTTTTTGTCCGTTTTACATCCTCTTTGTATCCGTTGGTGCAGTGGGACATGGGCTTTACCAGTTAATGAATATTTCAGCTTTAACCACAACAACACAAGAGCACACAACAAATACAAACTTAATGCAAACCACTCCAAATTTGACTGCAGGAAGTATGATTTCAGCAACAGAGTGGTCAATGAGTGGAACTAACTACCTGATTCTGTTGTCACCTGCTCAAACGCCCACTCCTTTACCCTCAAACTAACCTCTATTGACCTCATCTCATTGTTAAGAAGTGTGTAAAGAGCAACTCTAGGATGGAGGATGTTAGACCCGTGATAACTTCTTGAAGTCTTCTGTTTACAATAACAATGTTTAAATATTGCAAGTTTAAGCTGGGTAACTTCATCTCTCAGAATTTCCCCAGAGAGCATACTGGCAGTTGAAGTTTGGCCAGCTTAAACTTGCTGGTTTAGACTAAGTTATTATTAAATATCTATAAATCTAACACAGTTAATCAGCTATATTAGGGGGGATCTTAAACTTGTTCAACAATTTGTTACCTATCATTCTTCCAAATTATTTTCTTTGTTCAGATATGTCAAGTGTTCTTAGGGAAGTCATAGGCACTCTACAAATTATTAATTTAAATGACAGAAGGGAGAAACTGGAAGAAGAAAAGAAATAAAAAAATAAGAGAGGCAATCTAAAGGTTTTATTTTATCTTAATTATCTTCAGGAGGAAAAAAAATCTGCCTTTCTCTAATTTACATTTTTTAAAATTCATATTATTTGATATATGACTGATCAATATCCAAAATAGTAATAAGATAAGAAATCTTATTTTCCAAAGTTTTACTTTTTTATCCCAGGGAATAAACCATGAAACCTATTGTAGAATTTTCTTAAGTTGGGTAAATGTGTGGTCATGTATCCATTTCACATAAAAATCTTAAAAACAGTATTTAAAATGTTCTAAATGTAGTCTTGAACCTTATATCTGTAATTCTTACAACAGTTCCTAAATATTTTTTATGAGAAATTGAGACTAGAGTAAGCAACTAGTTTCAAGCCATCAAACACAGAACAGGTCCCTAAAATCTGAATAACTTTATATGTTAAGTCTTTTAGCTCCTGTATTTAATTGGGGCTATGATTACTATAACCAAAATGACTGAGAAAAAGACATTATATTCTTTTTCTTTTTTAAAATAAAAGTATTTATAATGATGTATGATAAGAAGTATAGGTTACCAAATTGCCATTTTTCTTTTTTAATAAGGTGGAAGAAGTCTCTGAATGTTGGTTCTTGATTTCTACTATGATCAGTCCCATGGTCAATGCCAACTATTAAATTTAATTTCTTACAGACACTGGTTTCTCCGTTCTAAACCTTCCAAAAATGTTATTTGTACCAGGAGAAAAATGTTTTTTTTTCTGCATCAGTGGTGTTTCCAGATGTTCTTCACATTCACACATACGGACATTGTTTTCATTTGCCATTAAGTATGTTGCTAAAGGATGCACATCCCTCAAAGCCAAAAACCAAGTACTTAGAAATGATGAAATGTTTGAAATAGCTTTCAAACTGTAGATTAAAGTTATTTAAATGAGCTACATAAAATAAATCTTTCAGATCATACCAAATTCAAGGCTACATTACAAGGCTGTTATTATCTGTTATAAATTTCAGAATATACTTTCAGGAATTGGAATGAAGAAAAAGTAGTTCTTGCAAAGATATCTATCAAAACATGAAGAATATCTTTTTTTCTAAAAATATATACTTGAATTTGTATCCAACTGTATAAATGTTTTTCAGTTCCATCTGAAGGTATGCTTTCAGAACTCAGGAGGGTATATGATTTGTTTTCCCTGTTGATTGGAGGACTTTGTCAGAAGATCTTTGTAACAGAATTATGATTGCATTCTTAACAATAAGAATTCATCTTTTTGCAGAAGAATTTTGGATAGATGTCCAGAAATGTAACCAATAGAAGATTCCCAAATTCAGCAAGTCTGGTTTAATTTATTATCTGATAGATGAAGTGCTACATATTGCTTTCTTAAAAGCTAATCTCTGCAAGATTCATTCCACATTTGTTTGCATAAAAGCATAATAGATTAATAAAAATAAATAAATTTGAATTTTCAATTTACCTTACTGCTGCAATTATATCAGAAGCAGATTGGCTCCCATCCCATTATAATTGAATCCACTTGGATTTTTTGTTCTTAACAATTTTTCACTATACTGAAATCAGAACATTGGCTATTATGTGGTCTTGAGAAAATTTATTTTGTGGACTGTGTGTCCCGATGTATGTTTCTCTACTTTTATAAAATGTATTTTCACTTCATTGTCATATTATGCATATATGATTTGGGTGAAGGATAGGTCCCACTGGCCGATGGACACAAAATGCATGCATAAAGGACACAGCAGATGAGCAAAATTTCGGCTCCAATCCATTGTCATCCGCTCCAAAAAGTGGTGAAAATTTGCATAAAAAGAACGGAAAAGAATGGAAAAGAACGGAAAAGAACGGAAAAGAACGGAAAAGAACGGAAAAGAA
>BLBF01000007.1:47366864-47391322 GCA_015471245.1 Laticauda colubrina | reverse complement strand
CATTGATATACAATTGAAAGCACATAAATGATACATAGTTACAACAGGGGGATATTTGGCCCCTCACTGGAAGGCAACAGGAAACTTTTTCTTTTGTTTTCCCTTGATGAATGGGATTTCTGGCCCCCTCCTAGTATTATGTAGACTCAGATTTGTATTGAGCATTCGCTCCTGGATTCAGTATACTTCTGCTTCTATCACAGGTAATAAAATTGCTTCCAATCTTCACAGGAGTTCAGTTATAACAATACTCCCCTACTTATTAAAAGTCCAAAGTTACTGTCCTTTTAAAGAGGGAATCTGGATTAGCAAATTGGTGAAGAGGAAAGAGGGAAGGAGGGGGGGAGAAGCAGGCTGTTTCACACCCTGGCTGCAAACATCTGAAGACTGACTCACAGCTCCTGGTGCTCACTGCCTTACAAGGATGGGATGAATCTCACCATCTCACCACCCTGCAAGGATGATCGTAGAACCCCCAGTACTCGACATATATACATATATCTCTATACTAATAATAATAATACTTTATTTGCAGTCACAGACCAAAACACAAGTACAACAAAAGAAGAACATGGGAAAATTAATCATGAACAATTGGTCACCAAAAACTTGACTAAGGGGAATTACAGTGTTGTCCTCTGATGGTTAAAGCTCTTTAAAAAAAAATGGAAACCTGAGAAGTTATGTATGAAGAGCCATCCTCTGGACAATATAAGAACAAATTACTAATATTGGGTCTAGAAGAGTCTGTTTCATGGAGACACAGTAACTTAGATCTGCCTGCGTTATACATAAGGCAATATAAAAGAACATGCTCCACAATTTAAACCTCAGTTCTGTCACAGGGGCATAGCTGCTGGTTAATTGGGAGCCTCTTAAATTGCCCATCCAGTCGTGCTGAGGGCAAGACATTAAAGCGAGCTAGGGAGAAAGCTCTTCTATACTTGGGAATGGTTAGAGTGTAAAAATAGGAAACCATCCTCAGTCCATAATTATTAAATTGGCTGAAGATCAGAGGGGAGCAAGTTTTGTTCACGCTGGCTCATAGATATTGCAAGTCAATGTCCACAAGTTGTTGGACTACCCTAAATTGGGCGTCCTTAAGGCCATAATCTCCCAGGCCATTCCCCATAAAACCTAGCAGGTGTAATTTCTTCATCAGCTCCCTCTCCCAATGAGAAATATGAGAGTCAGCAAACTCCAGGGAGAGGTAGCTACCAGGAACTTCCAGAAAGAGCATCTGAAACTACCATTTGAATGTATTAATCCACACCATACATTCAACTGATCGAGTGCCCAGTTCCAGGTACATCAGAGCAAAACCAACACAAAGAGGAAGACCCAAAGTTTTTCTAAGAAAGATAGCCTGGGTTCTTTCAATACAATCCTTGAAGTCCCGTATCCATATGGGAATTCTCTAAAGAGTTTGAGCTTTGTAAATATGCAGAGCAGAAGGAATAAACTGGCTTCCTTGGGTACAAAAAAATCATAAAATCTGCTGGTGACCACAGGAGGCCAAATTCAGCACCTGGGTTCGATGTCTAGTCCAAATACTGGTGTTCAGAAATTGAATACCTAAATAGTTAAAACCTGCTTAACAGCATTACCATCAATAGCCCAGTTATACAATTTCCGGGCTCTAGAGAATACCAATACTTTGGATTTGTCATAATTAATGGACAAGTGGTTCTCAGCACAGTAAGACCCAAATGCAGAAAGTAATCTTTTCAGACCTGGCCTTGACAATGAAAGGAGGGCTGCATCATCAGCATAAAGGAGAAGCGGGATCTTCGTAGTTGACACTTTGGGGCATGGGACTCAATGCATCAAATGTGAAAGGCCAAGTCAGATAAGAATAAATTAAACAAAAGAGGAGCCAGAACACAACCCTGCCTTATTCCGTTCTTAATCGGGATAGGATTAGAAAGTTCTCCCTGCAAACCACACCTGACCTGACTAGAGGTCTGGTTATATAAGGATCTAATTAGGAACAGAAAACATCTATTGATAGAACTTTTGAGCAGTTTTTACCACAACAATCCCCTAGGGGGACTAACGCTGACTTTAGGTCGAGAAAAGCAATAAAAAGCTGGACACCTGGTCTGGTAGTATATTTATTGACCAGGTGCGCTAAGACAAAATAGTGGTCCAGTGTGGCACAGCCTGCTTTAAACCCAATCTGTTCAGCACCAATAATATTGGACTCCTCAACCCAAGTGAGGAGTCCAATGTAGACTCCTCACTTGGGTTGAGGAGTCCAATATTAGATATTTAGCTTACAATTTTGCAATGATGGAATGCAGGCTTATGGGGCGATATTCGGCTGGATTGTTCCTATTTCCTTGTTTAAAAACTGGAACAATAATTGCTAAGCTCCAGGAGATAGGGATCCTACCAGAGGTATTGATATGCATGAAGAGTCTTGCTAAGAGAGGAATCTACCACTCGGGATTGGATTTTAGCAGATCAGGGGGTATAGCATCAGGGCCAGGGGCTTTGCCTGACTTGAGTTCAGAGATAAGATCAGTAATCTCAGCATGAGTCACAGGTTGCCAGTCAGGAACTGCAGGAGGCAGCTGTGGCCCAAGCATGGTCAAACTTGTTGATGCCTGGAAAATTGCCAAGAAATGGTTTTCCCAATTTCTGTTGGAAATACAGCAGAGAGGGAGTTATTGATGACCTGGCAAGGAGCTGGCAACAATTTGCCAAAATAATCAAGTGTTCTTCTGCTGGATGGGGAGGAGATTGATCCCACTTCTCTCTGTCTTTAGCTTTCTTTTCCTTAGCAATTAGTCCTTTATACTCCCGCTTCAAGCAACAGTAGTCCTCTGGTGGGCATTTATCCCTTCGATTATGATAAAGCAGATAAACCCGATTAATCTGGTTCCTGAGCATCAGATGCTCTTTGACAAACCAAGAATTACTTCTTGAATGATATGGACCACTCGGCCTACAGACGGCTCCTAGCTCCCTTTGAACACTATTAATTAGTGATTCAAAGGCCGAGATTGTCCCTGGGTCACTACTTGTTAGGGCCTGATTGTATAAGCTGAGACATTCTGGAAATGATAAAAGGATAAAAAGGAGTGAAACTTTCTTTCAGTATTAGAAGACCATTTGATCCTCCTTGTCTACGAGGCCATATAGGGATCTAATATCTGGGGACTCCTAGGGAGGTGTATATTTGAGGAAAGCCCAATGATTGTAACCAGGGGGTAGTGCTCTCCATAAGGCAGTCCACATAAAAAGCATGGACTGACTTTCTAAGAAGCTGGGATACCAGCACAAAATCAATAACACTACTCCCACGTGAGGAACTAAAAGTAACTCACCAGCTAGAACACATAGGGTACTCCCATTAATAATTATCTCATTGTGTTGGGCTGCTAAAAGGGCTAACTGAATGCCAGCAAAATTTATTAATTCATCCTTAGAATGTCTGGCTGAAATCAGGTGTCCTATGGCCTAGAGGGTTTCTTGGGAATAGAGAGCTTCATTCGATGGGGAAACTTGAACTGCCAATCGGGCATTAAAGTTGTCCCCTATCAGGATGTACAGTGCTGAATTTAGTTTCCATAAAAGTAATGTAATTCTCCAGCACGCCCCATTCAGCCTTAGTATCAGCTTGCCTCATCGTCGGGGGAAGATAAATGTTGAACACTAATAGTTTGCTGCATCCTCTCTTAAGGCCCTGTCACACTGGCCGACGGATGCAAAACTTTTGTAAAAAGGACACAGTGGACGAGAAAAATGTTCCATCCGTTGTTATCCTCTCTCAAAAGGGGCAAAAATTTGCATAACCAGAGCGGACAACATGGAAAGGAATGGACGGGGGGAGGACGTAGGGCGGATGGAAAGAGGATGCTCCACGGAAGCCTAGCGGATGGAAGTGGATAAGAGCAGATGGCACATCCGCAAGGCTTCCGGGGGAGCGCAGCAAAGCGGACATGGAACGGAAAGAGCGGATGCAGAGCGGATGCAGAGCGGATGCAGAGCGGATGCAGAGCGGATGAAGCGGATGCACAGTGGATGCCAAGTGGATGAAGCGGATGCAGAGCGGAAGCCAAGCTAATGCCTAGCGGAAGCCAACCGGATGCCTAGCATTCACTGCACATGCGGGGAGGATGCATTGTGTCAGCCCCGCGGATATAAAGGGAAGCAGCTCCCAAGCAGGTCACCATTCAGAGGAAAGACCTGCTTCCAGACACAGCTTGCCAGCCAGCCAGCCAGCCAGCCAGCCAGCCAGCAACTCAACAACCCCACAACCATGGGGAAGAAACGGAAGCCTCTGCCATCTGCTGCCAGCCCTGGCAAGAGGGGCAGGGCCACCCTCCCACCCTCAGGCCCTGACTCTGCTTCTGCTGGGGCTTCTGCTGCCCCGGCTCGATCTTCTGGTGCTGGGGCTTCTGCTGATGCTGCTTCTGGAGGTGGGGCTTCTGCTGGTGCTTACTCTGCTGATGATGCTTCTGGTGGTGGTGCTTCTGTTGATGCTGCTTCTGGTGGTGGTGCTTCTGCTGGTGCTTACTCTGCTGGTGCTGCTCCTGGTGCTGGGGCTTCTGCTGGGGCTTACTCTGCTGGCACTGCTCCTGGTGCTGGTGCTTCTGCTGGTGCTTACTCTGCTGGCACTGCTCCTCGTCCTGCTGATCCTGCTGGTGCTTACTCTGTTGGCACTGCTCCTCATCCTGCTGGTCCTGCTGGTGCTCCTGGTCCTGCTCGTGCTCCTGGTCCTGCTGGTGCCCCTGGTCCTGCTCCTAGTCCTGCTGGTGCTGCTGCTGCTGCTGGTGGTGTGGAGGAGCAGCCCCTAAAACCTCGAAGCCCCTCTGATGAGGGCCCATATGGCCCTGCCAAAGGGAGGAAGAGGCAGACGCGTGAACGGGAGAGGAGGCAATACAACATAGAAGAGGAACATGAGGAGGAGGTGCTGGAGTGGCTGAGGGAGAACGAGTATCTATGGTGGAAGAGACACAGGCTCTATTGAGACACCAAAAGGAATCAGGCTGCTTGGAGAGAGAAGGTGGAGAGTCTGGGCTACACTTCGGTGGTGCTCCTCGGCTGGTGGAAGCACATGCACACCTGGCAGGGGAAGCTGAACCTCAAGAAGTCTGGCCAGGCCGCGGTCAAGCTGACGGACAGAGAGACCTACATGATGGCTAAGTGCAGCTTCTTGGAAGCTGAGATCCGCCACCGAGGAGCAGCCTCTCTCACAACCCTCTCTCTCTGGCAGCCTGCTGAGAGCCAGTCCTCTTCTGGCAAAGAGTCAGCTCCTGTCTCCAGGCAGGTATCTGTGGAACGTGCCACGATGGAGACCCCCCCAACAGCTGTACTACTCATGGCAGAGTGCGTGGAGGACCCCCTGACACAGTGGGAGCAAGGAGAGGGCACTTCCACCACAACCCAACACGCATCCACCCCCAGCTCCACCTCCACCGAAAGACAGAGAGGCAAACCGGAGGGGCAGAGCCACACTGTCCTGCTGGAGATAAGAGACACCATCAGGAGCAGCGTAGATCTCCTCTCTCAGCTGGTACACACCGACGCCCCATCCTCCAACTGCAAGACCTAGACCTTCCTCACCTATGTCAACCAGACCCTCATGAACATGTCGGAACCCCAGTACCAGGTGGTGAAGGACAGGATCACCAATCTTCTTCATAACCCTCCAGACCAAGATGAACCTGCTCCCACCCAATCCAGGCCTGCTCCTACACCCCAGGTGATGTCACTGCCCTTCCAAGGCTTTCCACAGGCCCTCCCCTACCAAGGCTACGGCTACCAGGAGGTCCAGCAGCACAGGCAGCCCTTCTCAGTCCAGACACAGGTACATCGGACGCCACAGGTGCCACTGATGCCACTGATGCCAGCCACGCCACTGATGCCAGCACGCCACAGATGCCACCCACGCCACTGATGCCACTGATGCCAGTCCTCACCCAGCTGTAGCCCCACTACACTGCTCCTTCCTCCACCCCACAGCCAAGCCCGGCCTCAGTACATCTGTCATCGGTATTGGGGCTGACACCCCATGTCATGGAGCAAGGGGCTCTAAACATCACGGGGCTGAGCCAGCGGTCTGAGAGCTTCCTCAACATACTGTCCTCCTGTTGTCCTCTCAGGGCCAGGCACCCCAATGATGCCTCAGACCAGAACTCCAGCAGCAACCACCTCCACAGCACCTGGTGGAAACTTTTAGAAATGGTTTAAGCCTTTGCATGCTTGTGGGATGGGTAAGGATAGCAGTGGGATGGGCAGGGATACCTTTGGGATGGGTAATAGCTGTGGGATGGGCAGGGATACTAGTGGGAGGGGCAGGGATACCTTTGGAATGGGTAATAGCTGTGGGATAGATAAACCTCCAGTGCAAGCATAGTGGGACTGTATAGTGGGACTCCCAGGTGGACCCTCCCACACCTATGGCCCTTTTTTGTCAATAATAATGTAATCAATCCTCCACACATGTCAACATAAAAACAACTCTTTATTAAATGCCCTGTTCATTGTAGGCCCACCCAACATACATGGCCCAATCTCATCAGTGTGAAGAGACAGGCTGAAGGAAGCATCCATTTATCATCTATCATCCTGTCTTACCACTCCACTGCTCCAGCTGGAGAGTTGCAGCAGTGTCTCAGGAGGTTGCACTGCTACTTCCCTTCACGTGAAGCTCTGTTGGGGCCTTGCACATACTTAGTGTCTATCAGGTTTTGCCCTTGCCTCCATTCCCCAGGTTCCATGTCCCCATTGCCTTGTGGGAGGTCCACGAGCCTGTTCTGCAACACTGGGTAGCGGGTGCGCATGAGATTGTGCAGGATGCAGCAAACTTCCACGATCCTCCTCACGGTCTCTGGGTGATGCTGCATGGTGGTGAGAAGTACCTGGAACCTGTTGGCCAGGATGCCAAAGGTGTTCTCCACCACCTGCCTTGCCCTGGACAGCCTGTAGTTGAAGATCCTCTCTTCACGGGTGAGGCATCTGGAGGTGTAGGGCTTCATGAGGTAGGTTCTGAGGGAGAAGGCATCATCCCCCACGATGAAGTAGGGCACATCTTGCGTGTCGTTGGGCAGGGGGTCTGGATCTAGGAAGCCCAAGATGAGGTTGCATTCCAGCCCCTCCTTGAGGTCACTGGCATTGTATACCTGGGCATCTGAAGCGAACCCATTTCCTGAAGCATCGATGTACATGAACTTGTAGTTAGCATCAACCATGGCAAAGAGGATGATGCTGAAGAAGCCCTTGTAGTTGAAATAAGTGGATCCCGACTTGGCTGGAGCTTTGCAGGCCACGTGCTTGCCATCTATGGTTCCAACGGTGTGGGGGAAGTTCCACCTCTGATACCACTGCTCTGCAATTTTCTTCTAGCCTTCTTCAGTGGAGGGGCACTGGTGGAGCTCCTCCAAGTATTCTTCGATGATGGCCTGCACCACTTCTCTGACCACAATGCTGATGGTGTTGTGTGGCACCCTCCAGCCGTACTGCATGCTCCTGTAGGTGGTCTCTGAGGTCAGGTGGCGCAGAGTCAGTGCTTCCTTGAGCCCAGGGTCCAGGCTGGGCCGGAAGTTGGTGCTCTGCTTGGTCAACCTGGGTGTCAGCTACTCCACAACTTCATCAAGCATGGCTGGAGGCATCCTCATGAAGTTCTGGAATGCCCGAGTGTCTTCGTTCATCAGCTCCACCATCAGCTTGTTGTACAGTCTGTACTGTGCTCTTCTCCCGATCCATCTTTGGACCCAGACACTTCTTGGCCACCTCCTTTTCTTCCCATAGAACAGTTGAAAGAGCCTGTAGATGGCTTCGCACTCTTGCAGAGCGATGGTGGCTACCAAAAGGAGTGTGTGACAATCCATGGTGGAGATGACTGGATGCTGTGGAAGAGCAAGAGTCAGATGAAGGCTGCAGAGGTCTGCACAGCAGGGTTGCTGGACTGAAAGTGAGATCCAGGTGAGTTCCTCCTCCTTTTTATATGCAATATAGGTTTTCCACTATGTGTCCTTTTGCATCTTCTAGGCATCCTCTAGACATCCTTAATATGCAAGATAGGTCCCCTCTACGAACGTTTTTTCCATTTTAAATGCTTTCTTTGCGAGCTGAATCCGCTTTCATCCTTTCTCCATCCGTGCTACTAATGCTGCGCATCCGTTCTGCGTCCGTTTCGCTTCCTCCCTGTGTCCGCTTTCCGCTGGAGCGGATTTGAGTTGCGTGGATGCGCAGCGGATGCCTAGCAGATGTAGCAGATGCGTAACGGATGATGACGGATGCAGAACGGATGTTCCCCGTATGCATTGCAAATGCAGTATGGACGCGTTGGATACATTTTCCACTCCAAAAGTTTTGAGCAGCTCAAAACTTTTTGAGCAGATGGAACCTCAGTCGACAGATGCTGGACGGATAGAGAGGATGAAAAATGGATGTAATGAGTACAGAATGGATGAATCGCGTTAACCAACGGATGGCAAGTGTTTCTCTCTATTTTACATCCTCTTTCCATCCGTTGGTGCAGTGTGACATGGGCTTTAATTAGGAGCGCCATAGCTAAAGAGCCACAGGGGGGGCAGCTCCACTGTCTCCACTTTCAAAGAAGTAAAGACCAAGCAAGCTAGAACACCCTTTGGCCTTCCTGTCATAGATTGTCTGGTGGCAGCCAAGGAATGACCATAAACCCTATAACAGATATCTTATTGCATGCACAGGTCTCCTGAAGCAGAGCCACATCAAATGAGTGAATATAATTGGTGAATTCTGTGGTGCCACACCTTCTTCCCCAACCTGCTATGTTCCACGAAAGGCACTTTAGTGTGCAGGGCAGGGTTTTGCCAAATTTAATAGTCATTCTATGTGATTAATTTTTTCCAGAGTGCCCTTTGGATCTGAGAAGATACACCCATTGTTAAGTGGCAGGGTCATCCTGTTAGGAGGCAAAGGCAAGAAAGGAGGGAGGGGAGGGGAGCCTTGTTCATGGGGCGGTAAGGCTCTAAATGCACTCCAGTTTGTACTTGTGGCATTAATTGGTTGCTTAGCTGGCAAGTATTCAGCAGCATCAACAGACAGAGTTTGAAGTAGCCCTGTGTCTTCAAATTTACAAATTAGACATTCTGGAGAGAGTGTCAAGGGAGCTTCCATTGGTAAATCAGTATGGACTCCCTGGAGTCCAAGGGAATCCTTAGCAGGTAGTGAAAGACTCCAGAGCTTGGATTTAACTGTATCCAGACGCTTTATGATTTGGGCCCTTTCTTGTTGTGGAAGTGCACAAAAGGAGTCAAAGAGCTGTCTCTTGAGTCATGAAACATCTTCAGATCGAAGCTACATATACTGACTGCATCGTAGTCTTTCTCCCTCTGCTTCCTTTTCAAATTAAAGTCCCACTGTGATCCAGAAGTGAGAAACGTGAATGAACTTCCTCACCACAAAGGGTACCGCCCACAGGAGGAGGAGGCAGCCTTCCCTCTCTGGGCCCCACTGGGGGTTTCCTCCAGTGCCACACCACCCAGGAGGCTAGGCCATCACCCCAGCTCCTTCTCTTACTTCTGTGGCCTCCCCTTCCTTCTGACAGGGGGCTTTGCGGCCAGCGGCTGGAGCTTTCGGTGGTGAGGTGGGGACTAATAGAGGTATAGAGGTCTGCTCATGATCCTTCTTGCCTTTCTTGCTGTTGGTACAATCCCTTGGGGTGCATGAATCCCAGAGAGAAATGTTCCAGTGTGGGGGAAATTGAACTGTAGTGAGGGGAAGTCAACTCCCACTGCAGAGAAGAGAAATCCCTCAGAGCCTAATGAGCAAGAGACTGCCATTTTGTTAATGGCGGTCCCAAAGTCCAGTCTGCCACTGACAAAAAGAAGCAAGTGAGAGACAGATTGTGGTGACCAACGTTGAAAGGTGCAAGTGAGGAAGGTTTTTTTTGAATGCTGTGGATCCACAGAAAATTGTTGAAAGAATCTGATCGAATCTAAAATCTTATCTAATCTGAAAGAATCTAAAAGGTAATGCCTAAAGCCCCTGTCACACTGCAGCAACGGATGGAAAGAGGATGTAAAACGTAGAAAAACACTTACCATCCATTGGTTAAGCCCCTGTCACACTGCAGCAACGGATGGAAAGAGGATGTAAAACGGAGAAAAACACTTACCATCCGTTGGTTAACGCGATGCTTCCATTCTGTACTCACTGCATCCGTTTTTCATCCTCTCTATCTGTCCAGCATCCGTCTATTGACATTTCATCCGCTCAAAAGGTTTTGAGCTGCTCAAAACTTTTGAGCGGAAAATGTATCAAATGCATCCATTCTGCATCCGCTAGGCATACGGGGGACATCTGTTCTGCATCCATTGTCATCCGTTACGCATCCACTATATCCGCTAGGCATCCACTGCACATCCGCGCAACTCGCATCCACTTCAGCAGTAAACGGACGCAGGGAGGAAGCGGAACGGACACGGAACGGATGTGCAGCGTTAGTAGCACGGATGGAGAAAGGATGAAAGTGGATGCAGCATGCAAAGAAAGCATTTAAAATGGAAAAAACTTTCGCAGAGGGGACCTATCTTGGATATTAAGGATGTCTAGAGGATGCCTAGAGGATGCCTAGTTCCGCATCCGCTTTCCATCGCTCTGCGTTCTCCCCCCCGTCCGTTCCTTTCCGTGTTATCCGCTCTGTTTATGCAAATTTTTGCCCCTTTTGAGAGCGGATAACAATGGATGGAACATTTTTCTCATCCGCTGTGTCCTTTTCACAAAAGTTTTGCATCCGTTGGGCAGTGTGACAGGGCCTTAAGAACAGAGGTGAAGTGGGTGAAAGTGAAAGGGCTAGACAGATAGAAAATAAGGACAATAACACAAGAAGCAAAGAAGACTGGGAGGTTGGTGAGATTTGCTACATTGTTATTAGCCAAAGGGATTCTCGCTGCTGGAATGTCTAGGGGACTTGGATCACTTTCTGTGGGAAAGACTGCATTAGATTTGAGATGAGAAGATTGGAGTAAGTGAAATAAATGGAGATAGCGCGGTGTAAAAGGAGACAATTTTGGAAGCTCTGAAAAAGCCTTTGATCACTGATCCAAGGATGTATTGGTCCAATTGAATAGTTTGCCTTAACTGAATAAGTATAGAAATATAGGAGATCTGAATTTAAGATTCCCAAGAAAAGACAAAAAGAGAAGGGTACATAATTGAGAGAGTGGAGATTTTGAGAGGACATCGTTATTACTCAGCAATTTTCTATTTCCGGTTATCCGGATCGCAAACATGTAATTCCAGTGAATGAAAGTGGAACAGCTACATTAAGATTCTTTTTGTTTTCTCTCTCTTTCTACTTTTTCTCTCTCTTTCTGGTGTTCTGATCAGTCAGTGCTTCTCTCTCAATTTTTTTGATTCCTATATAGTATTTTTCAAATATATATATACAAGGCAGAGGGAAATTTACTTCATTTGTGATGCATTCTGTTTGATTTAATTGATTTACTAGTAATAATGATAATTATATTTTTACCAGTTATATAAATAGAAAAGATAAAGGAAATAAGAATAAATTTAAGTACCATTTAATCACTGATTATAATTAATGTTTATATATTAATAATTGCATTTACTGGGCAGATCATCTTGGACATCTAATTTATTTACTGTTTGGCTACTATATGGTTATGTATGATCAAGAATATTGAAAAAATAATAGGGTTTGATAAGATAGTTATTTAGAGGAAACATCTTACAAAGATAGAAATTTAGATCATCTATATATATTTAGTTATATAAGATTTAGATTAGAGTGACCCAATTAAATATTGTTTATTAGGAGTATTTTGAACCTACGTACAGAGATTTAGTAACAATTAATAACAAAGGTTAGGTTATATATAAATTATAAATATGATGTAGAATTCAGATTTGAAAATATACTGGGTTAATTTTACTGCTTATAAGAAATGACTCTATTAGGGGTGATTATAAGAAATCACCCTACTATCCCTGAAGAGAGTATAGATTAATTAATTAATTGAATTATTGATCAATTTTAACATATACTATTGACTGTTACCACTGAATGTTAATTTGGGACAACATAACCAATATATTAAAATAACAAAAACAAATTTTAAAAGAAATGACATCTACAACAACTACAACTCTGAAAACCAGAAGAAAGGCCACCTCGACGCTAACAACTATGTTGGCAATACCATCGACCCTGGCACAAAAGACAATTGAAGAGACAATACTATTGGAGAAACAAACCACCTCCTCGAATGTTAATATTCAAGCAATTCTGCTTACTCTACAAGAATCAATGTTGAAGCTGCAAGAAACAATGATGAAAAACCACAATGAGATGAGAGCAGATATAAATGGACTAAAAGAAGAGATGGGGAAACTAAAAGCAGAAATGAAGGCAGATATTTCCAAAGTAGAAGAGAAAGTTGGAAAAATACAGCAGACTTTGGAGAAAAATTAAGCAACAATAAAAGAGGTAGAGAAAAGAACAGAACAAACTGAAAGAAAACTGGAAAGGGTAGATGAACAACTAAAGAATGTGAGCAAGGAAATGGAGGATTCCTTCATCTATTTAGAGATGGACCAACTGCTACACACTTGAGATTCTAGAATATAGTGGAATTAGGGGAAGAAGACTTGGAACAAGTAATGGCAGAAATAATGGTGGAACTATTGGAAAAGGACAAAGATGACATCTTGAGAGAGTTTGATGGCATCTACAGAGTTAGTACAAATTATGCAAGATGCCACAAATGCCCAAGAGAGGTCCATATATGATTTGCAAGAAGGAATGTCCGGGACATAATATGTATCAACAGAAGAATCAATTATGTATAAAGGCAAAGAAGTCTTGGTACTCAAACAAATACCAAAAAGAGTAAGAGATTAAAGACGAGACTATAAATTTTTAGAGGCCCACTTAAATAAAAAAGGAATCATATTTAAATGGCTAATTCCAGAGGGGATGTTAGTTTCATGGGAGGAAAGAAAATTTAAAATAGATACTATGGAAAAGGTCCAGGAATTTTATGACCAGGTATTAGGCCTGGAAGATCAGAGCAGTAAGGACGAATTGGTATCGAACTCCCAAGAAGATCAAGACCAATATAAGAATAGATATGGAGTCTTAGGAAATCAAGGAAACAGTCAATCATGCCAGGAGAGAGTAGAAGATAGGATACACTCTCAGGCACAAAGAGAAACTGGAGTAGTTACAAGACAAAGAGCAAAACAAAACTAAATAATAGAAGAAAGGAAAATATTGTCAATTAACATAAATGATTTAAACTCTACAATAAAAAGGAAAAGGGCAATAGCTAAACTAATTAAGCAAAATGCTGACATAATATGCCTACAAGAAACTCATATAAAGAAATCTGATGAAAAATATTTAGAATGCCTGAAATTAGGGAAGCTATTTACTGCACCAGCAGATCCTGGGAAAAAGAAAGGGATTGCAGTGTATGTGAAAGAGGATATGAAAGTAGAGCTAATATGGTCAGACCCTGATGGAAGAACTCTGGTTTTGCAGATCTGGATTAATGCTATCCCAATCCTTTTAGTGGTAATCTATGCCCTGAATGGAGAGTTTTTCAAGTATTTGCATGAAAAAATAGTAGGAATGGAATGGAAAAAAGAAATATTTGTATCATAGGGGATTTTAATGCTATTGCTGATTATCAAAAAGACCACAGTATTGGGGGTAGGAACAGAAAAAAAGAGAGAGCTTGATGAGGGAATTAAATTTGATTGATATATGGAGAAGTTTAAACCCTGAGAAAAAACAGTTTACATTTTATTGAAATCCCCACCAAATATGGACACGAATTGACATTGGCATGGATGAATGGGGAAATAGCAAATGAAATAAAAGAGATTGAAATTTTATCGAATGAATGGGCAGACCACAATCCAATTGAAATAATTTGGAAAGGTAGAAAAAAACCCAGGAAAAAGTGGACACTAAATACGCAGTTAACTTGAGAAAAAGAATATGTGAACAAACTTCAGGAGGAATTAAATCATTTCTTAAAAGAAAATAACAATGGAGTAACTATGAAATAAAATATTTGGGACACAATGAAGGCAATAAAAAGAGGTATAACAATCTCTTATAGTACGAAGAGGAATAAAGAAAAATACACCCAGCAAAATAAACAACGAGAAATTAAAGAATTAGAAATTCAATTACAAAATACCCCAAAGGATTCAAGATCACAAAATCAGATGACAATAACGAAACACAAATTGAATTTAATTGAACAAGAAAGAATGATTATAAGTTTGAATTCAACTAGACAAGCTTACTTTGAACACTAATAAGCCAGGCAGATGGTTGTCCTATAGACTTTAAAAAGGGAAAGAAAAAAGATTGATTTACCAATTAATAGATGGAAACGGAGATATACAACAGGGGATAGAACAGAATAAAGAAATTGCCCACAAGTACTTTGAAGACTTATATAAAAAGGAAGAGGTCAATGAGGATAGGATAAGAAACTATTTAGATAAAATGAAAGATAAAGTAATTGATCAGATGAAAGAATTATTAAACAAAGATATTACTTGGTCTGAATTGAAAACAACAAAAGAGAACAAGAAAAATAGGAAATCTCCGGGACCAGATGGGATCCCAGGGGAATTATATAAGGCAAAAGATGAACTAATAGGACCCCTTATGGTGGAATTTTTTAACGTTGTCTTATTGGCAGCCAGAATGCCTGACTCATGGAGGGGTGCATTGATTTCATTGATCCCAAAGGAAGATTTGGACTCCTGATATATACAAAACTACAGGACAATTTCCTTGTTAAATATGGATTATAAAATATTCACTTCTATTGTTGCAAATAGATTAAAAAGAATTTTGAATGATTTTATTCATCAAGACCAAAATAGATTTCTCCCAAACAGACAAATCAGGAATAATTTAAGAATAGTACTAGATGTCCTGGAATTTTATAAAGCTGACCCAGAAAAACAAATAGCCCTTATGTTTCTAGATGCACAGTAGGCCTTCGATAACCTGAATTGGCAATTTCTAATGCAAAGAATTTATAATATGAATTTAGGCACCAAGTTTGAAAACATCTACTATTTATGATACACAACAGGTGAACATCACCATAAATGGGGAATATACCCGCCAAATTAAAAGAGAGAAAGGAGTCAGACAGGGTTGCCCACTCTCACCCCTGCTCTTCATATTATCATTGGAAACATTATTAACATACATTAGACAAAATTCAGACATAAAAGGATTAAAGGTTAAGAAAGAAGAATAGAAGCTGCAAGCGTTTGCAGATTTTATTTTGCATGATTTTTTTTATTGAAGAGCCAATTGAAAGAGTACAAAAACTGACGAATGAATTAGAACAATTTGGAGTAGTTGCAGGGTTAAAAATTAATAGAAAGAAAACAAAATTAATGACTGAAAATCTAGCAGGAAAACAGAAGTTAGAATTAGAAAAGATCATGGGATTTCAAGTGATAACGAAAATTAAATACCTGGGAACATGGCTGACAGCACATTGGAAAACACTAAAGGAAAATAACTTTGGCATAAAAAGGAAAAGATACATCAATGTATTATGACACCTGGAACTGCTGGTAATATATATATATATATATATATATATATATATATATATATGTATGTATGTATGTATGTATGTATGTATGTATGTATGTATGTATATATATATATATGTTTTCTTAGGCTTTCGCGGGTACTTACATGTGTGCTGTTTAGCTTCCTTCGGGTATTATCCCACGTCATTGTACTTCTGTTAAAGTTGTAGCAACGTTTCAGCAGAATCTCATCTGCCATCATCAGGCTTCTGTATGGATATGGGTCTTATAGCTCCTGGTTTTAAATTTGAGGCTGGTCCATTCTGATTGGTTGGGAGCCTGGACTTGGAGTTTGGACTTGGAGTTTGATTGATTGGTGTTTCTGGTTTCTTCTGTCTGTTTTGTGGCTTTGATTGGCTGGCAACACTCTGTTCTTGTGTTGGAGGCTTTCAGTGCAGCTTGGCTTCGTGTGAAGGGACGGCTGCTATTCATTAGCAAGCTGGGTTTCACCTGGGTGCCTGGTGGGGGGGTTGGTTTGGAGCTATCAGAGGGAGTCTGTTTTTGCCCAGGTGTTTGCCTGGCTTGTGGCATGGAGATCTTTCTAATTGAGAGTGCAGGCTTCCAAATGATTGACAGTCTGCTGGAATCATCTCTTCTATTCATGCTGTCAGGGCTTTTTTCAATCTCTATGGCTTCAGAATGGACCAGCCTCAAATTTAAAACCAGGAGCTGTAAGACCCATATCCATACAGAAGCCTGATGATGGCAGATGAGATTCTGCTGAAACGTTGCTACAACTTTAACAGAACTACAATGACGTGGGATAATACCCGAAGGAAGCTAAACAGCACATATATATATATATATATATATATATATATATATATATATATGTATGTATGTATGTATGTATGTATGTATGTATGTATGTATGTATGTATGTATGTATGAAAGGATGGTTGCTATCCATTAGGAAGCTAGGTTTCACCTGGGTGCCTGGTGGGGGGGTGTTTGAGTTGGAGGCATCAGAGGGAGTCTGTTTGTGCTCAGGTGTTTGTCTGTTTTGTGGTATGGAGATCTTTCTATTTGAGAGTGCAGGCTTCCAAATGATTGACAGTCTGCTGGAATCATCTCTTCTATTCATGCTTTCAGGTCTTTTTTCAATCTCTATGGCTTCTCTGATGATTCTGTGGTTGGGGTTTTCGATAGTGGCTAGGGTTTTAGTGTCATTGAAGTTGATGTTGTGACCTGTGGTTTTCATGTGTTGGACTTGTGAGGAGGTGTGTTCCAGCTTTTTTACTGCATTTTTGTGTTCATCTAGCCGGCTACTTATTCTTCTATTGGTCTGTCCAATGTATGTGGCCGGGCATAATGTACAGGGAACTTCGTATATGCCTTCGTTTTCCAGGTCAATTTTGTCTTTGGGGTTTCTAAGGATGGCTGCTATTTTTTTGTCTGTTTTGAAAGCAGTCTTGATGTGATGCCTGTGTAGTATCTTACTGATTTTATCTGTAGTACCTCTTATGTAGGGCAAGACAGCTGTTCCATAGGTCTGTTGGTCTTCTAGGTCTCTGTTATGTCTTGGTGTGTTTTTGTGGATCAGGTTGGTGATTTTGTTTTTTTGGAAGCCATTGGCTGTCAATACTTCAGTCAGGTGCATAGTTCAGTCTTTATATGTGTCTTATCTGCCAGGCGTTTGATTCTGGTAATTAGTGTTTTCGCCACGGAATTTATCTGTGCTCGGTGGTGGTGGGATTGGGCATTGAGGTTGTGGTTGGTGTGTGTTTTCCTCTGGTATAAGTTGTGTCCCAGTCTGCCATCTGTTCTTTTGTAGATTAGTACATCTAGGAATGGTAGTTGTTTGTTTATTTCCGTTTCAATGGTGAACTTGATTTTGGGGTGTGTGCTGTTTAGGTGTGTTAGGAAATTGTTTAGGTTTTCTTTTCCATGGGGCCAAATCACAAATGTGTCATCGATGTATCTTAGCCATAGTTTCGGTTTGTGGGTGGCATTAACCAGGGCTCTGGATTCGAATTCTTCCATGAATAGGTTTGCAATGACGGGTGACAGTGGTGATCCCATAGGGGCTCCTTCAATTTGCTTTTATCTTTGTCCTTTGTATATGAAACATGTGTTGGTTAGGCAGTGTTCTGTTAGTTCCATGAGGTCTTTAGCTGGTTGGTATTTATTTTTGATGATTTTGACAGTTTTTGAGAGCCCAATGGCGAGATTTAAAAGCCGAGATTTAAAAGCTGAGATTTTGAGAGCCCAGTGGTGACACAGACCCACACTCCAGCAGCAGCCACCTCCACAGCACCTGGACCCTTCACCCCAGAGACTGGGCACGCCTCAGAGTGACCAAGAAGAATGCCAGAGACTGCGTGGCTACCTGTTGACTTTATCTTTGCTTTGACCACTTGACTTGGGTCATTTTGCTTTTACAGCTTGTTATTAATAAAGATTATCTTTGCTTCACACACTTGCTTCATTCATTTTTGTCAATAAAGTCTTGGTGGAAACTTTTAGAAATGGTTTAAGCCTTTGCATGCTTGTTGGATGGGTAAGGAGAGCTGTGGGATGTGTAATAGCTGTGGGATGGGTAATAGCTGTGGGATGGGCAGGGATATCTTTGGGATGGGTAATAGTTGTGGGATAGATAAACCTCCAATGCAAGCATAGTGGGACTATATGGTCCATCCTTCCAGGTTCCACACCTATGGCCCTTTATTATCAGTAATAATGTAATCAATCATCCACACATGTCAACATAAACACAACTCTTTATTAAATGCCCTGTTCATTGTAGGCCCACCCAACATACATGGCCCAATCTCATCCGTGTGATGAGACAGGCTGAAGGAAGCATCCATTAATCATCTATCATCCTGTCTTGCCACTCCACTGCTCCAGCTGGGGAGTTGCACCAGTGTCTCAGGAAGTTGCACTGCTTCTTCCCTTCACGTGAAGCTCAGTTGGGGCCTTGCACATCCTGAGTGTCTATCAGGTTTTGCCCTTGCCTCCATGTCCCCATTCCCCAGGCTCCATGTCCCCATTTCCTTGTTGGAGGTCCACGAGCCTGTTCTGCAACATTGGGTAGCGGGTGTGCATGAGATTGTGCAGGATGCAGCAAGCTTCCACGATCCTCCTCATGGTCTCTGGGCGATGCTGCATGGTGGTGAGAAGTACCTGGAACCTGTTGGCCAGGATGCCAAAGGCGTTCTCCACCACCCGCCTTGCCCTGGACAGCCTGTAGTTGAAGATCCTCTCTTCACGGGTGTGGCATCTGGAGGTGTAGGTCTTCATGAGGTAGGTTCTGAGGGAGAAAGCATCATCCCCCACAATGAAGTAGGGCACATCTTGGATATCGTTGGGCAGGGGGTCTGGATCTGGGAAGCCCATGATGAGGTTCCATTCCAGCCCCTCCTTGAGGTGACTGGCGTTGTGTACCTGGGCATCTGAAGGTGAGCTGCTGCCTGAAGCATCGATGTATATGAACTTGTAATCAGCATTGACCATGGCAAAGAGGATGATGCTGAAGAAGCCCTTGTAGTTGAAATAAGTGGACCCCGACTTGGCTGGAGCTTTGCAGGCCACAAGATTGCCATCTATGGCTCCAATCGTTTCGGGGAAGTTCCACTTCTGATACCACTGCTCTACAACTTTCTTCCAGCCTTCTTCAGTGGAGGGGCACTGGAGGAGCTCCTCCAGGTATTCTTCGATGATGGCCTGCACCACTTCTCTGACCACAATGCTGATGGTGTTCTGTGGCACCCTTCAGCCGTACTGCATGCTCCTGTAGGTGGTGCCTGAGGACAGGTGGTGCAGAGTCAGTGCCACCTTGAGTCCAGGGTCCAGGCTGGGCCGGAAGTTGGTGTTTGCCTTGGTCAACCTGGGTCTCAGCCACTCCACAACTTCATCAAACATGTCTGGAGGCATCCTCATGAAGTTCTGGAATGCACAAGTGTCTTTGTTCCTCAGCTCCAACATCAGCTTGTTGTACAGTCCATACCCTGCTCTTCTCCCGATCCATTTTCAGACCCAGACACTTCTTGGCCACCTCCTTTTCTTCCCATAGAACAGTTGAAAGACCCTGTGGATGGCTTCGCACTGTTGCAGAACGATGGTGGCTACCAAAAGGAGTGTGTTACGATCCATGGTGGACATCAATGGATGCTGTGGAAGAGTAAGAGCCAGATGAAGGCTGCAGAGGTCTGCACAGCAGGGCTGCTGGACTGAAAGTGAGATCCAGGTGAGTTCCTCCCCCTTTTTATAGGCAATATAGGTTTTCCACTAGGTGTCCTTTTGAATCCTCTAGGCATCCTCTAGACATCCTTAATATCCGAGATAGGTCCCCTCGGCGAACGTTTTTTTCATTTTAAATGCTTTCTTTGCAAGCTGCATCCACTTTCATCCTTTCTCCATCCATGCTACTAACGCTGCGCGTCCATTCCGCATCTGTTTCGCTTTCTCCCTGTGTCCATTTTCCGCTGGAGCGGATTTGAGTTGCGCGGATGCGCAGTGGATGCCTAGCGGATATAGCGGATGCGTAACAGATGACGACGGATTTAGAATGGATGTTCCCCGTACGTGTTGTGGATGCAGAACGGACGCATTGGATACATTTTCCGCTCAAAAAGTTTTGAGCAGCTCAAAACTTTTTGAGCGGATGGAACCTCAGTCGATGGATGCTGGACGGATAGAGAGGATGAAAAACGTAGGCAGTGAGTACAGAACGGATGAATCGCGTTTACCAACGGATGGCAAGTGTTTCTCTCCATTTTACATCCTCTTTCCATCCGTTGGTGCAGTTTGACATGGGCTTTACCAGAAGTTATTCACTTTTGAATCTCACTGTTTGAATTTAATTGTTTCTTGTTTCTCAGTCATGTAACCAGATAGGTAACAGCCCAATATGTTGCAGATATCAGTGGATGGGTATGTTAGTTAGATTATGAATGAGAGAGGGATTCATCCATTACACAATTTCATGTGAAGTTATCTAACTTCTTCTTTTTAAAATACTGTATTACCAATAAATAATTCCTATGGTATGCAGCAATCAGCCTATGTTCTTTGTGGATTGTTAAAATAATAATGATAATAATAATATATAATGTAAAAGGACACAAAAAATGCTCAACAATGAAAATAAAGTGTTTAGATGCCCTATACTAGAAAAAATAGCATACAGAGTTACATGGAAATGCATCTGAATTTAAGGTGCATGTTTCATTTTAAAATTTCTCAGAGTGATGATGTGGATATGGAGAAATTATACTTAAGACAGAAAAAAAATCTGAGAAACTAAAAAGAAAACAAAAATGCTCTTTTATCCATCCCTATTACAAGCAGAGAGGAAAACAACTTTAAGAGATCTATTTGAAAAGGGCAAAGTTGATGTTACCTTCAAAGTTCACATTTTTATCCTATATTTTGTTGTAGCCCTGCTCATACTGACAGTTAAGAACCTAACATTTCTGTTAGCATGAGGCCAGATTTGTCAGATTCCTTCTTAATTTCTTTGACAAGCTTAAGTACTTGGCAGGAGACATAGTGAATCAAATATTTTATTATCTAAATTTTTCCTACAATATGAATTCTCAGCTTTTCATGTTTACAATAATTAATGGCTTAAATTAAAGTTCTCAGAATCCATTATCAAAGAGTAAGCAAAACTATTTCTCTATGTCATGTTAATCCTGGTTAGATTTAAATATTAATTTAATTTTAATTTTAATTCAGTTTTGGTTACATTCAATAAAAGTTTCATGACATGAAAATATAAATAAATAAGCTATCCATATTATTGTAGTAAATAATATGAGTTTCACATTCTGAATATGAATACACAGAGAGAGACACACACAAAGTATGCATTTTTAATTGTGTTCTGTTGACTGACTCTCAGGCATTTCATGCTCTTTGTGAATAATCCTACAAAACTGTTTTAAATGTAATTTTAATTTACCATAATAGCTTAGGAGGTGTCACTAAATGATCATTGTAGCTCATGACTTTAGGCCTACCTACACAGATGGTAAGAGAAGTAACTTCTTTGGCATTATTTCCCATCATCAGGATTATCTTCATCACCCGTGAGCGTAATGGGGAAAACAATATGCAAAGCTCTCTGATTTCGCCTCCAAGGTATTCCCTTGAACATAAGCTACAAGGTCAGCATTTAGGAAATAGAAATTCTAGATAAATCAAATAATCATTGATCCTACATGTTAGATCAATTTTTCCCTTACTTCCGCTTATTCTAAGCATGTCTTTTGATTATGTACACATGATAACCTTTTATATATAAGCACAATATGCAAAATTAAATATGCAAAATTAAAGCCAGACATACATTGCATACCTCATTTATTTCAAGTAATGTAGAACACATGTCCACTGCCTTGTCACTATCTTATCTTACCATTAGGGGGTTCAGCCCTGATCAACCCAAGTTAGAATGCCCTTCACTCTGCTTAGCATCTAGCTCTTTTTGACATGAACATCAAAGTTTAGAGAGATGGGTGGGACATAAACAATAAAACCTCCAAAGTTTCAGTTGACATTTGCTTGTTTTGCTTGCTAATAAAACTTAACACCCACACTCACAGGTGCAACCTCCCACACACACACACAACAGACACACAATGGACACCTTGAAAGAGCTGGAAAGTTTAGAAGTTGTAAAAGAGAGCAGGAATTTCTGATTATGACCTTTGAATCATTTCTATAGAAAATGCAAGATTTTCTCCTCTTTTTACTTTTTATTGTAAATTGATTTTACAGTTAACTTCCTTGGGTGTATCAAGTAAATTATTGACTGTGTTATGAACCCACTCATTATTCTTGATTCCTCTCACACTTAAATGAGCTTGAGGGTACTTTGATTGTAATTCCTTAATTGAAAATATTGTAATAATTTATAGTAATGCCAATGGCATAAACTACCCTTTTCTTTTTACCTGTCACAGATTCACCAAGTGAGACTTAGCTGATATTTGCCAACTATTACTGTTACTCTAAGCATCTCTTCACTTGCTCAATGTTCAGAAGTGTTATTCTATTTTCAAGTGATGTTCTCTTTCATGAAAGTTTGGAACTTCCTTTCAAAAACTCTTTGAAATTTTTGTTGCTGTTAAAAAACAAAAGTAGGCATCCTTTTACAATTGTAAAATAGTGACAAGAATCTTATGTTTCTGTTTTAATACAGTGCTGAAATCTGTTTCTTAGTTTAGCAAAACAAATCTTCTCTATAGATAGCAATTTCATTTCCCCCTCATTCTCATGATGCATTCATATGTCTCTAGCATTAATAATTTAATCAATTAAAATAAATTTATAAATTGAAGACCATTGAAAACTAGGCTGATGGTAGACAAGATGGCTAGATGCCATCACTGAGGACATATGCAGGAACTCAGAGGCAGTGACCAATATACAGTTTGGGCAAGATAATGTCCATGATGTCCTGAATAGTGGAAGTGGCTGAATGATTGAGCATCAGCAACAAAATGAATTTTAATGGTATTTTGCCTGGCACCACATCTTTTTGTATGGTTACATTCCTGGCTTTCTTTAATTTATGATCAGAGGGTGACAAAAAAATCCTGCATGATTTTTTTCCCTTAGCTATTGGACTGAAGCTCAAGAAACCAGAAAACATTAACATCAATAAAGAGAAGACTAAATGTTTAATGATAGAAGACTTTCATGTACTCTTAATCATGTTTCCAATTATATAAGTTATCGAAAACATATATAATAAAAATAAATAAAAATAGACTCACCTGTGTCCCTTGGCCACCTCATAAAATAAGAATTATATACCCAAGAATTACTTTTCCATTCAATTAAATCACTATGATTTTTAGAATGCATATAATATACTGTGCTTTATTAAGCTGATTTTCATCAGTTTTATATACTGAAAGAAAGAGCTGGTCAGTTATAAATTATAAATATGCTGAGGTTGGTTATGCCAAAATTCCACTTAGGAACCGGAGAAAGTATGATATTCCCTCTTTCTTAGAATGTGACCCATTTGTATAAACAATTCTTTTGTTGGCAAATCTGTTGCTCATTGCTATTTTACCCAATGTTCTCAATGACAAATGCTGGTTTCAAGTGCAATTTTAACTTCTATTAACAGGACACAAAGTGCAATTAAGCATAGATACATTTCAAACAATTTTATTGGCATAAGGTAGACCTTTAAAAAATCTCATTTCACATTCTAGAGTTTTGGTATAAGCTCCATAAAGACCTTGCGAAGCTATTAAAATAAAGACTTCACAGAGGTCTCACAAAGAACTCCATAAAGACCTCACAAAGCTATTAAAATAAAACAATCTTTTTGGAAGTACATCCATGACTTCAAAACTTCCACAGGTACAAGTATCATGCTTCAGAAACAGAAACGTTCTACTGTTTGTTTTTCTTCCAAGCTTGATTACTTTCTTTCAGTATCTATTTTTATCTTGTCAATTTTCACATATTAACAGAGGCAAACAAAATTTACCAACTGCAAAAAAGAAGGCATATAGAAAAAATAGATTTCTGGACTTGCTCTATCTTATAAGCCCTCCATCTACATGCACCAATTCATTTTCATTCTTAATTTATCACACTATTTATACTGAGATTTCTCTTGACCTCTGCTGCTGGCTGCATTATGCATAAGGCCATTCACAGATGCTCCAGTGAAGAGAAGTAACCCAGAAAAGCCAAATTTAAAGCCTACTTGATATTATTCCACATTTTCCTTCTAATGTGTAACCTCTGTCCTAATATCCCATCTGCCTCTGCTTGGATCATTAGTCTTCTACATGATAATTATTTTGAATTTATATATACATATATATATACACATATACATATACATATACATATACATATACATATACATATACATA
>BLBF01000007.1:47321453-47359905 GCA_015471245.1 Laticauda colubrina | reverse complement strand
TCTTTCTTTCTTTCTTTCTTTCTTTCTTTCTTTCTTTCTTTCTTTCTATCCATCTATCTATCTATCCATCTATCTATCTATCAAAATGTAAGCAGACAAAAGAAAATATTTGGGTTGGCTATCTGGAATCTTTTATAAAATAACAATGGGTTAGGAAGAAGTACGACCACAGGAGACTTAACAATCAATACTTGCTGGATGGGTCTCTACTTTGTATATGTCATTCACAGACTAATCACCAATCAGAGTGTCCTAGATTGTCCCAAACCCTTTTTTTCTGACACAAATAGTAGGAAAGCCTACTTTCATATTTCTACAATAGGCAAGAGATGAGGCAGAAATGACTTCATTACGGTTCTTGTACAGTAAATAGAAACACATTTTCATTTTCAGTCCATGGAAAGTGGAATGTGAGGAAAAGTTGAAGAAACTAAGAAACATACAGATTTAATGTAATTTTTTCAAAAAGGTTGCTTTACTTTCTGCAATTGAAATTATGTTCACTGTTAAATATTTAACATCTAAGGAATTTAGATTTTGCTAAGTAGCTTTGGATGAAAAACATCAGGAACAAAAGAAAATTATGAAAATATAATATCTCTGCTATTAACAGCCAAAAACTCAGAACAGATGGTGTTATCTGAGAATGAGAATTCCCACTGTTTCACTGCAGGCCAATCAAAAACCCCAAGAATATTTATATTCAAAATAATTTTAAAAAATAACCATCTAATGTAGTTTTGTCAAAGTCCCAGTATTTTTAAGATTTATTATATTTGAAATATTTAGCTTTGCTTTAAACTAATATGTCAGTTTAGATCTTTCTGTAAATTCAAGAACAATATTTGAAATATAGTTTAAATTAGATGGGGATAAATCATTTTATTTAATTCATGTTTGGAAAAATATTTTTAAAGTAAACTTATTTAATATATTATTTTATATTAGTTTAATATGCTATGAACAGCAAAGAGGAAATAAATATGAAGAAAACACACCATATATGAAGATATATATATATAGAAAACTGTATATTTAGAAAACTGTACAAAAAGGAACAAATAAAAAAACCTTTATAAATCTTGGACTTCCGGTTTGAGCTTCTTCGGCAACAAAATGAAGCCTCGTCTCTGCGAGGTTTCTATCCATGCTCGCTGCTGGAGCGCCCCAAGATGGCTGGTTTCGGGGCTAGGCCACCCGTAGAGGTGGTGAAGAAGGGGGAGACTGCCTGCAGGGTTGAGGAGAGCCACATCTCTCCTCCCCAGCTGGCCATAACTCCCTTTCCCGAAGGCAGTTGTAGTGGTGGTCAGAAATGGCCACCACAAAGAAGAACTCAACCAGAAAAGAATGTGCAGGAGGAAGATAAGAAGAGAAAGTTTTGGTTGACTGGGTTGAACAGCAAAAGCAACAAATAAGGTACCCTGGAACTGAAACTATTAAAAAAAAACAATAACATTGTTCCCTAAGAAGATTTTTAAGCTGCAAAGGAGAAACAAAATGGAAAAGATTTGTTTTCTTTTCTCCTTTTCCTATACTGATAGCTAAGAGACTAAATCAAGAAATTGGAAAAAAAATCCACTTTGACATTAATAGGCATTTAATGCTGAAAATAAAAAGTCAAAGGGATAATAAAGATTTATGGATAATTAAAAGCTTTTGAAAACAGGAAAGGAGAGAAAAAGAATAAAAGGGAAGGATCTGGAAGGGAGGAGACTGCCTGGAATTAAAAATAACTTACAGCAAAATCTCAACAAGACTTCCAAAAGATACATTTTAACTGAAACACCGCAATGAAAACCCCAGGAAGAGAAAGTGGAAAATGAAATAAGAAGAAACAGCTTGGGACTATTTGGATCACTTGATGATCTCTGGATTTTTTGTTATTGTATTTGAATGACTAAAATCAATTGGGTGGTTGTTTAAAACTCTTTAAAATGGCTCCACTTTTAGAAGAACTGAAAATGGAACTTTAAAAGTACAAAGAAGATGCACAAGAAGGGAGAGGTTCTATTGGCTTCGTATTTCAGTTCTTAGAAATGGAGATTTGGAATGATGAGAAACAACAAAAAATGACTGCAGAACAAGAAGATTGCGACAAAGAAGAAGCCATCTTTAATGAACAAGTAATCTTAGATGGGGGAGAAAAAGGAAAGGGGAGAAACAGAATGGAAAGTTTAAGATTGGGAAGAACACCCCCTCTCCCCCCAAAAAATAGAGTTAAATAAGTATAAAATCAGAAAGCAACAGAAGAGGGAAATGCCGAAGAGAGTATTAGAAGTAGAGAAAGAAGAGGGTAAAAAGGGGAGGGAGAAGATGAGAGGGAAGAAAGAAAAGAAAAAAAGTTATAAAGGACAGAAACAAAATAAAGAGAAACGGGGCCTATTTAGAGATAAAGGGTAAAAATTTAATGGAAAAAGGGATTCTGCAAAGGTACATAAGATAGTGTTATATTACAAACAGAAATAATTTTAGAAAATATGCAAAAATGTATGATTAAAATGTTTGATAAAATAGCTATTGTAATTCAGTGGAATGCTTGTTAATAAATAAATGTAACAAAATGAATATTTAATGATTTACAAAACATATGTGAAGAGAAATAAGGGAAAAAAATAATTATGGAGATTATACATGTCTTTAGCGAAGTATGATATTTAATTGAAAAGAAGTGTTAAAGATGTTAAGATTTTAATGATTATTAATGATAGAACTGAATTGGAATGGAATGAGGGTTTATAATTACATATCTTTATAATCTTTTTTTTAAAAGAATATAGTGTGTATTATAAGAATATACCAAGCAGAATTTGATTGGAAGTTATGTATTATGTTTTATACTGAAGGTCATAACCTTAAGGTATATACTGAAGTTTAAATAAGAGTTGAATGGATATGATTAAAATATATAAAGGTGCCATACTCCAATTAGTAACTACAAGAGAAAACTTGTTTAATGAGAAAAGATAATATGAAATTGAAATAGAACAGACAAAAGTATAAATATATTGATTTGAATTGAGATGAGATAATCAAAATGAAATTGAGAAAATTAAAAGAGGGGAAAAACTATGCAGAAAAGGTAGAATAGTATAAGATATGGAATAGAACACAAAAAGGAACATGAAATTGAGTTTTGTGTCTGTACAAAGAAGTTCAACCTGGTACCATGTTATTTTCAAAAAAGATGTTTTACTTGTATTCTATATGTGTGAAAACCCAAATAAAACTTTACTTAAAAAAAAAACCTTCATAAATCTTTATGACAAGCTTAAATTCCAATTTTACAAAGTAAGACAGAACAAACATGAAGTAATAAAATGGGTAATTAAGCAAGATCAGATGTGTTAAGCCCCTTGTCACACAGCACCAACGGATGGAAAGAGGATGTAAAACGGAGAGAAACACTTGCCATCCATTGGTTAACGCGATGCATCTGTTCGGTACTCACTGCGTCAGTTTTTCATACTCTCTATCTGTCCAGCATCCGTCTACTGACATCTCATCCGCTCAAAAAGTTTTCAGCTGCACAAAACTTTTTGAGCGGAAAATGTATTCAACACGTCCATTCTACATCCGCTACACATACGGGAGAATCAGTTATATGTCCGTTGTCATCCGTTATGCATCAGCTATATCCGCTAGGTATCCGCTGCGCATCCATGCAACTCGCATCGACTCCAGCGGAAAACAGACACAGAGAGGAAGTGAAACGGATGTGGAATGGACACGCAGCATTAGTAGCACGGACATAGAAAGGATGAAAGTGGATGCAGCTCGCATACAAAGCATTAAAATGGAAAAAACATTTGCATAGGGGATGTATCTCGGATATTTAGGATGTCTGCAGGATGCCTAAAGGATGCAAAAGGACACCGAGTGGAAAACCTATATTTCCTATAAAAAGGGGGAGGAACTCACCTGGATCTCACTTTCAGTCCAGCAGCCCTGCTGTGCAGACCTCTTCAGCCTTCATCTTGCTCTTGCTCTTCCACAGCATCCAGTCATCTCCAACATGGATCATCACACACTCCTTTTGGTAGCCACCATCGTTCTACAACAGTGTGAAGCCATCTACAGGCTCTTTCACCTGTTCTACGCGAAGGAAAGGAGGGGTCCAAGAAGTGTCTGGGTCCAAAGATGGATTGCGAAAGAGCAGAGTATGGACTGTACAACAAGCGGATGGTGAAGCTGAGGAACGAAGACTCTCGTGTATTCCAGAACTTCATGAGGATGCTGCCAGCCATGTTTGACGAAGTTGTGGAGTGGCTGAGACCCAGGTTGACCAAGGCAAAAACCAACTTCCAGCCCAGCCTGGACCCTGGGCTGAAGGTGGCACTGACTCTGCACCACCTGGCCTCAGGGACCACGTACAGGACCATGCAGTACAGCTGGAGGGTCCCACACAACACCATCAGCATTGTGGTCAGAGAAGTGGTGCAAGCCATCATCGAAGAATACTTGGAGGACCTCCTCCAGTGACCCTCCACTGAAGAAGGCTGGAAGAAAGTTGCAGAACAGTGGTATCAGAAGTGGAACTTCCCCCACACCATTGAAGCCATAGATGGCAATCATGTGGCCTGCAAAGCTCCAGCCAAGTCAGGGTCCACTTATCACAACTACAAGGGCTTCTTCAGCATCATCCTCTTCGCCATGGTCAATGCTGACTACAAGTTCATGTACATCGATGCTTCAGGCAACGGGTCATCTTCAGTTGTCCAGGTATACAATGCCAGTGACCCCAAGGAGGGGCTGGAACTCAACCTCATCATGGGTTTCCCAGATCCAGACTCCCTGCCCAACGACACACAAGATGTGCCCTACTTCATCGTGGGGGATGACGCCTTCTCCCCCAGAACCTACCTCATGAAGCCCTACACTTCCAGACTCCTCACCCGTGAAGAGAGGATCTTCAACTACAGGCTGTCCAGGGCAAGGCGGGTGGTGGAGAACTCCTTTGGCATCCTGGCCAACAGGTTCCAGGTACTTCTCACCACCATGCAGCATTGCCCAGAGACCGTGAGGAACATCGTGGAAGCTTGCTGCATCCTGCACAATCTCATTCGCACCCACTACCCAGTGTTGCAGAACAGGCTCATGGACCACCAACAAGGCAATGGGGACATGGAGCCTGGTGAATGGAGGCAAGGGCAAAACTTGATAGATACTGTGGATGTGCAAAGCCCCAACAGAGCTTCACGTGAAGGGAAGAAGCAGCACAACCTCCTGAAACACTGGTGCAACTCCCCACCTGGAGCAGTGGAATGGTAAGACAGGATGGTAGATACTTAATGGATGCTTCCTTCAGCCTGTCTCATCACACTGATGAGATTGGGCCATGTATGTTGGGTGGGCCTACAATGAACAGGGCATTTAATAAAGAGTTGTGTTTATGTTGAAATGTGTTGATGAATGATTAAATTGTTATTGATAATAAAGGGCCATAGGTGTGGCACCTGGGAGGTTGGACCATACAGTCCCATTATGTTTGCATTGGAGGTTTATCTATCCCACAGCTATTACCCATCCCACAGGTATCCTAACCCATCCCACAGCTATTACCCATCCCACAGGTATCCCTGCCCATCCCACTGCTATGCCACAGCTATTACCCTTCCCACAGGTATCCCTGCCAATTCCACTGCTATTCTAACCCATCCCACAGCTATTACCCATTCCACAGCTATTACCCATCCCACAGATACCCCTGCACATCCCACTTCTATCCTAAACCATCCCACAGCTATTACCCATCCCACAGATACCCTGCCCATCCCACTGCTATCCTAACCCATCCCACAGCTATTACCCATCCCACAGGTATCCCTGCCCATCTCACTGCTATCCTAACCCATCCCACAGCTATTAAACATCCCACAAGTATCCCTGCCCATTCCACTGCTATCCTAACCAATCCCACAGCTATTACCCCTCCCACAGGTACCCCTGCCTATCCCACTACTATCCTAACCCATCCCACAGCTATTACCCATCCCACAGGTAACTTGCCTTTCCCACAGCTATTACCCATCCCACAGGTATCCCTGCCCATCCCACTGCTATCCCATCCCACAAGCATGCAAAGGTTTAAACCATTTCTAAAAGTTTCCACCAAGACTTTATTGACTAAAATAAATGAAGCAAGTGTGTGAAGCAAAGATAAACTTTATTAACAACAAACTGTAAAAGCAAAATGACCCAAGTAAAGTGGGTAAAGTCAACAGGTAGCAACCCAGTCTCTGGCACTCTTCTCAGTCACACTGAGGTGTGCCCATAGTCTCAGGGGTGAAGGGTCCAGGTGCTGTGGAGGTGGCTGTGGTTGGAGTGCTGGTCTGTGGCACCATTGGGGTGCCTGGACCCGAGATGACAACAGGGGATGGTGTGTGGAGGAAGCTCTTAGAGAGCTGGCTCAGTCCCGTGATGTTCAGAGCCCCTTCCTCCATGGGATGTCAGTCCCAAGACTGATGACAGATGTTCTGAGGCCGGACTTGGAGGAAGGAAGAGTGTAGTGGGGCTGTCTGGTCTGCAGGTGAGTGAGGTGAGGCGTGGGTAGCATCTCTGGCGTGGGTGGCATCTGTGGCATCTGTGGCATTGGTGTCATCTGTGGCATCGGTGGCATCGGTGGTGTTCGATGAACCTGTGCCTGGACTGGGAAGGGCTGCCTGTGTGGCTGGAACTCCTGGTAGCCGTAGACTTGGGAGGTGAGGGCTTGTGGAAAGCCTTGGAAGGGCAGTGAGATCACCTGGTGTGGAGGAGCAGACCTGGACTGGGTCAGAGCAGGTTCAGCTGGGCCTGGAGGGTTGTGCAGAAGACCGGTGATCCTGTCCTTGATCACCTGGTACTGTGATTCGGACATGTCCATGAGGGTCTGATTGACGTAGGTGAGGAAGGGCTTGCGATTTGAGGATGGTATGTCAGTGTGGACCAGCTGAGAGAGGAGATCTACGCGGCTTTTGGTAGTGTCCCTGATCTCCAGCAAAACAGTGTGGCTCTGCCCCTCCGGCCTGGCTCTCTGCCTGCCTTGTGTGGAGGTGGAGCTGGGTGTGGGTGTGGGTTGGTCTCTGGTGGTAGTGCCTCTCCTTGCTCCCACTGCGTCAGGGGGTCCTCCACGCGTTCTGCCATGGGGAGTGCAGCTGTTGGGAGGGTCTCTGTCGTGGGATGCTCCACAGATACCTGCCTGGACACAGGAGCTGACTCTCTGCTGGAAGAGGACTGGCTCTCTGTGGCTGCCTGAGAGAGAGGGGCTGCTCCTCAGTAGTGGATCTCACCCTCCCAGAAGCTGCACTTGGCCATCACGTAGGTCTCCCGGTCGGTGAGCTTGACCGCGGCATGGGCAGACTTCTTGAGGTGCAGCTTCACGTACCAGGTGTGCATGAGCTTCCACCACCAGAGGAGGAACCCCGAAGTGTAGCCCAGGCTCTCTGCCTTCTCTCTCCAAGCAGCCTGCTTCCCCTTGGTATCTCAATAGAGCCTGTGTCCCTTCCGCCATAGGTACTCGTTCTCCCTCAGCCATTCAAGCACCTCATCCTCATGTTCCTCTTCGATGGAATATTGCCTCCTCTCCCTATCTTGCATATGCCTCTTTGTCCCTCTGGCAGGGCCTTCTGGGCCCTCATCAGAGGGGCTTCGAGGTTCTAGGGGCTGCTCCACCACACCACCACCACCACCACCACCACCACCACCAGCAAAAACAGTAGCAGCAAAAGCAGCACCAGCAGCGCCAGCAGCGCCAGCAGCACCAGCAGCACCAGCAGCACCAGGATCAGCAGCAGCAGAGTAAGCACCAGCAGGACCAGCAGGACCAGGAGCACCAGCAGGACCAGCAGGACCAGTAGGACCAGCAGGACCAGGAGCAGCGCCAGCAGAGTAAGCACCAGCAGAAGCACCAGCACCAGGAGCAGCGCCAGCAGAGTAAGCACTAGCAGAAGCCCCAGCACCAGGAGCAGCACCAGCATGAAGCCCCAGCACCAGCAGAGTCAGCCTGAGCAGCAGAAGCCCTAGCAGAAGCAGAGTCAGGGCCAGGGGGTGGAATGGTGGCCCTGTCCTTCTTGCCAGGGCTGGCAGAAGATGGCACAGGGTTCCACTTCTTCCCCATGGTTGTTGGCTGGAGATGTGTCATCTCCATCTGCTTATTCCATTCCTCCACCTGTTGAGTGGCCCTACAATGAACAGGGCATTTAATAAAGAGTTGTGTTAATGTTGAAATATGTTGATGAATGATTACATTATTATTGAAAATAAAGGGCCATAGGTGTGGCACCTGGGAGGGTGGACCATACTGTCCCACTATGCTTGCACTGGAGATTTATCTATCCCACAGCTATTACCCCTCCCACAGGTATCCCTGCCCATCCCACTGCTATCTTAACCCATCCCACAAGCATGGAAAGGCTTAAACCATTTCTAAAAGTTTCCACCAATACTTCATTGACTAAAATAAATGAACCAAGTGTGTGAAGCAAAGATAATATTTATTAATAACAAGCTGTAAAAGAAAAATGACCCAAGTCAAGTGTCCAAAGCAAAAATAAAGTCAACAGGTAGCTGCCCCGTCTCTGGCACACTTTCTGGTCACTCTGAGGCGTGCCCTTAGTCTCAGGGGTGATGGGTCCAGGTGCTGTGGAGGTGGCTGCTGCTGGAGTGCTGGTCTAAGGCACCATTGGTGTTCCTGGCCGTGAGAGGACAACAGGGGATGGTGTGTGGAGGAAGCTCTCAGAGAGCTGGCTCAGTCCTGTGATGTTGAGAGCCCCATCCTCCAGGATATGGGGTGTCAGTCCCAAGATCGATGACAGATGTTCTGATGCCGTGCTTGGCTGTGGGGTGGAGGAAGGAGGAGTGTAGTGGGGCTGTCTGGTCTGCAGGTGAGCGAGGTGAGGCGGGGGTGGCATCTGTGGCATGGGTGGCATCTGTGGCATCGGTGGCATCTGTGGCATGGGTGGCACAGCTGAAGGAAGCATCCAATAAGCATCTACCATCCTGTCGTGCCACTCCACTGCTCCAGTTAGGGAGTTGCACCAGTGTTTCAGGAGGTTGCGCTGCTCCTACCCTTCATGTGAAGCTCTGTTGGGGCCTTGCACATCCACAGTGTCTATTAGGTTTCACCCTTGCCTCCATTCACCAGGCTCCATGTCCCCATTGCCTTGTTGGAGGTCCATGAGCCTGTTCTGCAATACTGGGTAGCGGGTGCGCATGAGATTGTGCAGGATGCAGCAAGCTTCCACAATGTTCCTCACAGTCTGTGGGCGATGCTGCATGGTGGTGAGAAGTACCTGGAACCTGTTGGCCAGGATGCCAAAGGCATTCTCCACCACCCACCTTGCCCTGGACAGCCTGTAGTTGAAGATCCTCTCTTCACAGGTGAGGCATCTGGAAGTGTAGGGCTTCATGAGGTAGGTTCTGAGGGAGGAGTCATCTCCCACAATGAAGTAGGGCACATCTTGTGTGTCTTTGGACAGGGGGTCTGGACCTGGGAAACCCATGATGAGGTTGCGTTCCACCCTCCTTGAGGTGACTGGCGTTGTATACCTGGGCATCTGAAGATGTTCCGTTGCCTGAAACATTGATGTACATGAACTTGTAGTCAGCATCGACCATGGTGAAGAGAATGATGCTGAAGAAGCCCTTGTAGTTGTGATAAGTGGACCCTGACTTGGCTGGAGCTTTGCAGGCCACATGCTTCCCATCTATGGCTCCAGTGGTGTGGGGGAAGTTCCACTTCTGACACCACTGTTCTGCAACTTTCTTCCAGCCTTCTTAAGTGGAGGGGCACTGGAGGAGCTCCTCCAGGTATTCTTCAATGATGGCCTGCACCACTTCTCTGACCACAATGCTGATGGTGTTGTGTGGCACCTTCCAGGCATACTGCATGCTCCTGTACATGGTCCCTGAGGCCAGGTGCCGCAGAGTCAGTGCCACCTTGAGCCCAGGGTCCAGGCTGGGCAGAAGTTGGTGTTTGCCTTGGTCAACCTGGGTGTCAGCCGCTCCACAACTTCGTCAAACATGGCTGGCGGCATCCTCATGAAATTCTGGAATGCACGAGGGTCTTCGTTCCTCAGCTCCACCATCAGCTTGTTATACAGTCCGTACTCTGTTCTTCTTGCGATCCATCTTCGGACCCAGACACTTCTTGGACGCCTACTTTTCTTTGCGTAGAACAGATGAAAGAGCCTGTAGATGTCTTTGCATTGTTGTAGAACAATGGTGGCTACCAAAAGGAGTGTGTGACGATCCATGGGGGAGATGACTGGATGCTGTGGAAGAGCATGAGCAAGATGAAGGCTGAAGAGGTCTGCACAGCAGGGCTGTTGGACCGAAAGTGAGATCCAGGTGAGTTCCTCCCCCTTTTTATAGGAAATATAGGTTTTCCACTCGGTGTCCTTTTGCATCCTCTAGGCATCCTGCAGACATACTAAATATCTGAGATACGTCCCCTATGCGAACTTTTTTTCCACTTTAATGCTTTGTATGCGAGCTGCATCCGGTTTCATCCTTTCTACGTCCGTGCTACTAACACTGCGTGACCGTTCTGCATCCGTTTCGCTTCCTCCCTGTGTCCATTTTCCACTGGTGGAGGTGCGAGTTGTGTGAATGCGCAGCAGATGCCTAGCGGATATCGCGGACGCGTAACAGATGACGACAGATGTCTAACGGATGTTCCCCATATGCATAGCGGATGTAGAATGGATGTGTTGAATACATTTTCCGCTCAAAAAGTTTTGTGTAGCTCAAAACTTTCTGAGCGGATGAAATGTCAGTAGACAGATGCTGGGCGGATAGAGAAGATGAAAAACGGACGCAGTGAGTACAGAACAGAAGCATCGTGTTAACCAATGGATGGCAAGTGTTTCTCTCCGTTTTACATCCTCTTTCCATCCGTTGGTGCTGTGTGACAGGGGCTTTACATCCTGGCTACATCCTCCCCCCGTCCGTTCCTTTCTGTTGTTGTTCGCTCTGTTTATACAAATTTGGGGCACTTTTGAGAGCGGATAACAACGGATGGAAAAAATTTCCATCCGCTGTCTCCTTTTTACATACTTTTTGCATCCGTCGGCCTATGTGACAGGCCCTTTAATTCCTATTCACATATCTGTCCTCTCTGATATCTGCTCTAATTTCCACCTATTTTAATGCACACACAGTTGTAATGTTTTTCTCATCCTACATTTTAAAGAATTTATGTAAAACTGTTTTTTCCCCAAAAAGTGAACTTCAGAAAATCTAAAAAATACAACAATTGATAAATTACATTTCGATCTACATGTTTATCCAGAGGATGCAGATTATTCATTTAAAATCTTTTAAGATCAAAAACCCTATATGCATGTATTAATATTTCTTGATACGTGTTTAGGTCTTCGAATAAAATTACAATAGCTCTTTAACTGACATAAAATCAGCTTGTATGTAATCACTGTAATGTGCTCTACACAGTTCTGCTCTTGAAAACCACATGAAAGCTACAACTGGTTCATATTGTGGTAGCATAGATAGCATGGAGAGTAATGCATGTTCATTGGTATTTGAATACTATATTATTGCACTGGTTGCAGTCAGCTTCTGCATACAGTTCAAGCTGCTGGTTGTCTTTAAAGCTTGGTACAGTATATAAGACCTGGATTGTAGGATGTCTGTCTCCTATTACATTTTCCTATTTGGTAAGAAGTGATAGAGTTGTCACATTTCTTCTACTCTCATCTATTAAGCAATGTCATCTCATGGCATTTGAAAATGTGCCTTCTTGTTTGCCATACTGCTGGATGGAAACACCACATACACACCACACACACACACACACACACACACACTCCAAGATCTGCACTGTTCCAACCTTGAAGAATAATCTGGCTCTCTCTACAGTAGTGGGCTACAATATTTATTGAAGTTGAATTCTGAAATCTGACTAATCATACATATGTTTGGATAGACTCAAACAAAATGATGATATCATCAGAAATCATGTAATTTAGGAATATATCAATCAACTTTGATTTTTTGATGGTAGAAAAAGGCATGTGACAAGAAGCCAAGAATTTAGCCAGAACTTGAATGTGTGATAGAATTTGCATGGTTACAGGCAATCTTTGTATGTAGTTCATTCATGAATTAATTTCAATATTCACATGCAAAAATGGCAAAAAAATCAAGCATAAAATATATATTCATAATAAGATATTATCAATGTAAAATATAAATGCCTCTCAAATTCTCCCTTTATCCCATAATAATTTATACCACTGTTTAATCAGAATTTTTTAAAAAACCTAAGTATCAAAGATCAAGAATGTCCATCAGTGAAGAACAATTTAAAACAAATGGACTTTTAAAGTCTGCTAATGATAGTCTATCTATGACTCCCTTAATAGAATTACAGGCATACATAAGTTACTTTTTGGGATATATTTGTTGCAGTTTCATCAGATTTGGATAAAATGAATGAATGTTTACTTATCTCTCCCTCTGTTGGTTTCAATCAAACTCTTGAAAAGCACATTAGCTGGCCAAATTAAATTTTGGTGATATTCTATCTTGGCCAGAATTTCAGAAACTACATTATTCTGAAAAAAAGAATTAGCTTGGACATATTTGAATTCCAGTTTATATATTTAGATTGATATCCCCATCCTTCACTTGTAAAGGACATATCAAACACAAATGCTCATTTATTTAGGAGGGAAAAAATAATGAAATTTAATATAGTACCCTGATGTAAAAGATCACTAAAAGTATAAGTAAAGATTTTGGAAGATATAAAAACTTTCAAACACTTTAGCCACCTAATGAGAAGGAAGGATTCACTGGAGAGGAGCCTAATGCTGGGAATAGTTGAGGGCAAAACAAGAAGGGGACGGCAGAGAATGAAGTGGCTGGATGGAGTCACTGAAGCAGTTGGCATGAGCTTAAATAGACTCCAGGGATAGTAGAGGACAGGAAGGCTCAGAGGAACATTGTCTAAGAGGTCGCGATGGGTCAGACACAACTTTTCAACAAACAAAAACAAAAACTTTTACCAGGAGTGGGATGTTTATCATAATGAGCACCACAAGAGTCTCCCTTGGAAAGAATGTTCTTAAGTTGGTATGTCAGTTTTGAAGAAGAAGCTTCCTTTCTACTTAGTATTTGAAAGGAAAGCAGAAAAGGAACTCAAAAATGGAGGCAGATCCATGAAGAACTTTCTGTAGAATAACTGTAGAAGTTACTCCTAGATGTCAGAGAGAGAGAGAGAGAAATCTAATGAATGGGTCCAACTCTGGTCCCCTCAAATAGGCCTAGAAAAAACTGATGATTCCTTGATGCTTTCTGAGCTTCCTTGTTTTCTTGTAGATGTTTCATTGGCCAAACTATGAAATTTCTCTACAAGAAAACAAGCAAGCTCAGAGAGCACCAAGGGACATCTCACATCAACCCTGAGCTACCAATATTCTCTTTTATTACTAAAGTAAACTTAAAAGGGAAGAGTCATAGGATATAGAAAATAAAAATAGAACCATTTTTTGGGGGTGGGTGGGAATTAACATTCTGAAAGATATGGGGCAAGAAGCACACTATGGAAAAGAGATTATGGGATTGAAAAAAAATGGAATTAAGAAAAAGCACAATTTTGGTAGTTTGAGAATCCAAGAAGAAAAATGTCGAGGAGCAGCAGTAAAGAATCCCACTGAACATTCAAGCTAAAAGTAGCCTATATATATATTCAAGCTACATTCAAGCTACAGGTAGTATATTTATATAGACAGACAGACAGACAGACAGGCAGACAGACAGACAGACATGTATATATTAAGTTTTCACGGGTATTTATATGTATGGTATTCACCTTTGTTCGGGTATTTTCCTACGTCATTATAGTTGTGCTTTTAAAGTTGTAGCAACGTTTCAGCAGAATCTCTTCTGCTATCATCAGGCTTCTCTAAAGTGTTTGTCTGTGAGTCAGAATTTCACAGCCATTTCTGTTTAAAATTTGGTGCTAGCCTATGCTGTGCCAGAATGGTTTTTTCTTCATCCTGATTGGTTAGGAGTCTTGGTCTGTGTTTATTGGTTTTAGAGTTTGCTGTGTTCTGCTTGATTGATGTTTCTAATATCTTCTAACTATTTTGTGGCTTTTTTTTGTTTTCATTGACTGGCAACATTGTGTTTCCTGTATTAGAGGCTTTTAGTGCAGCCTGGCTCTGAGTAAATGGACAGCTATTATTTATTAGGAAGCTAGGTTTCATCTGGGTGCCTGGTTGAGGTATGTTTGAGCTGGAGGTATCAGCGAGAGTCTGTTTGTGCCCAGGTGTTTGTCTGTTTTGTGGTGTGGAGATCTTTCTATTTGAGAGTGAAGGATTCCAAATGATTGACAGTCTGCTGGAATCATCTCTTCTATTCATGCTTTCAGGTCTTTTTTCAGTCTCTATGGCTTCTCTGATCATTCTGTGGCTGGGGTTTTCTATAGTGGCTAGTTTTCTATAGTTTTGGTGCCATTGAAGTTGATGCTATGACCTATGGCTTTCATGTGTTGGACCAGTGAGGAAGTGTGTTCCAGCTTTTTTACTGCATTTTTGTGTCCATCCAGGCGGGTACTTACTCTTCTATTGGTCTGTCCAATGTATGTGGCCGGACATGAGGCACAGGGGACTTCATATATGCCTTGGTTTTCCAAGTCAATTTTATCTTTGGGGCTTCTAAGGATGGCTGCTATTTTTTTGTCTGTTTTGAAGGCAGTCCTGATGTGATGCCTGTGTAGTATATTACTGATTTTGTCTGTAGTACCTCTTATGTAGGGCAGGACAGCTGTTCCATAGGTCTGTTCATCTTCTACGTCTCCATTATGTCCCAGTGTGTTTTTGTGGATCAAGCCGGTGATTTTGCTTTTGTGGAAGCCATTGGCTATCAGTACTTTAGTCAGGGTGCATAGTTCAGTCTTTATGTGTATCTTGTCTGCTAGGCATTTGGTTCTGGCCACGGAGTTTATCTGTGCTGGATGGTGGTGGGATTAGGTGTTGAGGTAGCAGTTGGTGTGTGTTTTCTTCTGGTATATGGTGTGTCCCAGTGTGCTATCTGTTTTTTTGTAGATTAGTTCATCTAGGAATGGTAGTTATTTATATGTTTCCATTTCTATGGTGAGTTTGATTTTGGTGTGTATACTGTTTAGGTGTGCTTGGAAATTGTTCAGGTTTTCTTTTCCATGGGGCCAAATAATAAATGTGTCATCGATGTATCTTCGCCATAGTTTCGGTTTGTGCATGGCATTTGCTAAAACTCTGGATTCAAATTCTTCCATGAACAGGTTTGCAATGACGGATGACTGTGAAAATCACGGCTGTGAAAGTCTGACTCACAGCCGAACACAATACAGAAGCCTGATGATGGCAGATGAGATTCTGCCGAAACTTTGCTACAACTTTAAAAGCAAAACTACAATGACGTAGGAAAATACCTGAACAAAGCTGAACAGCATACATGTAAGTACTCGCGAAAACTTAAGAAAACAAATATATATATATATTCAGCTTCCTTCGGGTATTATCCCACGTCATTGGAGTTGTGCTTTTAAAGTTGTGGCAATGTTTCAGCAGAATCTCATCTGCCATCATCAGGCTTCATCAGGCTTTTAAATTCTTTCATCAGCTTTCATCAGGCTTCATAATCAGGCTTTTAAACATTACTGCAACTTTAAAAGCAAAACTACAATGACGTGGGAAAATACCCGAAGGAAGCTGAAAAGCACACATGTAAGTACGTGCGAAAACTTAAAAAACTTAAAAACCATACATATATATATATTTGTTTTCTTAGGCTCTCACGGGTACTTACATGTGTGCTGTTTAGCTTCCTTCGGGTATTATCCCACGTCATTGTAGTTCTGTTAAAGTTGTAGCAACGTTTCAGCAGAATCTCATCTGCCATCCTCAGGCTTCTGTATAGAGTTATATAGTTATATAGTATATAACATTTCCAACAGACAACTCACCAAAACAGAAACAGATGTCCTAACCAAAGGATTCAATTATGCCATAGCACCCCAAAAAATCCACACAGAATCCATCATATGTACAGTAGAATCCAGCCTAACCAAATTAAATACAGATGAAGCTGACAGAATAAGACACCAGGTTACAAACATCTTATGTACAAGCAAACCACCCAAAAGCAACTTGCAAAAAGATGAATTCAAAGCGCTACAAACCCTGAAAAATGATAATAGCATAATCATACTCCCAGCAGATGAAGGGAATGCCACAGTAATAATGGACAGAAAAGACTACGAAACAAAATTGACCTGGAAAACCAAGGCATATACGAAGTTCCCTGTACATCATGCCCGGCCACATACATTGGACAGACCAATAGAAGAATAAGTACCCACCTAGATGAACACAAAAATGCAGTAAAAAAGCTGGAACACACCTCCTCACTAGTCCAAGACATGAAAACCACAGGTCACAACATCAACTTCAATGGCACTAAAACCCTAGCCACTATAGAAAACCCCAGCCACAGAATCATCAGAGAAGCCATAGAGATTGAAAAAAGACCTGAAATCATGAATAGAAGAGATGATTCCAGCAGACTGTCAATCATTTGGAAGCCTGCACTCTCAAATAGAAAGATCTCCACACCACAAACCAGGCAAACACCTGAGCACAAACAGACTCCCTCTGATGCCTCCAACTCGAACACCCCCCCACCAGGCACCCAGGTGAAACCTGGCTTCCTAATGGATAGCAGCTGTCCTTTCACATGAAGCCAAGCTGCACTGAAAGCCTCCAACACAGGAACAGAGTGTTGCTAGCCAATCAAAGCCACAAAACAGACAGAAGAAACCAGAAACACCAATCAATCAAACTCCAAGTCCAGTGAACACAGACCAAAACTCCCAGCCAATCAGAATAGGCCAGCCTCGAATTTGAAACCAAAAGCTGTGAGACCCACATCCATACAGAAGCCTGATGATGGCAGATGAGATTCTGCTGAAATGTTGCTACAACTTTGAAAGCACTACAATGACGTGGGAAAATACCTGAAGGAAGCTGAACAGCACACATGTAAGTACCCGCGAAAGCTTAAAAAAACAAATATATATATATATATATATATATATATATATATATATATATATATACACACAGGTAGTCCTTGACTTTCAACCATAATTGGGATTGGAATTTCAGCAGATAAGTGGTGGCTGCTATTAAATGAGTCATCAAGTGATTGGATTTGATTTTGCAACAATTTGTACTGTTGTAATTAAACAAATCATGTGGTTGTTAAGTGAATCATGTGGGCCGTAAGCAAATTTGGCTTCCCTAACTGACTTAGATTGTCATAGGCCTGCTGGGAAAGTTGCAATTCACAGTTGCATGATTCCAGATGCTGCAAGAGTCATGAATGTGAGCCAGCTGCCAAGGATGGTAGTGGTCGATGTTCCTCAAACAATAAAGTAAAGCTATAATTGATGTGTGTACTTCTTTCTTATGTCATGGTGTTCATAGAAGAATGAGGTGGTGCAGGAGTTAGAATGTAGTACTGCAGGCTAACTCACTGCTCACTCCAGGAATTTGATTCTGACTGCCTCAAGGTTGACTCAGCCTTCCATCCTTCCAAGGTCAATAAAACAAGGATGCAGATTATTGGGGGCAATATGCTGGCTCTGTAAACCACTTAGAGAAGGCTGTAAAGCATTGCGAAGCAGTATTTAAGTCGAAGTGCTAATGGTGTTGATATTGATGATGATTTGCAGTCAGGCAAGAAGGGGGATGCTTGGAACTTTCATGAAGTTTAGCTTTTTGAGTACAATATCATACACTGTGATGGTCTGTCAAATGTTTGTCAAATTTCAGATAGCAAGAAAAAAGATGTGACTCATATGGCGGATGGGAAGACAAAATATCCCATATAAGATGAAAAGGAAGAAAATATCCATATATTTCAACAATAAAATGCAATAGATCCTGATAGGTTTCAGATATCTGAAAGAATGTTTCAAAATGTGTGGGACCTAATCAGCTGTTTCTTGTAGTTTGGGAGACTCCCTCTTTCCTGTTTTCTTCCTACTAAAAAAAAAAAAAAAAGGTGAAGCAAGTCCTATTTCCAGGTGGGTTATAATAGATCTCAAGGATTCAAGAAATATAGCTGAACTCGACTGACAGCTTCCCTTGAGCTTAGTTTCTTAATGATGTTGCTACATGCAATAAGATTTGTGAGCAGCCTAACATAACAAGAGTAAATCTTTTTAGCCACAATACAAGATGAATGAAAAACTGTGTGAATGGAAAAGAACTACAACCTTCAGTTACAGTGTAAAATGGATAGAATAAACTCTTTATGTCTTATTGATATAGTTACCAAGTCTCAATCTGGAGTCTGGTAGTACCTAAGTTGATTTATTTTAGTAGTCTGGATGCATTGTTCCAGAACCATCCAGAAACAGAATTTGATTTTCTTTCAGATTTTGTGTTTCTTTCTATTTCTTTCTCTTCTTCTCAATCTTTATGCATGTGTGAACTTTAAGAGAGAGAAAGTATTCAAAGTTTGCTATACTGACCATCTGTTTAACACCAGGTTGTGATGTTTTGCAGGGAATCCATTGATCTGTTTTCTGCATACACAGAAACAGTATCTAATACACAACAGAAAACAATTCAAGGAAAACAGGTTGATCGAACAGTCTCTGTAAATAAAAAGGCTGCGATCTAGCAGGAAGAAAGATTAGTGACAGTGTAATTTTTAAAATGAGAAATGAAGATAAATTAAAGCAAAAGGAATTGTTTTGAGATTTTGCCAGAAAGAACTTCATTAATTGTATCGGAAACCTGAAAAATGAATTTAGAATCAAATTCAAACCATATACCTGAAAAGCTAAATAATGTTATATAAGTAGTCCTCAAAATATAACCATCCATTCGGTGACCATTCAAATTGGGATGGTGGTGAACAAGGGCATTTACAGTCAGTACTCAAAAATTATATTATAGCACCCCTAAAGGCATCTGAACAAACTTCAGTTGCCTGGCAAGTAACTCACACTTAGGACCAATTGCAAAACACTGGAATTATGTGACTACTATTTGTGACCTTCTGTTCTGAACCAAACCCTTTTCCAATAAAACCAACAACAATAACCAAAGAGAACAGAAACCTTTTAATGAGTCTTATGAAACCCCGGTTAAAAGTCTGTTGCAAACTAATTAACCTTGTTTAGCATAAACCTCACCAAAACTGTCCAAGACTGCCAAGAATCACAGATAAGAAATATTTTACAACATAAGATTCTTCAAATACCAACTTAAGATACTGTAATGTCCACGAGGCTGAGTTTCAAAACATCTTTGCTTCCTGCAAAGAACATTTGCTTCACAGCCAGCTTTTATCTTCTTGAAGGAGGGGCCATTACCTTGCAGCCTCAATTCTGAGTTGCCAATGCTGTTGCAGCTGCTCTTTCCTGCGAGCAATCCTGCACACACACGCACTTGGCACAGGCTCCTCAGGAACCTCATCTCTGCTGCCAGCCCCTACAATCTCTGAAGGCAGCACTCCACTCCCTAATGGTCCTGGCTCCTCATCTGAGTCCTCAGCCACCTGCACCTGCTGCTGGCTAACCACAACACCTTTCCTGTCAGCTTTCACCAGGCAAACTCATGAGGAAGCCTAGCAAACTCACCAGGATTGTTGTAAGTTGTGGAATAATTAAGTTGTGGGATAATTAAATTATGGGAAATGTGCAGTGATACATTGAATATCATCAAGCACATGTGTAATCCAGAAATTAGAGATGAACCAAATATATCTATATGATATATGATAATAGAAAGTACTATAGCTGGCTGTTTTTGTGGCACTGGGACATTTTAAGCCAACATTAGCTGCAAATTTACTCCCCATGATCATTTGACATTTGTGACAGCATTAATTCTAATTTAATGAAAGAATATAAGATATGAATTGAAAGCAATCTGAATTATAAGGCTATGCTTCTTCACTTCCTTATGGCTCTTAACATGAACAAAAATTCCATGTAAGATTCATCAGAAATTTGTTAAATTCTATTTAACAAAAAAGAAAAACAGAAAAACAGAAAATCAGAATTAGCATTAAGGTTGGGGTTTGACAGTCATTCCATTCCTTTCTATTATCATGAGCCTGTTGTACAATATTGTCAAAATAGTGTATAAATCAGTCTATAACAAAAAGAGCTAAACAGAATATAGGTTTCTAGCAGCAAATATTCTTTGTCTCTTTTGGTGAGGATGAAAGTAAAACTTTATTTGTATACAGGAACTCAATTAAACCTAAAACCAAAGCCTTCCAGAAATGAGAAGATAGTTAATGCATCAGTAAGGACTTCTTAAATGTTGGCTTACAGAAGAATTTTGTTTCTAAATATTAATATCCTGTACCAGAAGAGCAAACACTGTTAATGTTTACATAATCACAGACTTCAAAACACATTTAATGTTGAAGTTCATTTCAATTATTTGTTTCATTCATTTTTTTTTTCAACCAGAATCTCACCCCTAACATTCAGTCTATAGCTATTTGGCTTTGCTTCTGTTCAAGAATGCTGAAGCAAATAGCAGTCTGTAAATCACCTCAACTGATCTTGTAAAACTAAGAAAGTAATATCTGATTAGTCCTTGGGTAGGAGATATGAAAGACCAATGACAAACTATTTGCATAATATTGTCATGAAATCACATGGATGGATCCATCTAGTCACCAAGTCCTGATCTCAATTTAAAGGATATTTTACTTTTTCTGCATAGGATAGCAGAGATTATTTTTCTCTAGGATAGAACCAGAGACTTTCTGGTTCTCTTTCTTCCATGAACTATTGTTTTGCATGAAGAAAATGTTCCCCTTGTTAACAGATATTTCAGAAAGGTCCATACAAAACAATAGAAAATAATAAAAAAATATACAATTCTGCTAATGGTCCAAATGCCTGTCATTTTTAGAAATGGTTAGGACTGTCAATTTACCACAACTGAATTGTGTAATTTAATCTGTGTAAGCTGAGATGGAGAGCAGACTGTCACTCATTAACCGATACAACATACCAACAGTATGGCTATGTAGGATAGTAATGATCCATTATAATGGAATAGTGGCCTTTTATGAGTACTAATTAGCAGACAACAATTACAGACAGATTAATTAGTAGATAATAAATGGAGGTCTCATTAAACATTTTCTTTTTAAGCCTATCAATCACAAAAAACCTGATTTCCATTGAATCCATAGAACTCATGTTTAAACTTCCATCCATGTCGTGAAGCAACAAAAGTTTTCCATTTACAAAATTAACATTTAACAAACCATGCCCAAAAGCATTCAATGATTTGGACTTAATTTGAATCAGGATTTACTGAAAGAAAAAGATGCTTATCTACACATCTAAGAGATTCAATCTGTCTGAGCAGAAAGGGCTGAAAATATATTATCTGGATGCAATTACACGAAATACTGAAATTATTGCACTTATCCTCTATCATTCCTTCCTCAGTTTCCCTTTTTATTCATTATATAATATGTATACATAAATATAATCTTCTGGGGCTAAGAATATTAAGTAACAAGAATATGCTCAGTGATGGTTGAAATAAATTGTTATGCTAGGACCGAAAACACTTTTCTGTTTTCATTTTAACAAATGAAATAAAGAAACTCACAGAAGGCTAAATCTTTCTGTTTGCCTTTTAAAAGTATGCATCTTTACCAATAATAATGTAAATTATTTGGAAAGATTCTTGGTATTCTCTCAGCTTCATTTTCTTCTTGCAGATATTTCATTTCCAGACTAGGCAACATCATCAGCACTCTGAAATAGAGGCCTCCAACCTTTTGGGCACCAGGGACCGGTTCTGTGGAGAGAGTTTTTCCATGGACCAGAGGGGGTGTTGTTTCATGTGCTGCCTGCATTCCACAGATGGGGCTTCACTGGTTTGCATGGCCTGATGCTGGTCCACAGATCAGGGGTTGGAGACCCCTGCTCTGGAAGAGAAAAGTGAGGTTTGTTGGCTATTTATATATAATAGCTTGTCCTATCAGCCTGCAGTAAGCCAGAATTACAAGAAGCATATTTCAACAATCTACAAAGGAACTCCATGCAACTTCATTAAAAAGTGTTCATCCCTTCCACTAATCATAGCATAACTGGCACAATCTATTAAAAAAAAAAAAAAGGTTAGGGATTCTATACATCAAAAACATCTCAAAAATCACCAACCTGTTACTACAAACTCCCTTGGCATCATTGTAGCCAACAAACAGCAAATCCCATTCAGAGCATTCTAAGTGAGCTTTCCTAAAGTGAACCAGGCAAAAATATCACTATGGTATTTTGCCTTGCATATGCAAAGGATTCTCTCTCTCTCTCTCTCTCTCTCTCTCTCTCTCTCCCTCCCTCCCTCCCTCCCTCCCTCCCTCCCTCCCTCCCCCCGTGTGTGTATTTGTATGTGTCTGTCTGTCTCCCTCTCCTTCTCTCCCTCCATCTCTCTTAATGTAGGTAACTAAAATAAAATCTCTTTGGCATAAATCAAGAAATATTGTACTAAGTTTAATGTATTATATTAAATAATGTATTAATTACCCTTTAATTTTGCTGATAACATACTTCTACATAATCTCCATGATAATGTGCAGAGTTATTAGGAATCTAATTATCTATTAAGGGTGTTTAGTATATGTGCATATGTTTTCAGGAAATTGTCAATAAGATATAAAACTCCAAACAATTAGTACAAATTATAACTTACTCAAAAGATGCTGTGTTCATGAAGTGATTCAAAAACTGAACAGATTAGATTTAAAAACAACTACTACGTGATTTTTAAAGAAATATAACATATTTGAATTCAATATAATTGATCAGAAACTTTCTTGTCCAGCCTAAAAAGGGCACAAAGATCTTAGAGGAAGAGTATGTATGCTTTATAATTTCAATCTTGAGACTAAGCAGATTCAGTTATTGGTCTCTGCAAATAGCTAAAGCAAAGAATATAAAAATATAAACACAGATCCCTATAGAACTGCCCTATTACTTCAAGTCCAACTCCTTCAATTTACCTTGTTCTAAATCAAATACAGAAGATACACGAATCTAATCATCTGTCCCCTATTATGGATCATTTCTTACATAAATACTTATTCCATAACTGGACCTGGGTATTCATAATCAGTGAACAACGTTTTATATACTGTATGTAAGTAAATTTGAGTCTTAAACTGATTTTAACAAATGTAACAGGTAACCTTTTGGAGTTTAAGGGCCTAATTACCTCAGAGGACTGCATTTGCAGAACAAATATTAGTGGTATACCTGGATCCAAGTATAATGGGAGCACAATGAAAAGCTTTTAACAATCATTGTCTATCACAGGGATGCCAGATCTGGATCATACATTCTGGATAACCATTCTACAGTAGAAGGTAAGAATAACTCATGTTTACATTAATACCCAGGTTGGACTGATACTCTGCGATATACTGGGCTGCCGTTAGAGATTACTCAGAAAGTTGGGGCAGAATGCAAAAGCCCATGACCAGCATCTATCATATATTACATTTACAAGCCTTCCATTTATACACTTTGCTCAAAAAGCCCTATACATTTTGGCACCAAGGTACCTGCAGAACCACCTTCTTCAGTTAAAATTGACTCACCCAAAAAGGATATTCCAGGGAACATTGCTAATGATCCTTCATTTCTATGGAATGAGGGCACTGAAGCAATGAGGCAAAGGTTCATTGTCATGACTCTTGTATTGCAAAACAGTTTTCCCTTGGAGATAAGACTTGCATAAGACAAATAATTATTGTTTTCTTTTCTTTTTTAAAAAAAGATTTTTATTAGTTTTCAATAAACAAACCTACACAAACAAAACACGAAACATCAAAACACAAAACACTTTCTTTTTGGAAAGTGGCTTAGTCCCGGGTTACATCTTTTTATTCAGACATAAATTCAAAATTCATGCTCACTTTTTATCCCATTTCATATCTTATTTACCATTCTACATTTTCTATACAGCTTCTCCCCTCTTTTCACTCTCTTAATTCTATTTTATTTATTTCATCTCAATTTAGATCATTATGCATATTTCTTTTGTCTGTTCTATTTCAATTTTCTATTATCTTTTCTCATTAACACAAAATTTCTCCTGTAATCACTGATTGAAGTATGACGCCTTTAAATCTTTCCCCTAAATTTGACACTTAAAATAATATATACTTTTCATTCTGATTCTGCTTAGTACATTCTAAAGCTACTTACTATATTATAACATAAAAAAGAATAATAAGTTTATAATATAATTAAAACAATAATCCATAGCAAATTAAACTCTATTATTAAATCCAGTTTTCTAACATTATTTCAGACATAAATACAACAATATAATCATAAGTACTTTTGCAGTCTCTTTTTTTAATCATATTTTTCCCACTATTTCTGAATATCTCATTAACACTAAGTTTCTTCTGTAATCACAGATCGAAATATAATGTCTTTAAATCTTTCCCCTAAATTTAACACTTAGAATAATATATACTTTTCATTCTGATTCTACTTCTAGAATCTATGACGCCTTTAAATCTTTCCCCTAAATTTGACACTTAAAATAATATATATTTTTCATTCTGATTCTGCTTAGTACATTCTGAAGCTACTTACTATATTATAAAATAGAAAAGAATAATAACTTTATAATATAATTAAAACAATAATCCATAGCAAATTAAGCTGTATTATTAAATCCAATTTTCTAGCATTATTTCAAATATAAATACAACAATACAATCTTGTCTACTTTTTTTAAATCATATTTTAGCTAGTAACACTAAATAGATCTTGTTTCTTTAGATCTTGTTTTAAACCTTTGTAACTTCTCTTCCCTTTGATCCTTCTTTTCCTCTCCAATTCTGCCTTTACCCCCTTGTCTCCTAGTATATTTTTTGTCTATTCTATTTCAATTTTCTATTATCTTTTCTCATTAACACAAAATTTCTCCTGTAATCACAAATTGAAGTATGACACCTTTAAATCTTTCCTTTAAATTTAACACTTAAAATAATATATACTTTTCATTTGGTTCTACTTATTACATTCTGAAGCTACTTACTATATTATAAAATAAAAAAGAATAATAAGTTTATAATATAATTAAAACAATAATCCATAGCAAATTAAGCTCTATTAATAAATCCAATTTCCTAACATTATTTCAAATATAAATACAACTATACAATCTTATGTACTTTGCAGAATCTCTTTTTTAATCATATTTTTACCTACTATCTCTGACTAGATCTTGTTTCTTTACATCTTGTTTTAAACCTTTGTAACTTCTCTTCCCTTTTTCCTTTCCTTTCTTCTCCAATCCTGTCTTTTTACCCCCTTGTCTCTTAATCTCCACCTTCTTAATCTCCACCTTCTTCTGGGAACTTCCGGTTGCAAGGCTTCAGCAGCGACAGGAATCCGCGATCGTGCACGGTTCCTGCTGTGCTCACTGCCGAGGTGCTCCCAATCCAGCTGGATTTGGAGGTTATGGTTACCCCATAGAGGTAACTGAAGACAGGGGAGATCTGGGCAGGGGTCTGGGGGAATTGCAATCCTCCTCCTCAGCCAGTTTAACTCCCTTTTCCCAAGGTGGTGGAGTGGTGGTCAGCAATGGCTGCCACAAAGAAGCTTTCAGCCAGATAAGATTGTGCAGGAGGAAGTTTGAAGAAGTGAAAGTTTTTGGCTGAACCGGGATAATAAGTTACATCTTTAGTCTGGAGGTTCAACTTTTTAAAGAATACATTGTTTCCTAACAAGATTGTTAAAAGCGGTGGAGAAAAGTTAAAGGGAAAGGTTTTTTTCCTTCTCACTCTCCTTCCCTACGGAAATAGCAGATGAAAATCAGAAAAAACTGCTTTGGCATAGAAGGTAATTAAATCTGAAAATGAAAGCCAAGGAAATATTAAGATTTCTGAACATTGGAACTAAAAACCATTTTTTTTTTCTTTTCTATAAGTGGGAAGGGAGAGGCAAAGAACATATATTAAGATTTTGTTGGAGGAGATGGCTTGGAACTTTTAAGATCAGAGATAATGGCAATAAGACTTTAATAAAAATTACTTTGGAACTGTGTAATTAAATTTCATCCCAGGAAAAGATAGTACAAAAAGAAGAAAGTGCTAAATGAAACAGTTTGTGCTGATTTGGATTGCTTTGTGACTTTGGGACTCTTGGAAACTATTTTTTGAAATCATTTGGGTTGTTTTTTTAAAAAAATATCTTACAATGGCATTATCTGTTGAGGAACTGAAAATAGAATATAAAAAGTTAAAAGAAGAGGAACAAGTAGGCAAGGGCTCTTCTGGATCTGTTTTCCACTTCTTAGAAATGGCGATTTCTACCTACCAGGAATTACAACAACAAGAAAGCTGGGATGATGATGAAGAAGCCATCTTTAATGGACAAACAATTTTAGTTGAGGAAGAAAAGGGAAAGGGAAAGAAAATGGAGAATTTGAGATTTAAAAAAACAACCAAGATAGGGAAAAATAAGGTGAAAAATCGATACAATGTCAGGAAGCAACAGAAAAGAAGAATACAACAGAGAGGGGAGACCAAGAGGGTGGCGAGTGAGAGATGGGGGGACAAAAAGACTAGACTGGATAAGAGAGGAAGGGAAAAAGGGAAGAGAAGTTATAAAGACTTAAAACAAGATGTTAAAAGACAGGTCTTTTTAGAGATAAAGGGTAAAATGTAATTAAAGAAGAGATTCTGCAAAAGTGCACAGGATTGCATTGTAGTATTTGTACCTGAAATAGAGTTAGAAAATTGGAATATTATATGAGTTAACAATATATTAAAGGGAATGTGTAAAATGTCTAATAGAGTTTAATTAACTATGGAACATTGTTTTTACTATACTATAAGCTTACTATTTTTTTCTCTTTTTTATTACTTTAAAATGTACTATGTAGAATGCACTAAGCAGAATCAGTATGGAAATTCTATATTATTTGAAGTGTTAAATCTAGGGGAAAGATAAAAAATCATAATACTTCAACCAGTGATTACAGAGAAATTTTGCAGTAAAGAGAAAATAAAAAATAGATAATTGAAAAAGAACGGACAAAAGATACAAGTAAAATGATTTAAATTGAGATGAAATAAATAAAATAGAATTAAGAGAGTGAAAAGAGGGGAGAAAACATATAGAAAATGTAGAATGATAAATGAGATATGAAATAGTATGTAAGGTGAGCATGAATTTGATTTATGTCTGTATAAAAAGATGGTTACCCAGGATTAAGCCACTTTCCCCAAAAAAGTTTTATGTTTTCACGTTTAGTGTTTTGTTTGTTAAGTTAACTTATTGAGAATTAATAAATTTTTGGAAGAACGTTAGAAGAGAATAATGAAATTGTAAACAAGACAGATGAAAGTATAAGTACAATGAATAAAGAGATATAGAAATTTAGATAAAAGGAGAAGTTGGAAAAAGAATAAATAAGATATGCATATGTGATAATCTGGAACTACTGTATTCAAATGAGATATTTTACTTGTTTTGTTAAAATTTAATAAGTGGTTTTTAGAAATGAGATTTTATGTCATTAGGTTTTATGTTTTGTTTGTTTGTGTATTGTCTTTAAAAGCTAATAAAATTTGTTTTTTTTTAAAAAAATCTCCACCTTCTTCTGTATTTCTCTTTTCTGTTGCTTTATGACATTGTATCAATTTTTCACCTTATTTTTCCCTTTTTTGGTTCTTTTTTTAAGTCTTAAATTCTCCATTCTCTTTCCCTTCTTTCCCTTTTCTTCCCCCGCTAAAGTTGTTCATTAAAGATGGCCTCTTCTTCATCCCAATCTTCTTATTCTTGTAGTTTCTGGTAAGTATAAATAGCCATTTCTAAAAAATAGAAAACAGATCTGGAAGACCCTTCCCTTCTTGATCCTCTTCTTTTAGCTTTTTAAATTCAATTTTCAGCTCATCAACAAGTAGTGCCATTGTAAAAAGTTTTTTTAGACAACCCAAATATTTTTAGTCTTTCAAATAATAATTTCCAAAAGTCCCAAAGTCACCAAGCAATCCAAATACACACAGTCTGTTTCATTTAGCACTTTCTTCTTTTTATATTTTCTCTTCCTGGGGTTATAGTTCAGTTATAAAGCTCCAGTTAAAATATATCTTTTAGAAGTTTTGTTACAGTTTCGCTCTAATCTTATAAATTCCAAGCAGCTTCCTCCAAGAAAATCTTAATATGAATTCTTTTCTTCTCCCTTCCCACTAATAGCAAAAAAAGTTTTTTTTTTTCAATGCTCAGAAATCTTAATTGTCCCCTTGGCTTCAATTTTCAATTTAATTACCTGCTGATGACAAAATGGGTTTTTCTGATTTCTCCATTCATTTGCTATCATCGTAAGGAAGGAGAGTGAGAAAAAACAAACTTTCCCTTTTTACTTTCATTCGCCGCTTCTTCCGTATTCGTCGGGAATGATGTATCTTTAATAAAACTTAAATTCCAGGGTATTTAAATATTACTTGTCATCCCGGTTAGCCAAAAACTTTCACTTTCTCAGCTTCCTCCTGCACATTCTTATCCGGATGAAAGCTTATTTGTGGTGGCCATTGCTGACCGCCGCTCCCCCATTTTCAGAAAAGGGAGTTTAGCCAGCTGAGGAGGGGGGTTGCAATTCCCTGGGCCCCTGCTGAGTCTCCCTATCTTCAGTTACTTCTACAGGGTAACTATAGCCTCCAAATCCAGCTGGATCGGGGGCACTCCAGCGGCGAGCACAGCAGGAACCGCGCACGATCATGGATTCCTGCCGCCACCGAAGCCTTGCAAACCGGAAGTCAATAATTATTGTTTTCTAAAAGTTGGATAAGTTGGAAACTTTACCAAGTCAGAACAGAACACTTATAAATGACACATATTTTTCAGTTGCTCTTGTAAGCTTGATTATAAATCAGTGTATGTCATTATAATGGATATATTTTTTGCTATTTATTTATTATTATGTTTATCACATTAGATGCTTTATCATGTATGTTTTATGAATTTTGTATTATATACTATGGAGAATAATTTTGATTATGCAGTGTAGAAATTTAACAAGGAAATAGACCTGATTTTTGCAGCTGAGTTGTGAGAACCCTGGTTTAGCATGCAATCATATTGATATGGGCTTCTCAAACCCTTGACAAGTAGATAATAATGTGGAAAATATGATAAGCTCAGATGATCACACATTCTTCCATCGGGAGGAACATAGCTAGGCATCACCCTTTCCATCAAATTATTGTTACAAGAAAATAAAGAAATCCTCACCGAGAAACTTTGAGATAAATTGGGGGCTAAAGTGAAAGTATGTAACTGTGAGATTCTGTAACCTATCCACTTTCCCTTTGAGTAAAAGTAATTAAATAAATGGACTTACAATACAGTAAGGCAAACCAAGCACTGGAACTGCTAGCTCCCCTTCTACAATATAAAGTAGTACCAATTGGCACAAAAAAGTATTTCATACAAAGCAGAGGTGGTATTCAGCAGGTTCTGACCAGTTCTGGAGAAATGGTAGTGGAAATTTTGAGTAGTTCGGATAACTGGTAGTGGAAATTTTGAGTAGTTCAGAGAAATGGCAAATGTCACCTCTGACTGGACCCACCCCCATCTATTCTCTGGCCCCAGAGTCCCAGCTGATCGGCTGGATCTTCTTTTGTTGCCCTGCACAGAACAAAGCTGGAAAGCAGGTTAGTGAGGTGGGGAGTGAATGGGATTTTGCAGTAACCTACCTCCAGGAGTGGAGAGGGGATGGAGATTTTGCAATAACCTTCCCATGTCATGCCACCAAGCCACACCCACCAAGCCACACCCACAGAACTGGTAGTAAAAAAAATTGAATCCCACCACTGATACAAAGCATATCCATCCCCACCCTATGTTACCACTGCCAAACATGGATACTTACAGTAAAATATAAATGAAAATTAATCACCACAGAAATAAGAAAAACTGCTGAACAGAAGAGATAAAATCAGAAAGGAGACCATAAGAGAAAGAATTGGCATAAAAAAACTAATCTTAAATTACATATAAAAACAACAAATACAATGGTTGCTCACCTGGAGAGGATGTTCTGGGATTCCATGTCATACAAGGCATATGCAAAAAAGAGGAGAAGGTCAAAGAAAATAAGGCAGACCCAAAAAAGATGGAGATACAATATCAAGGACATATTGAAACAACATCAATCAACAATAGTTGAGGTTTTCTGAAGAGCAAGAATGAGAACTTGTTATCTCCCTTGAAACAAGGTGGAGGAAGAGGAAAAGGAGGAGGAGGAGGAGGAGGAGGAGGAGGAGGAGGAGGAGGAGGAGAATAGAGAATTATATAAAACTTTGTGACAATAATGCCCACTGCTACCACTTATTCTATTTTATTTATGTACAACCTAGCACATGTACCCACAGAAACATCCAAACCCAGCCATAGTCTTGAGAAAGTAGAACAAAACAGCTCCAACATGCCTTCTTTCTCTTCTGCTTTCATGGCCACACTCCAAATATTTTCAAGTGATCCAGCAATCCTGTTTCTCTAGTCATTTATTTATATTCCTTTTTCTCCTATGTCACCTTCTTCCACCACATAATATTTTTCACCATTCACACACCTCATTTCCATTCAACTTTTCTTACACGCTTGATTAGAATGAAAGGACTTTTCTTCTCTCAATGAAGAAAGCTAAGGAAAAGAGGAAGCTACCAATGGGAAAGTACAGAAAATAAACAATGTAATTGTTTATGTTCCTATAATGCAAACAAGCTAAATACACCACTAACATGGGCAGCATCCTGCCCACACACTTTTGTCTTTCTTGGTGACTTTAATCTACTTCGTATTAACTGGACCCTAAACAAATGTGCAACTGAACCCATACTTGCAACCTTCTACAATGCTGTAACAAATCTGGGACTGGAACAACTAGTAACCAACAACACTGGGCTTAATAACTGCCTCAATCTCATCTTCTGCAATAGTTTGAATTTAATTTACAGAATACAAATTAAAGAACCCTTTTCCAAAAGTGACCACAACATGATTGACTTTTGTCTCAACATACATCCACACAAAAATCATCACAATGACAAAATACCCAATTATAACTTCAAAAAAGGCAACTATGATCTTATAATCAATGATCTCTCTTCCCTTGATTGGCAATTTCTATTCACTGAATGCAATACTGTTGAAGACCATTACAACATATTCTTATTAAAAATCAAAAGAACAATCAAACTATATGTTCCAATAACAACTCCCAAAACCAGGAAAAACAGATTATCCATAACAATAAAGAAGCTTCAATCCAAAAAGAGATCACTTTGGCGAAAAAGCAAATCTGGTCATGTTGCCAACTTCAATAACCGATACAAAAATCTATGCTACCAGTTAAAAACTGAATGCACTAATTATCACATTAAACAAGAGGAAAACCTTCTTGTGATGATCCCTAGTCTCTCAAAATAACCCAAAAACATATATTAAACTCTGATAAAGCCTTCAACTTAACTTCACTGTTTTATTAGGCACAGAAGTAAAGTCACAAAAATCACAAAAGTAAATAATGAGGCAAACAGAAAACCAAAACAAACCATATCGATGAGAGTTCTGAAGCAAGATAACTAATTATAAACTCCAGAATATAACTGAGAAAAGTCCATGGGAAGAATGCCAGCAAAGACAAACCTCTCTCAAGGTAAACACTAATTGACTCCAGCAATTCTAACTGTGCAGTTGCAAACTTATATACATAGCTCCCACCTGCAAGCCACAAGGAGAATCATGGTAATCTCCTCTTGAGTAGACCTCACTTTTCCCTGATCCTCTCCTCCCTGCATGACCTAGGATGGATAGGGGATAGGCCTGGATCCTATTCTGACTGCTCAGCCGGTCTCTGCCCTTCCCCAGCCTCCTCCACCACCTCTGGAGCCACACTCCCACTCCCTGTTGGCTGTTCCTCCTCTTCCTCAGAGTCAGACTCCATCAGGGCATGGCACTTCTACACACAAATTCCACCCATGCTTTCTACAATTTTGTAAACAACAAATTAAAAGACTCAAGGTCCATCCCAACTCTGAAAGGACCTAATGGCAAAGACTGCAACAAGGATACCATCAAAGCAAACCTCTTCAACACATTCTTTGGTTCAGTATTTGGAAACAGCAATGGATCATGCTCAGTATTTCCTAGTCTAACCACAGAAAACTACAATGATCTCATACACATCAGTTTTACAGGAGACATTGTTGAAAAAGCACTGCGCAATCTAAAACCATCCCTATCTATTGGACCAAACAGAATATGTGCCTACTTCTTAAAAAAGCTACCCACTGCCCTAGTCAAACCTATAAGCATAATCTTTGAAAAATCTTTTAGGACCAGCTCCTTGCCGAAACTATGGTCACAAGCCATCTTCAAAAAGGGAGACCCCAGCCTAGTTGAAAATTATAGACCAATCTCTTTATGCTGCGTCACTTGTAAAGACATGGAATCAATTATAAATCAATCCATTATCCTCCACTTGGAAACAAACAACCTACTCTCTAATAAACAATTTGGTTTCAGAAAAAAAACTATCCTGTAATCTGCAACTCTTACACTGCAAAAACATATGGACTACACAACTCAATCAGGGCAAAGCAATAGACACAATCTACATAGACTTCTGTAAAGCCTTTGATTCAGTGATACACAACAAACTACTCCTAAAACTAAAATCTTATGGTTTCTCTGCACACCTACATAACTGGATAGAAGCATTCCCATTAAACAGATAACAAATGGTCAAAATTGGGAGTGTCCTATCAAATTCTGCACCTGTCAACAGTGGTGTCCCCCAAGGCAGTGTTTTAGGACCAATTCTCTTCATACTCTACATAGATGACTTCTGTGATCATATTAAGAGCAATTACATTCTCTTTGCTGATGAAGTAAAGCTATTCAACACCACAGACAATACTGCTACCCTTCAAAAAGACCTTGACTATGTATCAGAATGGTCAAACAAATGGCAACTTCAAATCTCAATAAACAAGTGCTCTGTTTTACATATTGGCAAAAAAAAATCAGAAAATAAAATACAGGCTGAACAGTCAAGACCTTGTTGAGGGTCCAAACTTTGTCAAAGACCTTGGAGTACTCATCTCTAACGATCTAAGTGCTAGAGGCCACTGTAACTACATAGCCAAAAAGGCATGAAGAGTTGTTAATCTAATCCTATGTAGCTTCTTTGGTAATATCACACTACCCAACTAGAGCACACAAAACTTTTCTTAGACCTATACTTGAATAGAGGTCATCAGTCTAGAACTCATGTCATGTATCTGATATTAACACAATTGAAAAATTCCAGAAATATTTTGCAAGAAGAGTTCTCCGCTTCTCTACTCATTGCAAAATACCTTATGCCACCAGACTTGAAACTCTAGACCTAGAAAACTCAGAACTATACTGCCTCTGGTCCGATCTAAATATAGTATATAAAATCATACATTGCAATGTCCTACCTGCAAATGAATACTTCAGCTTCAATCATAACAATACAAGAGCACACAATAGATAAAAACTCAAGGTTAACTGCACCAAACTTGACTGCAGAAAATACGAACTTCAGCAACAGAGTGGTCAATGTTTGGAATCCTCTACCTGACTCTATGGTTTCTTCTCCAAACCTCAAAAACTTTAACCTTAGACTGTCTACTATTGATCTCATCCCATTCCTAAGAGGCCTGTAGGGGGTGTACATAATCGCACCAGTCGTGCCTACCATCCCTGCCCTATTGTTTCTTTTTATTTTTCTTATAAGTATCTATCTCATGTATTCAAAACTATGTTTATTCTTATACCTGTATCTTGTAAGCTATTGATAAACCAAATAAATACTAAAAAAAATCCCTAAAATAATGGCCAGGGATAATGGGAATTTCAATTGAGCAACATCTTGAAAGCATAAGTTTCCCATATGTGCTATCCACGTATCCTGCAAAACATCTGCTACTGCTCCATTGTCACAATCTCTAAACTTAATAAATTTGAAGCAACATTTTAATCACTAAGTAGCAATTGTTCTTCCATTTAAGTTCAAATATTATTCTATTTTTGTGTGGAAAACAGAAGCAGTAGACAATTGACACTATTGAATGCTGGGCTGCATGATTAGAGATATTTGCTCTTCATTTTTAAACAATAAATTTAAGGCTAGGTCACACTGGCCAACGGATGCAAAACGTATGCAAAAAGGACACAGCGGACGAGCAAATTTTCGGGGGTGGCTTCATCCGTTGTCATCTGCTCCAAAAAGTGACAAAAAATTGCATAAACAGAATGGAAAAGAAAGGAAAAGAACAGACGTGGGTAGTATGTAGCGGGGATGTTAAAGGGATGTTCTTAGGAAGCCTAGAGGATGTATATTGGATGCAAACCATTCACTGCTCATCCTTTCTATTTCCATGCTACTAACGCTGTGTAGACGTTCTGTGTACCTTTTGTTTTCTCCCTCTTTCCATTTTCAGCTGCAGCAGATGTGAGTTGCGAGGATGCCCAGAGGATGCAGAGAGGATACAGCGGATGTTTAACGGATGATAAATGGACATAGAACTTTTGTTGCTCGTATGTCACGGATTTACATCGTACACGGCGGAAAGTTCATCCGCTCAAAAAGTTTTGTGCAGCTCAAAACTTCTTGAGCGGATGAAATCTCAGTGGACGGATGCTCAAAGGATAGAGCATATGAAACACGTATGCAGTGAGTACACAACGGATGCATAGCATTTTCCAACGGATGGCAAGCTTTTTTTAACATTTTACATCCTCTTTGCATCCGTTGGTGCAGTGTGACATGGGCTTAAAAGATTTAGACTTAATTAGGGGGGAAATGGAAATATTATTCCTTGATAGAACTATAATTCTCTGTAAATTATTTATTCATATACAATGCTTTCAATTTAAGACTATAAATGGCATTTAACACCTCTCTTTATTTCTCTGTCTCTCATTCTCTGTGTCATCATATAAGTGAGAAATGTGAAAAAATATTTGCATAAAGGTTGCAAATGACCTTTGCAATGTAGAATCAAGTTTTCAGGCCTGTGATAAAACTTGCAAGTCTGCTGCTTTTTTAAGTTTCATAACCTATTTTTTTTTCCTATAGTGTGTTCACACATACATTTTTATCTTGACAATTACAATTAAAGACAGGTGATGGCTTAGCTTTGATAAAATGTCACAGTTAACATTGTTGTATTACTTTTCATGACTTATAAACGTTTTAATTTCATTTATTTCTGAGTCATCTCATTACAGGTCAGTAGCTGGGCAATGATTCAACATTAGGATGTCTTATTTCTTTTGTGAAAATTGAAATCTATGCTTGGTTTTATTTAAATTGTATTGAAATCTTTTTAAAAATTCATTCTTTTTTTTACCTGTTCCAACACAGGTTGAATACATTTCATGAACCATGTGTAAGAAGTTTCCTAATACATTTTCAGCACTTTGTCTTCCTTGGACTGCTTAACAGGTTGCCTAATGTAAGGGATGAAGCTGATGAGATGTGTATCATTTCTGGGACCAACAGAATCACTATACTATATAAACATGGGCAAATATCCCTTTCCCTAAAACAGGGATGTCAAACTCACATTGCCATCATGATGTTGTAACATGATGTGTTATAACTTTTCCCCCCTTTGCTAAACCCAGGCATGGGCACGGCCAGCGAATTTGACAGCCCTGCCCTAGAAACTAGGAGATAATTGCCCAAATTGACAATTGAATCAATTGTCCATTGATTCAAAAAACAAAGAGAAAAAAGGCCTAGTATTTAAATCCTGATGGTCCTTGGGTAAAGTTCCCCCCCCCCCCGCATATCTCTCTCCCTCCACCTCTCTCTTTCTCTCTCTCTCACATTGCTGTTACCTAATTACTGAATGAGGTGCTTAGTTGTGGAATTATACCTCCATGCCAGGTCTAAAGATTGATACTTGGCAAACTAGTTTCATTCATTCACATCATATAAATTTATGGAGGAACCTGAGACAGAAGAAAATCAACATGGTTTAAGTAATGGAGCTATTTGGGCCCAAATTTCCTTTCTGCATTTATTTTAGATGCACTTTCTGCTTTTCTTTGGATGTAAGGAACAGGAAATGAGGACATGAATTGCAGTTCGGCATTACCAAAAAGGGTTGTTCAATTCATTAGCAATGGGAAACATCCTTACCTCACTTATTTTATACCTATAATATATTTTCAGAAAATATATCCACATCTTCAACAAAAATAACTCCTTTGAAAACACTATTCTACACGCGCATTGGCTCTAGACATGTTCAGATATTTTAAACTAAGTTTTGATGATAAAAGTGTGGATTGTACATTAAAGCTACCCGACTTCTTCCACACAAGCAACAAAATTGTTGCTGATTTAAAGAATCTTCTCATTAAAACCAAAATTATTATTAAAGCAGCAGCAGCAGTAGCAGAAGCTCTTAAGAAGAGCAGAGGCGAGAAGAGTATGCTTGTATGAAGCAATTTTAAAAAGTGGACCATGGACATAACTATCAAGCACAGAACTTTAAGCAAGCAACACTTAGCCCATCCATTTAAGTGTAGAATTTCACACTTTTTTGGAACATCTGATTCATGCTATTGTGATAGTAAACTTCATAACAACATGGGAAATTCCAGAAGTGGAAGGTTTCTGAACTGTCCAAAGGCTTAAAGATTTAATGTTGCTCCTCCTCCCCTTTATTTCCGAAATATCTGCATCAGCTTCATGCATGTGTATTTCACTTCTTGCTTGAGTACATACTAAATAAATTATTGGCATACATTCCATGTGTGCATGACACACATTCCATGTGAGCACAAAATATTATTTTTTGTACAATTAAAATCACATACAATTAGGACCCAAGGAATGTTAATATTAATAAGAGTATCCACGAGATACTCTAAGGCAGCAGTGTCAAACTCAAGATCTCCAAACCGGATCCAGCCCATGGAGTGATTAGATCTGGCTCACAGGACCACCCTGGAAACAGTGAAGGACCAGCCTGTGGCTCTGCCAGCAAAAATGGAGTTCAGGGGGGCCATGCACAGCCCTCTGGGCTCCATCTTAACTGGCAGAGAGCTGCAGGAGACCATGCCAGCCAAAAATGGAGCCCAAAGAGGTTCATGGCCCCACTGAGCTCCATTTTTGCTGGCAGAATGCTGCAGGAAGCCATACCAACTGAAAATGGAGCCTAGGGAGTCCACCTGGGCCACCACAGTTCCCCCAGATACGAATGACATCCAGCTGGCCATGGCTACCCTGGCCACACACATCCAGAGGTCAAACACAATCCTGATGTGGTCCTTAATGAAATTGAATTTGACATCCCTGCTTTAATAGTAGAAAATGACATTTTAGGAGACAATGCTTTATCATTTTAATAGAAAAATATAAATCTCATAGACATGGCATTCTGACATGGAGAATGCAAAATAGCCTTCATATTAATATTTTGAAATTTTAAAAGCTGTTTCGGATTGTCAACTGCCATGTTAAGAGTTAAACCACCTAATCTACAGTATCAACCTGGATTTTATGAAGCATCTGAACATCTGGATATTTGTATAAATGCATGGGAAAATTCAATTATCTTTTGTTCATCAGTGACACATGGAGTACATTAAAGTGAAACTTTTAAAATACTGTTTTACTTTTTGCAAAATTGAAAAGCAAGATCTTATCTCATGGAAGGGCAGCTGCTGATAAGTCTGTGTAGTAGGTGTTTTTTCAGCTTCAATTTCCTTCTTCATTTTTGCTCAGTCATGACAATGAGACAAACACCCTCAACATGACCCTTTTAAGTGATGATGGCATTAGAAATTATTGTGTCACCTGTACATTTTGAAATTAACGACAGAGATACTTCTCAGCTTCCTAAATGTCTGGTTAGCTTTTTCAAAAGTCAGATTAAATGTTTCATCATCAAATATGCTATCTAATATATTTTCAAATGTTTGAATGGGGGAGACTGAAATTTAGGGGGGGGGGAATCCTCTACTTTTCCAATAGGATGGATTTCTTTTTGAACTGAATTGCAAATGGAACTCTTTGGCCTGATTGGTGGCTTGTAAAATGGCTTCCATGTTACTTGTCATTTCATATCAACAAACAGGTAAAATGGGTTTCTAGAAAATGATTACCCAGTAGTAGAATTCTTATGGAACTTAGTGGCAAGTAAAATACAGAGAGAAGGAACCTTAAGCTATGCATCTTTTGCAAGGCAGTAATGTTGCTGTGTTTCTATAGGTTTGTCAAGATTAGAAGATGTGGAGAGACCTGGCCCATATAATTGCCAAGTGTTGGACATAACTGAATGGATATCATCATCATCATCATCATCATCATCATCATCATCATCATCATCATCATCA
>BLBF01000007.1:47292522-47306997 GCA_015471245.1 Laticauda colubrina | reverse complement strand
CAGGACCAGCAAGACCAGGAGCACGAGCAGAATGAGCAGGACCAGCAGGACCAGGAGCAGCTTCAGCAGAGTGCACAGTAGCAGAAGCACCACCGCCAGGAGCAGCTTCAGCAGAGTACGCAGCAGAAGCACCACTGCCAGGAGCAGGTTCAGCAGAAGCTCCAGCAAGAGAAGAGTGAGCCCAAGCAGCAGAAGCCCCAGCAGAAGCAGAGTCACGGACATGGGGCGGGAGGGTGGCCCTGTCCCTCTTGCCAGGGATGGCGGCAGGTTGCTGAGACTTTTGCTTCTTCCCCATGGTTGTGGGGTTGCTGGCTGGCAGGGAGGCTGGCAGGAAGGCTGGCAGGAACCAAGGCTGGCAGGAAGGCTGGCACCAAGGCTGGCAGGAAGCCTGGCAGGAAGCCTGGCAGGAAAGCAGGCACCAAGGCTCGCAGGCAGACTGGCTGGCAGGGAGGCTGGATGGCAGGCTGGCAGCAATGCTGGCAGGGAGGCTGGAAGGCAGGCTGCCAGCAAGGCTGGAAGGCAGGCTGGCAAGGAGACTGCCCAGGAGGCTGGAAGGCAGGCTGGCAGCAAGGCTGGCAGGGAGGCTGGAATGCAGGCTGGCAGCAAGGTTGGAACGCAGGCTGGAAGGCAGCTGGCAAGGAGGCTGCCCAGGAGGCTGGGAGGCAGGCTGGGAGGCAGGCTTGGAGGTAGGTATGCAGGCAGGGCAGGCAAGGAACTCAAAGTGTCCAGCAGCAGGTCTTCCCTCGGAATGCTGGCCACGTGCGAGCTGCTCCCTTTATATCCAGGGGGCTTGCGCAATGCATCCCCCCCGCATGCGCAATTAACACGCGACATCCATTCCGCTTCCGCTGTGTATCCGCTAGGCTTCCGCTGTGCATCCTCTCCATCCGCTGTGCATCCGCTGTGCATCCATTTTTTCCGTTCTGCGTCCACTCTCCTGAGACCCCCCCGAAGCCCTGCGAACGCATCATCCGTTCTGCATCCACTGGGCTTCCGTTCCGCATCCGCTTTGCATACGCCCTGCGTCCTCCCCGCATCCGTTTCATCCGCTCCAATTATGCAAATTTTTGCCCCTTTTGAGCGCGGATACAATGGAAGGAACATTTTTCCCTTCCGTTGTGTCCTCTTTGCATCCGTTGGGCAGTGTGACACGGCCTTAAAATACAGGCTGAATGGTCAAGACCTTGTTGATGATCCAAACTCTGTCAAGGATCTTGGAATACTCATCTCTAATGATCTAAGTGTTAGAGCCCTCTGTAACTTCATAGCCAAAAAGGCTTTAAGAGTTGTTAACCTAATCCTATGTAGCTTTTTCTCTGGTAATATCACACTACTAACTAGAGTATACAAAACATTTGCTAGAACAATACTCGAATACAGCTCATCAGTCTGAAACCCATATTGCATTTCTGATATTATCACAGTTGAGAAAGTCCAGAAGTATTTCACAAGAAGAGTTCTCCACTCCTCTACTCTGTAGAATACCTTATGCCACCAGTCTTGAAATTCTAGACCCAGAAAACCTTGAATTACGCCGTCTTCGGTGTGATCTAAGTATGGTATATAAACTCATACATTGCAATGACTTACCTTTCAATGAATACTTCAGCTTCAACCATAACAACACAAGAGCACACAATAGATACAAACTCAAGGTTAATCTCACCAAACTTGATTGCAGGAAATATGACTTCAGCAACAGAGCGGTCAATGTCTGGAATACTCTCCCTGACTGTGGTTTCTTCCTCAAATCCCAAAAACTTTAACCTTAAACTGTCTCCTATTGACCTCACCTCTTTCCTAAGAGGTCTGTAGAAGCGCACCAATGTGCCTACCATCCCTGTCCTATTGTTTCTTTTATTTTTCTTGTATGTACCCATTTCATGTTTTCATAACTATGTATATACTTAGTGGCAACGTCACTGGAAAGAAATTGACAAAAGAGATAAGGATGAGCACAAAATAACGACAGTGATGATTCTTTCATACCTCTATCAATTATCCTCAAATAAAACATTTTTATTCTGAAATCTTTTCAAGCTAGTTTGGAAAGGTAATAAGTGCTGGTTTCATTCTTTTCCCCCACTCCATTTCATTGTTTTTTTTCTCTATGCTCATGCGAATTAATGAAAGAAATGCAGTTAAACTTAGACTTTGAAGAACTGTTCTCAGCTCTGGGAAAGTATTATTCTGGCCAGTTGTGTTAGCTGTAGACTGCTTTGCTACACTTGTTTAAATTGCTGACTTGTTTGGCATTTCCCAGTACAGGGATGTACAAACTGGCATGGGAATGTAGAAGGTTGCAGGGACTTAATAGATGTTCATTATTTTCAGTTTCTTTCACAAAGTTGTAGCCCAAGCATCTTCAACCAATTCGTATTTTTTTATGTTGAGCAGGGTATTATCTAACTAGCCTAAAATATTTTGTTTGTTTGTGTTCACATTCTTTTTAACTGAGTTTGGCTTTTCTTTTTTCTTTTTTTTTTGGGGGGGGGAGACTGCTCTTCCAGGAGGACACTTGTCGTTTCCAAGTAATTAAAACATTGGAATATGTACAACATACTTGGCAAATTTATTTCATCTGAAAAAAAAATGTGAAGAGTATCTTAAAACTTCCATCTGTCTTTTTGGTTAAAAACCCCTAGAATAGCTAGCAGTATCAAACACAAATAGAAAAATTCCACTTATAAAATATATGTGACAAAATAAGAAAATACAATATAACCAATGGAATTAACAATTAAGCTCCCTTAAGTGAGCTTTAGAAGATTCAGGTGAACTAAAAAAAATATTGTTTGTTCCCAATAATATCAAATTTTCCCCTAATCAATATCCTTTTTTGAAGGACATTACACATGGGATGTTACAGTGGTAGTAGAATTTACAATGTAGCAAGTTCAGAACATGGGTAGAGTCAGATGAAGGTATCTGCTAATGAGATTGTGTATTCTAGCTGGATTTATGTGGAATAAAATTGTATTAAGATACTCAGATCACAAATCATTCATAGATTTTTTAAAAATGATCATCAACATTTTGAATTTTGCCCAGAAATGGGCTAGCCACCTGATTTTGGAGGGAGCTCCACACAAAATAAATTGTAGTAATCTAATTTTAAGATTATTATGGCATTGATGCCTTGTGACCAGACATATTTCTTCTCAATCCTATACTGAACTGATAATAATATTAGAGGTAGTCTCTTATCTTCAAAAATGTATTTAACAAATCAGCAACCAAGTCTAAAAGTATCTCTATGTAAGAGAATGATTTGGTCAAGTTGTAATGTCTTGTATCCTATATAGAATTAGACTCCGGATAATTTAACTTCAAATTATTAGTCTGAGAACAGAACTGGATGGATTGATGGATGGATGGATGGACTTGTCATTGGAGAAGACCTTAACTGTTAATCAATCACATTTTCATATATTTAAAATGCATTCATTTTAAATGAATAAAATGCACCCACCTACTTACTTCCTGGGAGTGTATGTGGACAGAAGGTGATTTATTAGATCAAGATTCCAACAAAAGTTTCCTTAGCAGTATGAACATAAATTTCTGCCCTACATCTGCCTTTGTTGTTGTTGTTAGTTGCAAAGCCATGTCTGACCCATCATGACTCCATGGACAATGTTCCTCCAGGCCTTCCTGTCCTCTATCATCTTCTGGAGTCCATTTAAGCTCACACCTACGGCTTCAGTGACTCCACCCAGCCACCTTGTTCTCTGTCATCCCCTTCTTCTATTACCCTCAATTTTCCCAGCTCATGTTCTTCTCCAGTGAGTCTTCCCTCTCATTATGTGACCAAAGTATTGGAGTTTCATCTTCAAGATCTGGCCTTTTAAAGAACAGTCAGGGCTGATTTCCTCTAGGACTGACCAGTTGGATCACCTTGCAGTCCAAGGGACTTGCAAGAGTCTTTTCCAGCACCATAGTTCAAAGGCCTCAATTCTTTGTCCCTCAGCATTTCTTATGGTTCAACTTTCATAGCCATTCTGTACATTGCAACTGGGAAAACCATAGCCTTGACTATGTGCACTTTTGTTGGCAGGGTGATGTCTCTGCTTTTTAGTATACATCTGCTTTATTTCCATAAAATTCCTCATGTCATCTCTCAATTTCACAAATCCCTATGCAAGATGTACTTTTAGAGGTTCATGGAAGTGTTCAAAAGCATCTATAGAGGTGGGAAGAGGGGATGTCAACATACTGATAGCATAATATTCCTTTTCTACGTGTATCTGCTTTAAAAGACAAATTTCAATGTTTAGCCACAGCCAGCATCTTGACTATTTTTTATACTTGAGGTAGCATCTGGTTGGTTGTTTGGTTGGTTGGAAAGGAGGAAGGAAGGAAGGAAGAAAGAAAGAAAGGAAGGAAGGAAAGGAAAGGAAAGGAAAGGAAAGGAAAGGAAAGGAAAGGAAAAGAAAGGAAAGGATGTGCAAGACAAATGGTGCAAAGATTAGAATTTTAAACCACAAAATCCTTCACTGGTAAAAGACTAGAATTACTGAACTAAAATAAAAAAAAAATGCTTTTTTTAAGCATGCTGTGTATTGGAGGCCATTTAGCCCTGTTGAAAGTCCTGTTTAAATACTCAGCCACATCTAATATAGCATCAGGTACTAGATACCTAGTAAATGTCACACCAAGAGTTTTACTGTTCCTACAACGCAAAGTCTCCTGAGGCTTTTTTAATTAGAATTGCAGTGAATCTTTTCACCAGTGTTACAAACACTGATAAATAATCCCCTCAGAACATGAAAGCTTTAGATATGGGTAGGGCACTCTTCACTATGAATTTGAGTGCATTTCCCCAGGCATGATAGCAAGGCCTGAGCCTAAAACATTCTGAAAATTGCACCAAGCTAAGGGGAAATTTATTCTGCTCTAAATGTTTGAACCAATTGAGCTTCTGAACTATCAGGCAGCTGGTAGAGTGAGAGCACTCTGTTAATTTGTTAACGGTGATCCGTCTGTATACATTTATTAGAGCAAGGTTTTAAAAACAGGCTAGAGGTTGCCCGAGGATTTGATGAGGGAATGAAAATAAAGGTAAATTGGATGCATTAAGTACAGACAGACAGGTCTGAAGTTTGATGAAGGAAGCAGAAAAGAGGAGAAAGAGAAGGCAGACAGTTCTTCAACCTTTCTGCCAGGGTGAGCCCTGTCTCCTAGGTGGGACAAATAGCTTAACAAGTTTACCAGTTTCTATTAGAAGGAGGGGAAAACCCTGATTTAATTAGGAAGCTATGAATATGACATTAACTGATTCTCTGGATCCACTGAAGTACAAAAAAAAGGATGTCTTCAACTGCAGCTGTAACAAGTGTTTTAAGTCTCAAGAGACTATTTAAATATGAATATTTTAAAACCCAAACACAACAAAAAACAGTCAGAAAGATGAAAATGGAAATGGAGGTTTATTGTGCTAAACAATAAAATGCCCACATAAAATATTGAATAATTTTAGAGTTGAACTGGATTTGAAAAATGCTCAGGTATTGCTTTCTAATTTACATTTTTTAAAAAAAGATGGATACTTTTTTGTAAGATTTACAATGAAAGGTTTGTAGTCCTTTCCTTTCCTTTCCTTTCCTTTCCTTTCCTTTCCTTTCCTTTCTCCTTTCCTTTCTTCCCTTCTTTCCTCAGGGTTTCCTGAGGAATTTGACAAGTAATCAGAGCTGAACTGCAGTGTTCATGGCATTAATCTACTATTTGGTTTCTTTAGAGGACATTTCTAAGTCCAAGGTTTTCTCACTTCTGGTCAGTGGAACCAAACATTATGCACTGCATGCTCTCTGTTCCTTATATCCTGAAAATAAAGCTAGCCCTGGGTCTTAATTAAACAGATATGCCTGCCCACAATTTAGGCCTTATTATTATAATATTGGCCCTGGCGCATAACCTAAGGCTGCTCACCATCTGAGATGAATATAATCTTTTGTCTATCCATTTAGAACACATAACTCTATTTGTATCAAATAACTCTTTATAAAATAAATAGAAGTTTTGGAATATGTACATGTATCAAGTTCCAAAGACCAAGGTAGTCACACAGAGGGTCTTCTAAGCAGTTTCTTTTATTGTTCCTTGCCCATAGTCCCAAATATTATAAAACTGAAGCAAACTACTTATACCACCAAACATATATTTGAGAATTCCTAGGGAGGACCTATTCTCACTCTTTTTCTACCACTTAAAATATCTAAACTTCACCGGTCATTTGCTCCTCTGGATTGCACTTCCTTCCTCCTGGGAGTTTAAACTACATTCCACCACAAAATGGATTTCTTAAGATTCTTTTAAAATATAATCTAACCAGTGGTAGTATTCAGCAGTTTTGAGTAGTTCGGAGAACCGACAAATACCACTTCTGACTGATCCCACCCCCATCTATTCTCTGCCTCCTGAGTCCCAGCTGATCAGCTGGATCTTCTTTTGTTGCCCTGCACAGGAGAACAGAGCTGGAAAACAGGTTAATGGAGTGGGGAAGGAATGGAAATTTTACAGTATTCTTTCCCTGGAATGGGGTGGGAATGGAAATTTTACAGTATCCTTCTCCTGCCACACCCACTAAGCCATGCCATGCCCATCAGGCCATGCCCAAGAACCAGTAGTAATTTTTTTTTAATCCCACCACTAAATCTAATGTTCTATGTGACAGCGTAAAAATGGGAAGAAAGTGCATTTCTTTTCACCACATATATAAGTGGAAGACCTATCCAAGCAGGCTTCAGATCATGTTTAATGTTCAAGGTCCTCTGCAAGATCTTTCCCATGGGAAGCATTGGCAGAAGATCTATGTGAGAGACAGTGTGTGTGTGTTTGTCTCTGTGTGTACATATTTATACACCATGGTCTGCACTGGAGCCAGGGTGACACAGTGGTTAGAATGCAGTATTGACTCACTACCCAGGAGTTTGATTCTGACCAAGACTGACTCTGCCTTCCATCCTTCCAAAGTTATTAAAATGGGGACCCAGATTGTTGAGGGGGCGATATGCTGACTCTATAAACTGCTTGGAGAGGACTGTAAAGTACTATGAAGTGGTATATAAGTCTAAATGCTATTGCTATTGTATGCATGCAGTGTTTGTACAGCAATTCCATTTAGTGACTTAGATTCTTCTTCTCTGATACCATTATATTAGAGATCACATGGAGGTAAATGGACTGTTTACCAAGGTGAAGAACTAGTGATGCATAGTTAGAGGAAAAAATATGATTTAGTGTAAACAGTACAGTTCTTGTAATGCTCCTCAGTGAACTAATTCATTACAAATATATTCAGTTGAATTATCCTGGGTGAAAATGTCCCTTCACATTAAAAAAAAAAATCCTGAAAATGTTTTTGTATTGTTTTAAAACAAGCATGCAACCAAATAATAGAAACCGAATGTTTCTCCTTGGTGGTCTAAGGCCTTGATCTGTATGTAATGGGTAAACGAAGAAACTATATAAATGGTTTCTGGTTTTTGTTTATCATTCTTATACCTACCATAATGTTTGGCCAAGGCTATAAAAATGCATGCATAACTGCATGAAGAAAAGACCTGGCATTTAAACATTATAACACTAAATACACAACAGCAAATTTTTTCCCTATGATGGTCCTTTATTCTTGATAACCACCATGTAATAAGAAATAGGCAACACCACATCCTCACGGAACATGTTTTACTCAGACCAAACACAGTGATTAAGAAAAATGTGTAATGATTACTCTCATCATTCTTGGCCTGAGGCAAGTTAGCATTTACATTGGAATAATATGTGACATAGCAGGCAAGAAAAAAAGAAAAAAAAAAGAAATGAAAAGACTTTTTCTTTTAAAGACAAGCTGAGTACAATAGTTCCAAAGGTGACTGCTTGTAGCTCATTGATCTGTGATTAATAAAGCACCTAACAATTAATCTACTCATCTGCAAACAGTCAAGTAGGACCCCTGTACCTTGGTAATGCATCAGCTTTAAATTACTGCACCACAATTAGTGGAAGATAGTTCTGCTAGCCAGTTGCTTTGCTTATGGAAAGTTTTTATGGCTTTCTGTCTTCCCATTGGTTTGATATTAGGCCAGAGGAATAGAGGCAATTATGGCTGCACTTTTACATTATCCAACTACCCATGCCAGTTTGTGAATTTTCCAGTTAGATCCAGATCCAGATTAACAGAGTTGGAAGGGACTTTGTAGGTCATTAGTCTAACTGCCTGCCCAAGCATACACTACACCACTTTTGACAGAAGGCTGTCCAGTTTCTTCTTGAATGCTTCTAGTGATAAAGTTCCCACAAACTTCTGAAGGCAGTTATTTTATTTGAATATTTTATCAAAGAAAAAGTGAAATGATGATGGTGATGACAACAATAATGACAATGATAATGCTCTTCATCTCTGATTCTTATTCTTACATTTTATTCCCACTTCTATTTCATTTAATTACCTGTCTTTTCCTTTTATAGAGTTCTGCATGTTCCAATGTCTCTCGCAGCTAATTTAACACAGAGAGATATTTGTCTATCTCAAACTTGACAGCTTTAAGATGTGTGGACTTCAACTCCCAGAATTCCACCTCCAGTCATGTTAGTTCAGGAAAATTCTGGGAGTTGAAGTCCACAAGTCTTAAACTTGCCAAGTTTGAACACCCTTGTTCTATCTTTTAAAGAACTTTCTTTTTCTAGATGAACCTATGTAATTAAGAATTCCAATTCCAGTTCCAAATTCTCTCCCAATCTCCCAAAATTATCAAGCATCTAAAAGTATATAGGTACTTATAGGGGAAATATTTAGCATTCAGCCCTCTTGCCTATAGATGCATACCTTGTGTTCATTATATTTAATTTTAATGCAGTTTTGTTCAAGTATGTAATAGCTATATCATAATGCACTAAGAAAATTATTTAAATAGATTGTTTCCCTTTTAATATTTTCCTAGCTTGCAATCTTTTATTTTTAATATGTGCTTTTGTTACTCTATAAAGTAGATAAATAGATGAAAGACACACTTTTATGGCTCCTTGAACATTCTGTAAATGGAAAAGCAAGGATGCTTTGCAGAACAAATTTCAAACTGTTGCATTAGTACTTCAATGGCAAAGCAGTTTTAACTTCTTCTGACCACAGTTCAAAAAGGTGAGAAGGTCTGTTGGTGGCAAGAGCTTGTTCTTAAAATTCCAGAAATCCCAACAATGTAAATTCCTCTCTAACACCAAGACAAAGGGAAAGAAAACAAAAGGTGGAGCAACTATAGATCTGATACCATAATGCCTTTTCCTAAATTTCTTCTTAATTTGCCATTTGGCCAAGAGCTAGCACTATTCATCCTATTTTGGGAATCAATGGTGAGAGGTTGAAAAAGTACTCATTCATTTATATCAATTGGCTTTTGAATGACCGCAGGGTACTTAAAAATAAATTTTTGCAGATGGAAGAAGGGGAGGAAGGAAACAAGGGATAACACTATGGGGGCACACAGGGCTGTTTTCACCCATTGGTATTAAAGTCCATGCCCCACTGCACCAACAGATGCAAAGAGGATATAAAATGGACAAAAAAGCTTGCCATCTGTTGGAAAACGCTATGCATCCGTTGTGTACTCACTCCATACGTGCTTCATATGCTCTATCCTTCGAGCATCCGTCTACTGCGATTTCATCCGTGCAAGAAGTTTTGAGCTGCACAAAACTTTTTGAGCGGATGAACTTTCCACCGCGTACGATGTACATCCGCGACACATACAGGCAACAAACGTTCTACGTCTGTTGTCATCTGTTAAACATCCACTGTATCCTCTCGGCATCCTCTGGCCATCCCCTAAACTCACATCCGCTGCAGCTGAAAATGGAAAAAGGGAGGAAGCGAAAGGTACACAGAACGTCCACACAGCGTTAGTAGCACAGAAATAGAAAGGATGTAAGCGGATGCATCTCGTACATAAAGCATTAAAACGGACAAAACATTTGTATATGGGTCGTATCTCAGATATTTAGGATGTCTGGAGTATGCCTAGAGTATGTGGAAGGATACCTAGCGGAAAAACTTTTTTTCCTATAAAAAGGGGGAGGAAATCACCTGGATCTCAGTATCAGTCCAGCAGCCGTGGTGTACAGACCTCTTCAACCTTGGTCTTCCTCTTCCACATCATCCATTGATCTCCACCATGGATCATAACACAGTCCTTATGGTAGCTGTGATCATTCAACACCAGAACCAAGCCCTCTTCAGACTGTTTCACCTTTTCTATGCAAGGAGAAGAAGGAGACGTCCAAGAGCTGTGTGGGTCCGACGATGGATCGGGAGAAGAGTGGAGTTTGGACTGTATGACAAGCTGATGATGGAGCTGAGGAATGAAGACCCTCGTGCATTCCAGCACTTCATGAGGATGCCACCAGCCATGTTTGACAAAATTGTAGAGCATCTGAGAACCAGGTTGACCAAGCCAAGCACCAACTTCCATCCCAACCTGGACCCTGGACTGAAGGTGGCACTGACTCTGCGCCACCTGGCCTCTGGAACCACATACAGAAACATGCAGTATGCCTGGAGGATGCCAAGCAACAGCATCAGCAAAGTGGTCAGAGAAGTGGTGCAGGCCATCATCAAAAAATACATGGAGGAGCTCCTCAATTGCCCCACCACTGAACAAGGCTGGAGAAAACTTGCAGAAGAGTGGTATCAGAGGTGGAACTTTACCCACATCGTTGGAGCCATAGATGGGAAGCACGTGGCCTGCAAAGCTCCAGACAACTCAGGGTCCTCTTATTACAACTACAAGGGCTTCTTCAGTATCATCCTCTTTGCCATGGTTGATGCTGACTACAAGTCCATGTACATCGATGCTTCAGGCAACGGGTCAGCTTCAGATAGCCAGGTATACAATGCCAGTGACCTCAATGATGGGCTGGAATGCAACCTCATCATGGGTTTTCCAGATCCAGACCCCCTACCCAATGACACACAAGATGTGCCCTACTTCATCGTGGGTGATGATGCCTTCTCCCTCAGAACCTACCTCTTGAAGCCCTACACTTCAAGATACCTAATCCGTGAAGAGAGGATCTTCAACTACAGGCTGTACAGGGCAAGATGGGTGGCAGAGAACGCCTTTGGCATCCTGGCCAACAGGTTCCAGGTACTTCTCACTACCATGCAACATCACCCAGGGACTGTGAGGAGCATTGTGGAAGCTTGCTGCATCCTGCACAATCTCATGTGCACCCGCTACCCAGTGTTGCAGAATAGGCTTGTGGACCATCAACAAGGGAATGGGGATATGGAGCCTGGTGAATGGAGGCAAGGACTAAACCTGACAGACACTGTGGATGTACCAGTCCCCAACAGAGGTTCACATGAAGGGAATAAGCAGAGCCACCTCCTGAAACACTGGTGCAACTCCCCAGCTGGAGCAGTGGCAAGACAGGATGGTAGATGCTTAATGGAGGCTTCCTTCAAGCTGTCTCATAACACTGATGAGATTGTGCCATGTATGTTGAGTGGTCCTACAATGAATAGGGCATTAATAAAGAGCTTTGTTTCTTTTAAAATGTGTTGATCTATGAAAAAATTGTTATTGATAAAAAAAAAGGGACATATGTATGGCAGCTGGGAGGGTGGACCATACAGTCCCACAATGCTTGCACTGGAGGTTTATCTATCACACAGCTATCCTTACCTATCCCACAACTGTCCTTACCCATCCCACAACTATCCTTACCCATCCCACAAGCATGCAAAGGCTTAAACATTTTTTCAAAGTTTTCACCAACACTTTATTAAGTAAGTAAAATGAACCAAGTGTGTGAAGCAAAGATAATCTTTATTAATAACTGTCTTTAGTAAACTGTATGACTTTATTAAAAAAGCAAAATGAACCAAGTAAAGTGTCTTAAGCAAAGATAAACTGAACAAGTAAACAACTCAGTCTCTAGCACTATTCTCAGTCACTCTGAGGCATGTCCATGGTCTCAGCTGTCAAGCGGGCAGGGACTGTGGAGGTTTCTGTGGCTGGAGTGCTGGTCTGAGGCACCATTGGGGTGCTTGGCCCCGAGACTACAACAGGGGATGGTGTGTTCAGGAAGCTATCCGAGAGCTGACTCAGTCCCGTGAGGTTGAGAGGCCCTTCCTCAAGGACCTGGGATGTCAGGCACAGTACTGATGACAGATTGTCTGTTGAGGGGCTTGGCTGTGGGGTGGAGGAAGGAGGAGTGTTGTGGGGCTGTCTGGTCTGCTACTGGGCAAAGTGAGGAATCTGTGGCATGTGATGAACCTGAGCCTGGACTGGGAAGGACTGCTTCTACTGTGGAAAGTCATGGTACTCGTAGCCTTGGTAGGTGAGAGTCTGTTGAAAGCCGTGGAAGGGCTGTGACATCGCCTGGGGTGGAGGAGCAGACCTGGACTGGGTCAGAGCAGGTTCAGCTGGGCCTGGAGGGTTGTGCAGAAGTGCTGTGATCTTCTGCTTCATCATCTGGTACTGGGCCTCGGGCAGGTCCATGAGGGTCTGGCTCACATAAGTGATGAAGGGCTTGCAGTTCGAGGATGGTATGTCACTGTGGACCAGCTGAGAAAGAACATCTGTGCTGGTCTTCATCGTGTCCCTGATCTCCAGCAGGACAGTGTGGCTCTGGCCCTCCAGTCTGCCTCTGCCTCTCTGCCTGCTTTCTGTGGAGGTGGAGCTGGGGGTGGGTTGGTGTCTGGTGGCTGCCACTTCTTCCTTCATTTGTGACAGGGGATCCTCCACATCCTCTGGCACGGGGAGTGCAGCTGTCAGGGGGGTCTCTGCCATGGGGCCCTCTGAAGACACCTGCCTGGACAGGGCAGCTGTTTTTTGGCTGGAAGAGGACTGGCTGTCTGTGGACTGTCTGAGGGAGAGGGTTGTCAGAGGGGCTCCTCCTCGGTGGTGGACCTCACCCTCCAGGAAGCTGCACTTGACCATGATGTACATCTCCCGGTCAGTGAGCTTGACAGCGGCCTGGCCAGATTTCTTCAGGTGTAGCTTGCCATACCAGGTGTGCATGTGCTCCCACCATCCAAGGAGTAGGTCTGAAATGTAGCCCAGGCTCTCTGCCTTGTCTCTCCAAGCTGCCTGTTTTTTCTTGGTGTCGCGATAGAGTCTGTGGCCCTTTCTCCACAGGTACTCGTTCTCCCACAGCCATTCCAGCACCTCCTCCTCATGCTCCTTGGAAAGGTATACTGTTTCCTCTCTCCCTTCTCCTTCCCTTGCCTCTTCCTCCCTCTGGCAGGGGCTTTAGCAGCAGGGCCTTCAGAGGCTTGAGCAGCAGGGCTTTGAGGGCCTTGGGGCTGGTCCACCACAGCAGCAGCACCACCAGCAGCAGCAGCAGCAGGAGAAGCACCAGCAGCACCAGCAGGAGAAGCACCACCAGTACCACCATCACCACCAGCAGCAGCAGCACCAGCAGGAGAAGCACCGGCAGCAGCAGCACCAGCAGGAGAAGCACCACCACCAGCAGCACCAGCAGTAGCAACACCACCACCAACAGCAGCAGCAGCAGCAGAAGCACCAGCAGCTTCAGAGTCAGTGCCAGGGGGTGGGATGGTGGTTCTGTCCTTCTTTCCAGGGCTGACAGGAGTAGGCACAGGCTTCCTCTTCTTCCCTAACTGATGAACCACGGTGTTATTCAAAGATGTCTGTGGCAGCACGTCTTTCCTCTGAATGCTGACTGCTTGCGAGCTGCATCCTTTTATATCCACGGAGCTGATGCAATTCATCCTCCCTGCATGCGCAGTGAATGCTTTGCATCTGCTATGCATCCTATAGGCGTCCGTGATGCATCCGCGTCATCCGCTACGCATCTGCTCCTTCCGCTATGCGTCCGCTTCGCAATTCTCCCCTGAAAGCCCTTTGGCTGTATCATCCGCTTCCATCCGCTAGGCTTACTACGAACATCCGTTTAACATCCTCGCTACGTACTACCCCTATCCGTTCCTTTCCATTGTTTTCCATTCTGTTTATGCAAATTTGGGCACTTTTTGGAGCGGATAACAACAGATGGAGCCACCTCCAAAATTTTGCTCGTCTGCTGTGTCCTTTTTGCATACGTTTTGCATCCGTGAGCCAGTGGGACCTAGCCTTAAGCCAAGCTACAGTGCAGTGGACAAGGGTAAGGTATGTGTGCATGTGTGTGTGTGATTGCTGATCTCCACTGAACACTAGCAAAAACTGCTCTTTGTTCAGTGGTTTGTTGCCACATTTCATCTGGGAGATTGGAGGATGAAAACAATAAGTTTGCATGCTATATTTAGCCCCAAAGCATTAGCTGTCTATCCCCTTTTTGGCTAGGAACAATCAATATGATGTTCAATCTGAGTCCCGCATCTCCATCTGGAGTTTCACTGATGACAATTGCTTTACGTACTAAGGTGTGAGGCTATTTTCATGTGTTCAGTGCTCTTGCAGACAGCTGAATCCTCTGGATCCCATTCTTCTACGTTTGGTGGATTTTCAATTATGT
>BLBF01000007.1:47237914-47292512 GCA_015471245.1 Laticauda colubrina | reverse complement strand
ACAAGCTAAACAGAATGTGCAGCGTTAGTCAGATAGGCACACAGATAAATGAGTGAGCTAAGCTTGTATGTTTATTAACATACAGTAAAAATAACAGATACACTTGTGCTATCAAGAATATATTTTATTCCAGTATAAGTTTATAGCATAGTCAAAAACAGTCCAATATTCATTTACCATGTAGTCAGTCCATTCAGGGATATTCAGTTAGCAAAGTCCATGTAGAATATCCTATTGTCAGTTCACATAAATCAGTCCGTTGTTGTCTCTCCCGTTCGAGCAATGCAGTCTTGCTTCCAAGCAGTAATCAGGGATCATCAAAGCCAGAGAGAGAGAGAGAGCAAGCTGTAGCCTTGCTACTTTTATATGGTTTTCATAACCACTCCCACAGTTGCTATTTTACTGTTAAAGCTGCATACACTAACTATGATTCATAGGTATTATTTCACCTAAACCAGTTAGGGTGAACAATGTTATCCCTAACAGACGGCTCTTTAAATCTCCTGCAGATCTGGCAGGCCAATCACCAGGCGGCAATGGGAACCAATCAGGGTAGCGTTTCTGGACCAATCACCAAACAGTATTTGTGGTCCAATCAGAAGAAGGTATTTCAAGTATGTTAATATAGAACAACCCTCCCCTCTTGGTTTAGCCTGACCTACATTACGTAGTCCCATAAGTAGATGGGATTTTTATGGTATCTACTTGACCTGCGCAGTTCATTTGCATTGTTTCCTTCGGCTGGTTCAGATGGGATCACTGTATCTCATGTCCTTCTCAGTGGAACCTCCTGGAAGGGTGAGTCAGCTCTGCCGCTCCCATCCAGTCAACCCGAGCTGGTTGAGTCAGCTCAGCTGCCTCTTCCAGGAGTGGCCTCGTGTTGGTTTTCCGCTGCCAGTTCCCTTCTACTGAAGTCTCCTGCTGGTGAGTAGTTTTGGTTTCTTGATGGGCCTGGCGGTGGTATTTGTTGTTGGTTGGTTTGTTATTGTGTTATTAGCAGGTTTTCTCCTCCCCTTTGATTTATGTTTGGTTGATCCCCCTTCCTCTCTGGTTCTGTTATTGTCTTTTTGGTGTGGTCTTTGTGTGAGTGTGGTTGTTCTGTGTTCCCAGTGTTGTCAGTGTTTCTTTCTATTGTTTTAGACCTTAGTTGGTCTATGTGTCTCTTCCAGCTCCTCCCGTCCTCCGTTTCTAATCGGTATGACCAGAGTCCTGTTATTTGGATTATTCTAGCTGGTATCCAAAGTGGGTCTCCCGAAAGGTTTTTTACGTACACCAGATCCCCAGTTGTAAATGTGCAGTATTTACTGGAGGAGTCTGGTGGCTTTTTGGGGTTGTATGTTGGGTGTAATCTGTCCAGGTGTGAGCGTAGTTTCCTGTCCATCAGGAGTTCTGCTGGGCTCTTGTTAGTCGACATGTTTGGTGTTATATGTTGGATGGTTAGCATTTTATTGATTTTGTCTTGAATGTCACCTATGTCTATTTTATCTAATGCCTCTTTGGTATACTGAACCACACATTCTGCCCGTCCATTTGTAGCCGGGTGAGCAGGTGCTGATAGGGCATGTCGTATGCCCAGTTTGGCGAGGAATTTTTTGAATGACAGCGCTGTGAATTGCAGCCCGTTGTCCAAGACTAACAAATCTGGTAACCCATGTGTTGCAAATAGTTTTCTTAGCTGTCTGATGATGGCTTTTGTCATCGTGGACTGCATGACTGTGACCTCCAGCCAATTGGAGTAAGCGTCGACAATTATTAGAAATGTATATCCTTTTGTGGGTCCAGCAAAATCTATATAGATTCTCAACCAGGAGCCCCTAGGTGTCTCCCACTTGAGGGTAGGTGCAGGAGGGGGGTTAGGTCTGGATTTTTGGCATTTATTGCATGTTCCCATCAATGTCTCAATGTCTTTGTCCATCCTGGGCCACCAGACATAACTCCTGGCCAGGGATTTCATTTTGACGATAACCGGGTGTCCCTCATGTAGCATGCACAGTACTTTTTCTTGCATTTTTTTTGGAATGACAACTCTATCCCCCCAGAGTATACATCCCTTCAATATCGATAGTTCAGTTTGTCGGTTTTGGAAGGGTTTAAACGTGTCGCTGTCATCAGTTTCCGGCCACCCTTTCCCTATCCAGTTTAAAATCCGTGCCAGTTGTCTATCTCTTGCGGTCTCTTTTGCAATGTCTGATGCAGTTATGGGTAGGTTTGGTAAGGTGTCTATTTGTAGTGTGGACGTGGTCGGTGCCGGGTCATCTTCTAGATCAGGTAGAGGGGAATGGCTCAGGGCGTCAGTGTGTGATATGCTCTTCCCTGGCCATTGGATTAATTGGTAGTTATATGCAGCAAGGAATTCGGACCACCTTGTCATCCGTGGTGACAATATATTTGGGGTGGCCTTGTTCCCTGCGAGTATCCCCAGGAGTGGCTTGTGGTCAGTAATGAGTGAGAAAGTCCTACCATAGAGATATTCATGGAATCTCTTTACTCCGGTGATCGCTGCTAGTCCTTTGCTGTCCAGCTGGCTGTAGTTTCTCTCTACCTTGGACAATGTCTTGGAGTAGAACGCGATTGGTGCTTCTCTCCCATCTGGTAGTGTGTGGCTGAGTATGGCCCCGATGCCGAATGGCAATACATCGCAGGTCACTGTCAGTGGTAGGGTTTCACTATATTGAATGATTACCGATTCGGATGTCAGCAAATCTTTTATTCTTTGGAATGTGGCTTCTTCCCATCAGCCCCAGGTCAGGTAGCTGTCTTATCAAACAGTCTATGCAGTGGCTCTGCTGTTATTGCCTTCTGAGGCAAAAAGACATTGTAAAAATTAATGAGTCCCAGAAATGCTTGTAGTTCTGTTTTGTTTTGTGGTCTGGGGGCTTCTTTTATAGCTTTTATTTTCTTTTTAGTGGGGTGAATTCCTTCTTTGTCTATTAGGTACTCCAGGAATTTGACTTTCTTGGTGGCTAGCTGGCATTTTTCTTTTTTTACTTTGAGTCCTGCCTCTTTAAATCTTTGTAGGACTTCCCTGAGGTGACTTTCCAATTGGTTTTTGTCCTTAGCGGATATCAGCACGTCATCGAAATAGGGCACCACCCCTTTGATTCCCTGTAATAGACGTTCCATCAAACTTTGGAACACCCCTGGGGCTACTCTGACTTTGAATTGCAATCTTTTGCATTTAAACGCCCCCCTGTGAGTCACAATGGTTTGTGCCTCCACTGTTTCGGAATCGATGGGCAATTGCTGGTATGCCTGAGCCAGGTCCAGCTTCATGAAGACTTTTCCTCCCCCCAATGAATGTAACAGATGTTGCACCACTGGAATGGGGGATGCGCTTTGTTGTAGCACATGGCCTTATAGTCTCTGCAGATTTTCACGGACCCATCTGGCTTAATCGGGGTCACAATTGGGATTTCCCACCTCACGTGGTCTATTTGTTCCAGTACCCCTTGTGCGATGAGCTTATCCAATTGCTCGTCGATCTTTGGTTTGAGTGCGAAGGGGACTCGCTATGCCTTTAACCGGATTGGTGCTATGTTTGGGTTCAAATTAGATGAAATGGGGGACCCTCGATACTTGCCTAACTTCCCGTCAAATACGTCCTGGAAGTCCTTCATCAGGCTCTCCTCCCAGTCTGCCTTGGTGATGCTGTTTATGCAGGTCACTTCGATCCCCAGAGGCGCAAACCATTCTAGCCCCAGCAGGCTTGGGCGATCCTTGTCCACTATTGTTAATGGGAGGATTTCTGAGTGTTTCTTGAAAGTTATTTGAAAATGTCTGACTCCAACTACGGGGATCCTGTTCCCCTGGTAGTCCTTCAAGGTCAGTCTTTGGTTCTCTAGTTCTCTTCACTGTATGCTGGGTATTAGTCATTTTATGCTGTCCCAGGATACCATAGACAGGTATGATCCAGAGTCCACTTCCATGTTGCACTGTTGGCCTTCAATGTTGACCTGTACATGTACCTTTCGGGCATCTGTCATGCTCAAATGCCCAATGGTAATCGTTTGGTGGTTCTCTTCCTTCCGGTAGGGTTCGCTGGGCCACTTATTTCTGCTTTCGCGGCTCCAATGGCTCCCTGCCTGTCTGTCTCTGGTCCTGGGGGGCTGCTGTCTTGTCGCTTAGGGCTGTAGCTCTTTTTATTTCAGCAGACCCTAGCAATGTGTCCCCGTTTCTCGCAGTGCTGGCAAATAGCGTCTAGGAAGTGGGGATAGTTTCCTCCGCACCCAGCGCATTGGAAACCTGACTTATGTTCTCTCCTTTCCTGTCTGTACCTTGCTGACTAGAGTCTATGTATTTCTTCCTCCTCCTTGTCAGTCTCGGATAATGACTCGACGTCCTCGTGGTGCACAGTAGTGGTAGGGGTCTTTTGGTTGCCCTCTAGCTTCCTCTCTCAGAGTTGGCTTATTTCTGCCGGCATTTGCTGGGTCGTCGCATTCATTTTCTGCATGGTTGCTGCTGACTTCTTTGCAGCTTCAGCTGCAGTGGTCTCGGCGATGGCCTCGGTGACCGTGATGTTTGGTTGGGTCAGTAGTCGGCTCTGTAATGTGAGATCCCTCAGTCCTAGGACCACGTGATCTCTCATGGCTTCATCCATATTGAGAAACTCACATGCACCACCAATGTCCCTCAGAGCCACCACGAATTCCCCGACACTCTCACCTTCTCTCTGGTCTCTTTTATAAAATTCATGTCTCCTGATAAGGTTGGAGATGCCCAGTGCATAATGGGCTCTCAATAGTCGGTCCAGCTCTGGCCACACCATCTGTTCAACGTCCTGAGGTTTGGCCAATGCTTTGGCCATTTTGAACATTGTGGGCCCATAGTGTGTCAGGAACATGGCTCTCTTCCTTTTATCGGTAATCCCTTGCAGGTTGTTACTCTTAAGGAACATGAGGAATCGGTCGATATATGATTCCCAGTCCTCTGTTGTGGGGTCCAATGGTGCATGTGGAAAGTTGCTGCCGGCCATCTTGTCGGTTGGTCAGTCCTCATTGCCACGTGCTCGACTGGTCTCCTTTGTCTCAGTATCCCACCTTCGTTGCCAGTGTTAGATCACGGGAAAAGAGACTCAAGACCAGTGTGACTTTCAGCTCTTTATTTAGTTCCTAAAGACTGTTCTAACCGCGGAGCCATGGCAGCCTCTTTTATGGCGGCTGATCACGGCTTGCAGCCAATGACAGCTCTTTAAATCTCCCGCTGATCTGGCGGGCCAATCACAAGGTGGCAATGGGAACCAATCAGGGTAGCGTTTCTGGACCAATCACCAAACAATATTTGCGGTCCAATCAGAAGAGGGTATTTCAAGTATGTTAATATAGAACAAATACTAAATATTAAGAATACAAAATAATATCAATATGATTACTGAGGTTAATGCTGATTGGAAAGAAGTCAAGATCATTTATGGTTAATTTTGATTTTTGGGAGTCCAAGAAGAGATAAAGGTGGACAGTGTGTTGTTGGAAATTAATCCTAGAAAAGAAAGTAGTGACAAACTTAAAACATGAACATAAAGAATAAGTGTATCTTAATCAAAACAAATAAAAATGCTAAAAACAATAGTTTTCTAATGATAATGATAGAGGTTTTTAAGAAGAGATTGGACAACTGTTTGTCTGAAATGGTATAGGGTTTCCTCCTTGAACTTGGACTGTTGGACTAAAAGATCTCCTAGGTCCCTTCCAACTCTGTTATTCTGTTATTGTAAAATCTGGACTCTTGAGAAAGAGCAAAGAAAAAAAAGCCAGATTCCTTCAGAAAAAGTATTTTGATTGCAAGAAGAACCATTCAGTCAGCCCTAGACCAAATCAACTCAAATTCTTCCCTTGATCTGAAACAAGAAACTCACATATTTTGGGCATGGGAGGCAAATGTACAGTGGACTAGGAAATTATTGACCTTTGCAAGATTGAGGAAATAAAAGACAAAAAATAAGGTGGATGGCCAGAATCATGTAAAATTACTGGAATATTCTTGAAACAGCTGCAACTTATTACAAGAGTCAAGCTTGGTACTTTTGATTTTCAAATCCTTCCTAAGGATCTAGGATAGCTAAATGTATCATTGTAATATATGTGGTACATCAAATAAGTTATTCTTCATCAACATCATTATCATCATCATCATCGTCGTCATCATCGTCGTCATCATCATCATCATGCAGATACACAGACACACAACAAAATTTACACATACACGATAATCCAACCTGATTCTTCAACCATGGATGAAGAGGCTTTTATACCTGCCACAAAACAGTACCAGGTTTTCCACTTTTCTTCACTGCTTCACATTTTCACATATGTGTTTTTCTATCTGTATAGCACTAGATTATGAGGTCCTTTATGAGCTTTTATACAAGTATTTTGCAAAGGTTTTGCTTTTCCCTTTCTGAAATGTCTTGCTGGCAAGACTGCTTTTGTTGGTGTTGGAATTTAAATGGAATGTCAGAAATAACTGAAGTGGCAGATGGAGACATTTATAACTTGTTATAAATTACAATAAATAAAAAAAATCCAGTTCTATAGCAATTGCTGGGCTATACAAACTGCAAAATACTTGGGTTTATCTTCTTCCCCCTGTAGTTCCCCCCCACCTCCAATCATAGTTGTCTTAATTCTTTGACAGTGTACTATATGGTGTATAATTCTGAAAGGCAGTTAGCCAAGGCTTCCATGCAAGTATATATTGAAGAAGGCATTTTTTTTTGGGGGGGGGGGTTGTGGGTTTTCTGGCACAACTGCTTTTAATTGCTCCTATTCACTGATGTTTTTTAAAAGTGTGCATGTTGGAAGTGAATTTAAAGAATTTGAACTGTAATTACTTGTCATTGCAGCTGTACCATCTGCATCTTTGGGGAAACAGCAAATTGAACTAATCACCAATAATTGTTTCCAAGATATTTAGCATATCTTATATTTGAACATCAGTGCACAACAAATGTTTATATTTGGCCAATCATTTTTCCTCTTCCCTCCCATAGTCTCCACAAGGGTGCAACTTCAATGCAGCTGATAAAGGTATCTGTGCCGTGTTTCAGCATTTTTTAAATTTGTGTGCAGCAATTACCGTGAACATTCTCTTCATACTGTTTGCACGTATTAAGTCTACATTCATCCATGATTTGGTAGTAGAAGAGAGGGCAAACCTGTTGTGTGTTACTACAGCCTGGTTAGGCAAAGGCAATAAAGTTATGAAGACCTGAATATTATAAAGTTAAGTTATAAACTGATTTCTTACATCTTATTTTTTAAAGCAATACAATATGAGTTCAATTAGTGCTTGTATTTATTTATTTTTTTGCCTTTGCCTTTGCCTATAGAGACATAGTTGCTAACCACTTTCTGAATGGTTGGGCTCCAGCTGGTGAACTGATTAGCCAAGATTTTAGTTATCTTCTTATTTTTTCTTGCCAGCAACTGAAGAAATAATTCTTTAATTTAATTTTTTTTTTTTGGGGGGGGGGGCTGAGTTGATCCCAGGATGCTCCTTGGTTTCTGAGGAGTTCTGGAAAATGAAGTGCAGAAGAGACTCAAAGAGTGCTCTTGAAGATAGATGAAGAGCAAATCCAACTGTACCCAAGTAAGAGCCCACATTAGGGATTTATCAAGGCAATAGCAGCAGCAATTTATTTTTCTTCTTTTGTTTCATCTGCACAGAGTCATCCAGAAGTCCTGTTTAATGAAGTTCATTCCTTGGGGAGGAATGAGCTGATCGGTCATGTGCAGGGCTATTGGGAGGAATATTTTAATTATGTCGTACATAAAGCATCTTGGATTCTTTGGACACTTACTGGACTTGTTAAAAAATCTTGTTAAAGTGACCAAAGCAAGTCCTTGCATGATTAACTGGGATGAAATCAAATTTGTTCCTCCTGAGGAAATGAGTGACCACATTTCTCAGAACTGTGAAGCTGGACACTTTTTCTATTAGATCAATGATTCTCCTGGCTGTTGAAAGCTGCCAGGAAGTGACATGTGGTGTCCATGTGATTATGTCAACTTCCTTGGGGATGAAGTGAATTTCCTTGCCTTGAAAGGGATGGTCGGGTGTACCCCCCTCTTCAGGAAACTATTGACAGACCCAACAGTCTTGGATAATTTTCAGTCTTCAAATTTCCTTTATATTGTAATCTCATAATCTCATTATATTGTAATCTCAAAATCTAAATTTGCCATTTTTGTTGTTCTTAGCTTCTTCCAAATGTTTTTAATGTTTGTTATTATTTTTAATTGTATAAGCCTTTGTGCTTATACAATTTGTGCTTTGTGCTTTGGATAGTTTGGTTTAATGAACAGATTTCAAAAAGTTCTGCGCTCTGTGCATTTAACAAGAATCCCAAATGAAATTCTAGATTAAATATGCATCCTTCTTCTCTATTCTTTGACATGAACTCTGACTGAAGTAAATGAGCCAGGTGACAAAGTTTGTTTGTATGGAATGGCATACAATGAGCTTCCCCTGGACATAGCTGATTCTTGAAAAGGGTCCATGCAGTTGGCTTCTCTATCTATGCCTGTATGTTGAAATGTTCCACTAAGAACAGTAAACAATTTGTGCAAAAATGGTTCCTATACAGCTGCTGCCTCCATGCCATCCAGAAATGCAGTATAATAGCTGCTGTTCTCCACTGTTATTTAATGGATTTAACTAACAAAAGACTTTCAAAACAATTCCAATTTTTAGTATTAAAAATTAACATAATCTTTAATAAAAGAAAAAAAGAAAACCAGCAAAATCTCTTTCTTCATTCACAATAAACCTCGTTAATTCACAGGAATTGACAGTTTATTTATCAACTCTATTTAATATGAATATTCTTTTAACAAACCCACTGTCATTAACTTGATATTTCAAAAAAGAATGTTAGCAATTTCAGTATCGAATAGCAGAATTCTCCTGGGTAAGATTCTGAATTGAAATAAGATTTGTCTGGAACTTCTCGAACCATTCATGGGAGGAAGCAGGAAGTCATGATCTCAAGTCAAGAACTGTTTTGAAAATGCAGAGCTGCTTTAAATCCATAAGCAAGACCCATCTAACCTGTAGACAAGGACATAATCCAGTCACTGCAGAGATAGTCCTAATTTTCTCCTGGCCAAGATGTAGAAAATGTTCATAGAAGTCTGTTCTGTCATTAACGTAGGACAGGGAAAGTACCAAGAGCTGTAACCTTTCTATTTTTCCAGGAAAATAAAATGTTCAGACACATTAGACCTTTATGAAAAGATGAAATGTGTCTAATTTCATTGGGATAGAAATGTAGATTTTCAATATAACTCTTTTGCCAAATCGTTTTTGGGGGAAGAGTATAATAAAAAGTTACATTATATTAAGCCCCTGTCAAACTGCACCAACGGATGCAAAGAGGATGTAAAATGGACAAAAAAGCTTGCCATCCGTTGGTTAACGCGATGTACTCACTGCCTCCGTTTTGCTTCCTCTCTATCCATCCAGCATCCATTTATTGACATTTCATCCACTCAGAAAGTTTTGAGCTGCTCAAAACTTTTGCGCGGAAAATGTATCCAATGCATCCGATCTGCATCCGCTATGATTCCGCTACACATCCGTTCTGCATCCATTACGCATCCGCTATGTCCGCTAGGCATCCGCTGCGCATCCGCGCAACTCGCATTCGCTTGGACACAGGGAGGAAGCGGAACGGACGCAGAACGGATGCAGAACGGATGCAGAATGGATGCAGCATGGAAACAAAGCGTTTAAAACAGAAAAAACGTTCTCAGAGGGGACCTATCTCAGATATTAAGGATGTCTAGAGGATGCCTAGAGGATGCCTAGAGGATGCAAAGGGACACCTATACTGCCTATAAAAAGGGGGAGCAACTCACCTGCATCTCACTTTCAGACCAGCAGCCTAGCTGTGCAGACCTCTGCAGCCTTCATCTGACTCTTGCTCTTCCACGGCATCCAGTCATGTCCACCGTGGATCATAACACAGTCCTTTTGGTAGCCACCATCCTTCTGCAACAGTGCGAAGCTATCTACAGGCTCTGTGAACTCTACTACGGGAAGAAAAAGAGGCGGCCAAGAAGCGTCTGGGTCCGAAGATGGATCACCAGAAGAGCAGAGTACAGACTGTACAACAAGCTGATGGTGGAGCTCAGGAACGAAGACACTCGGGCATTCCAGAACTTCATGAGGATGCCTCCAGCCAAGTTTGACGAAGTTGTGTAGCGGCTGAGACCCAGGTTGACCAAGGCAAACACCAACTTCCAGCCCAGCCTGGACCCTGGGCTCAAGGTGGCACTCACTCTGCGCCACCTGGCCTCAGGGACCACCTACAGGAGCATGCAGTACGGCTGGAGGGTGCCACACAACACCATCAGCATTGTGGTCAGAGATGTGGTGCAGGCCATCATCGAAGAATATCTGGAGGAGCTCCTCCAGTGCCCCTCCACTGAAGAAGGATGGAAGAAAGTTGCAGAGCAGTGGTATCAGAGGTGGAACTTCCCCCACACCGTTGGAGCCATAGATAGCAAGCATGTGGCCTGCAAAGCACCACCCAAGTCGGGCTCCACTTATCTCAACTACAAGGGCTTCTTCAGAATCATCCTCTTCGCCATGGTCAATGCTGACTACAAGTTCATGTACATCGATGCTTCAGGCAACGGCTCATGTTCAGATGTCCAGGTATACAACACCAGTGACCTCAAGGAGGGCTGGAAGGCAACCTCATCATGGGCTTCCCAGATCCAGACCCCCTGCCCAACGACACGCAAGATGTGCCCTACTTCATCATGGGGGATGACGCCTTCTCCCTCAGAACCTACCTCATGAAGCCCTACACTTCCAGACTCCTCACCCGTGAAGAGAGGATCTTCAACTACAGGCTGTCCAGGGCAAGGCGGGTGGTGGAGAACACTTTTGGCATCCTGGCCAACAGGTTCCAGGTACTTCTCACCACCATGCAGCATCGCCCAGAGACCGTGAGGTGGATCGTGGAAGCTTGCTGCATCCTACACAATCTGATGCGCACTTGCTACCCAGTCTTGCAGAACAGGCTCGTGGACCTCCAGCAAGGCAATGGGGACATGGAGCCTGGGGAATGGAGGCAAGGGCAAAACCTTATAGACACTGAGGATGTGCAAGGCCCCAACAGAGCCTCACGTCAAGGGAAGAAGCAGCGCAACCTCCTGAAACACTGGTGCAACTCCCCAGCTGGATCAGTGGAGTGGCAAGACCATATGATAGATGATTAATGGGTGCGATGGATGAGATTGGGCCATGCATGTTGGGTGGGCCTACAATGAACAGAACGTTTAATAAAGAGTTGTGTTTGTGTTGACATGTGTAGATGATTGATTACATTGTTATTGATAAAAAAGGGCCATAGGTGTGGCACCTGGGAGTGTGGACCATACAGTCCCACTATGCTTGCACTGGAGGGGCTCCTGGTGCTCCTCGGTGGCGAATCTCACCCTCCAGGAAGCTGCACCTGGCCATGACGTAGGTCTCTCTGTCTGTCAGCTTCACAGTGGCCTGGCCAGATTTCGTCAGGTGCAGCTTCCCGTACCAGGTGTGCATATGTTTCCACCAGCCGAGGAGCACCTCTGAAGTGTAACCCATACTCTCCGCCCTCTCTCTCCAAGCAGCCTGCTTCCTTTTGGTGTCCCTGTACAGCCGGTGTCCCTTCCGCCACAGATAGTCATTGTCTTTCAGCCACTCCAGCACCTCATCCTCGTGTTCCTCCTTAATGAAGTATTGCCTCCTCTCCTGTCCCCACATATGTCTCTTCCTCCCTTTGGCAGGACCAGATGGGCCCTCATCAGAGGGGCTCCCAGGTGGTAGGGGCTGCTCCTCCATACCACCACCAGCAGCAGCACCAGCAGGATCATCATCATCATCATCATCATCATCATCATCATCATCATCACCAGCAGGATCATAATCATCATCAGCAGCAACAGCAACAGCAGCAGCAGCAGGATCATCATCATCATCAGCAGCAGCAGCAGCAGATCAGCACCAGAGCAGCAGCAGCACCACCAGCAGCAGCACCAGGAGCACGAGCAGGACCAGGAGCACGAGCAGGACCAGGAGCATGAGCAGGACAAGCAGGACGAGCAAGACCAGGAGCACGAGCAGGACCAGCAGTACGAGCAAGTCCAGGAGCACGAGCAGGATGAGTAGGACCAGCAGAACCAGCAGGACCAGGAGCAGCTTCAGCAGAGTATGCAGCAGCAGAAGCACCACCGCCAGGAGCAGGTTAAGCAGAAGCTCCAGCACCAGAAGAGTGAGCCCGAGCAGCAGAAGCCCCAGCAGAAGCAGAGTCAGGGACAGGGGGCTGGAGGGTGGCCCTGTCCCTTTTGGCAGGGATGGCAGCAGGTTGCTGAGGCTTTCGCTTCTTCCCCATGGTTGTGGGGTTGCTGGCTGGCAGGGAGGCTGGCAGGGAGGCTGGCAGGCACCAAGACTGGCAGGAAGGCTGGCAGAAAGCCTGGCAGGAAGGCTGGCAGGAAGCCTGGTAGGAAGGCAGGCAGGCAGTCAGGCACCAAGGCTGGCAGGCAGACTGGCTGGCAGGGAGGCTGGCAGCAAGGTAGGGCAGGCAAGGATGTATCCGGCAACAGGTCTTTCCTCCGAATGCTGGCCACGTGCGAGCTGCTTCCCTTTATATCTGTGTGGCTTATGCTATGCATCCCCCCCGCATGCTCAATTAATGCTCGACATCCGTTAGGCTTCCGCTGTGCATCCGCTAGGCTTCTGCTCTGCATCCGCTTCATCCGCTGTGCATCTGCTGTGCATCCGCTTCATCCGTTCCTCGTCTGCTCTGCATCTGCTCTTTCTATTCCACGTCCGCTTTGCTGAGGCCCCCCGGAAGCCTAGCAGATGTGCCATCCGCTCTCATCTGCTTCAATCCGCTGGGCTTCCATTCCACATCCGCTTTCCATCCGCCCTGCGTCCTCCCCCCGTCCATGTTATCCGCCCCGCTTATGCAAATTTTTGCTCCTTTTGAGAGCGGATAACAACAGATAGAACATTTTGTTGGTCCGTTGTGTCCGTTTTGCATCCGTTGGGCAGTGTGACAGGGCCTTTAGCTCCTGCTTTGAAGCACACTCTTGCTAAGTGTTAGCTGATAAGTTGAAAGCCATCAGGTATTTTTATGTTTTGGTTTTATTTTCTTCCTTACTCATGCTACCCCAAATTTAATTAGCAAATAAACATGACAAATTCACAGGGTCCTCTCTCCCTACTTTTCTTTTTCCCTTCCCTTCCCTTCCTTTTCCTTCTTCCTTCAACCCAATTATATTGAAATAATCTTTAGCATATTAGTAACACTGTTCTGCCTGGCCACATGGATAAAAGCCAACTAGAGGAGCTGCCACATGGCAGTTGCTTCAGGGGACAGATTTGATGTGCAACATGTTTTGCCCTATAATTCATATGCATCTCATGGAAAGTTTCCACACTGCTGCCAGATATTTCAGATAATGCTTTGATGAAGTCAAGGGGACCCATGAGGTTCCATTTAATTACCTGAAATTCTTTTCCCTTTCTTTTGCACATTAGTCTTCCTATCAAAGCCTCACATCAATGGAACTATAGAAGTCTGGTTTGTGTACCTTTCAGAGGTTTATGTATTAAAAAAACTTCCAATAAACAAGACTTGAAAAATATTTCTTAGACATATGCATGCATACCTATTACAGTATATGACTCCCATCAGATGAGTCCCTTTTATAACTAGCTCTGATAGCAAATTCATGAGTGTACATAAGTACACTACTTAGACCTCAAGAAATTCATTACATTAATTTATTTTACATTTGATCAAGAGACAGAATGACCAAGTAACAAGAAGAGCAATTTCATGTTGAAATTATAAACCATTCTTTTAAACTCCTTTTTAAAAATATTCTGTAGTCTATAACGTAAGCTCAATAGTTCTCATGCCAAGCTATAATATGGTTTGTATCATTTTCATTTAGTATATCAGGGAGTTCTGATTTTATTACTTAGCTGTAATAAAATCCATCCATCCATCTTTCTTCAAACAGACTTTGGAGAAAGATGGATGCCTTGGACTTTTATTTTGGAAACATATTACTTGGAACCTTGACATAAACCATTATGGCTTGTATAACAAACCATAATATGTGTGCTATGTTTGAAAAGTATGTTTTGATAGGATCTGAACATATTTAATATGTCTTATATTTTTGTTTTAGCTTGTGCGTGAAATTTATCTTCTCATATACCCAGAATGAAGATTGAAGGCAATTTTATATGATACAAAACTGGTGGAAGAATACTGGTGGAAGAATAAGACTACAATTGCATTGGCAGAATTACAAAGGTTGCAGGGTATATCTCTGCCCCACATAAAGGAACAATCAAAGCATTTTCCTGTTCTGTTGACGTCATCATAAGCATGAAGGTGATTAGTTATCTCAACTTTTCTCCCTCCATTGCATTTGCATCCATTACGTATAGGTCACCCATAGTCTAACTTTCAGACCCCATGTAGCTGCTCAAATCAAGAAGTGACTAGGCATAAAGAAATGTGCATAACAGGAAATGAAGCCCATTTCAAACCACCAAAGCAGGTGATCTGATCAATATCTCTTGACCACAAGATACCATTTTGCCTAACTACGGTTATGAGAATCTCTACCTTTCCAGCAAGCAAATAAATTACCTTAAAGAAGATTGAGGAGATATAACTCACCCTCAGCAATCCCAATGTGTTCCATTATTTAATGATAATACAGTTAAATAATCACAAGGAAACATTCTCTCCCATTACTCTCAGGTTAAAACAAGCCCAAAGGACATCATGAATGTAACCTAATCTTGACTGAAGACCAATCAGCCTAAAAGAAGGACAAAAGTTCATTCAGCAATGCAAATACCATGTGCTTTTCTGCTGATTTGAAAGGGAGGAGAGGACCATGAGTTTTTATCCTTTTCTAAAGTAGTAAAAAAAATGGCTGTCTCCAAAATCTTACATCCCTCCCAGTATATGCAAATGAGACTCACTCTCATAATGTGACACAATTTTGCATAATTTAAATTTCTCTAGGGGCAAATATACATGAGTCAATTCACAAATGGGATTCAATTTTTTTTTAAAAAAAATAGTAATAGGTTGAGATTTGTTGTTATGGTGTCATCTATTTTTAATCGGTATTTAAGCCAGATAACTTCATACTAAACTACTTTAAGTGTCTATGGCAGTTAAGTGACTCACAACTATTAAAAGTGAATGAAGAGAAAATTGGCTTTGTACTTAGCAATTTTTAGCAAAATTCTTAGCAATTTTCAGGTAGAGGCTTTTCTGTTGCAAATCTATCATGCATATGTAAGTATTAGTGTAAAGATGCATTCTTTGGTAAAGCTGAATATTTTGCACACAGCTTTACAAGACACACATTCAAGATGAATAACCAATAAGGATGACACTGAGCACTAAGAATATTAATGAACTATATAATTCTTTTTTCCACAAATAGCACCATGAGGATACTTTGCTCAATTTATGCTACATACTCACACCATTCCAAGTGTTATTCATAGTAATGGAGAGAAGATGTCCTCCATTGTTCTGGTCTATATCATCCACAAGTCCTAGATTGTGAACAGAAATATTGAATATTGAAACTGTGGTTCCAAAGATCTATGAAATACAGAGTGCTCAAACCAATGGTATCTGTACTGATTTTGGCTATTTTTCAGATTGTTGCTACATTTAAATTCAATTCTGATTTAAATTGAAGTTTGCATTTATGTCTATTGAAAGCTTTGCCTACCACTTAAACAACAATTCTTCATATGGAAATGATTTATAATAATAAATTCAGATGCTTCTGAGCACATGCAACAGAAATGAATTATTTCTTGGCATATCACAAAGCTAAGGTTACAATCATGCTGTTAGGTTTTTGCATTTTCTCAAAATAACTCAGTTCTGAAGTATTAAACATCCCTTAGCTCTTAATCTATAGTACCTGTAGATATACATTTAATCTTGTCATCATTTTTCCTAAGAAAAGGAAGAATTGCATACCCCAAAAGTATAACAAATAATCCAAATCATTTTAACTCTACATTTTTTTTAAAAAAAAAATCTCTTCAGAATCTTCTGCTCTTAAGGCTCTGTCACACTGCCCAATGGATGCAAAACGTTAAGCCCATGTCACACTGGCCAATGGATGCAAAACGGATACAACGTACGAGCAAAATGTTCCATCCGTTGTTATCTGCTCTCAAAAGGGGCAAAAATTTGCATAACCGGAGTGGATAACACGGAAAGGAACAGACGCGGGGAGGACGCAGGGCGGATAGAAAGCAGATGCGGAACGGAAGCCCAACGGATGGAAGCAGATGAGAGCGGATAGCGCACCCGCTAGGCTTCCAGGGGACCTCAGCAAAGCGGACACGGAACGGATAGAGCGGATGCAGAACGGACGCCAAACAGATGAAGCAGATGCACAGCAGATGCACAGCAGATGCACAGCGGAAGCCTAGCGGATGGTGAGCGTTAATTGCACATGCGGGGAGGATGCATTGCGTCAGCCCCGGAGATATAACGGAAGCAGCTCAGAAGCAGGTCGCCATTCAGAGGAAAGACATGCTGCCGGACGGATTGACTGCCTTGCCTGCCCTGCCTGCATGTGTGCCTGCAAGACTTGCTGCCAGCCTTGCTGCCAGCATCCCTGCCAGCCTTGCTGTCTGCCTGCCTGCCAGCCTTGCTGCCAGCCAGTCTACCTGCCAGCCTTGGTGCCTGCCTCCCTGCCAGCCTTGCTGTCTGCCTGCCTGCCTGCCTGCCTGCCAGCCTTGCTGCATGCCTCCCTGCCAGCCTTCCTGCCAGCCTTGGTGCCTGCCTCCCTGCCAGCTTTCCTGCCTGCCTTGGTGCCTGCCTCCCTGCCAGCCTCCCTGCCAGCCTTGGTTCCTGCCAGCCTCCCTGCCAGCCAGCAACCCCACAACCATGCGGAAGCACAGCAAGCCTCAGCCATCTGCTGCCAGCCCTGGCAAGAGGGACAGGGCTACCATCCCGCCCCCTGGCCCTCACTCTGGTTCTGCTGGGGCTTCTGCAGCATGGGCTCGCTCTTCTGGGGCTGGGGCTTCTGCTGCTTCTGCTGCTGGAGGAGCTGATGACAAGCGCTCCAGAACCAGCCACCTCCACAGCACCTCGACCCTTCACCCCTGAGACTGAGCGACTAAGAGGAGTGCCAGAGACTCATTTTTGTTTTATAGCTTCTTGTTAATAAAGTCTATTTTTGATTCATACACTTGCTTCATTTCTTTTTTTTAAATAAAGTCTTGGTGGAAACTTTTAGAAATGGTTTAAGCCTTTGCATGCTTGTGGAATGGGTTAATATAGCAGTGGGATGGGCAGGGATACCTTTGGGATAGGTAAGGATAGCAGTGGGATGGGCAGGGATACCTTTGGAATGGATAATAGCTGTGGGATAGATAAACCTCCAGTGCAAGCATAGTGCAAGCACCCACCTCCCAGGTGCCACACCTTTGGCACTTTATTATCAATAACAATTTATTCATTGATCCACACATGTCAACATAAACACAACTCTTTATTAAATGCCCTGTTCATTGTAGGCCCACCCAACATACATAGCCCAATCTCATCAGTGTGATGAGACAGGCTGAAGGAAGCATCCATTAAGCATCTATCATCCTGTCTTGCCACTCCACCGCTCCAGCTGGGGAGTTGCACCAGTGTTTCAGAAGGTTGCACTGCTTCTTCCCTTGACGTGAGGCTCTGTTGGGGCCTTGCACATCCTGAGTGTCTATCAGATTTCGCTCTTGCCTCCATTCCCCAGGCTCCATGTCCCCATTGCCTTGCTGGACGTCCACGAGCCTGTTCTGCAAGACTAGGTAGTGGGTGCACATGAGATTGTGCAGGATGCAGCAAGCTTCCATGATCCTCCTCACAGTCTGTGGGTGATGCTGCATGGTGGTGAGAAGTACCTGGAACCTGTTGCCCAGGATGCCAAAGGCGTTCTCCCCCACCCGCCTTGCCCTGGACAGCCTGTAGTTGAAGATCCTCTCTTCACGGGTGAGGTATTTGGAGGTGTAGGGCTTCATGAGGTAGGTTGTGAGGGAGAAGGTGTCATCCCCCACGATGAAGTAGGGCACGTCTTGCGTGTCGTTGTGAAGGGGGTCTGGATCTGGGAAGCCCACAATGAGGTTGCGTTCCAGCCTACCATTGAGGTCACTTGCGTTGTATACCTGGGCATCTGAAGATGCCTGAAGCATCGATGTACATGAACTTGTAGTCAGCATCGACCATGGCGAAGAGGATGATGCTGAAGAAGCCCTTGTAGTTGTGATAAGAGGACCCTGAGTTGGCTGGCGCTTTGCAGGCCACGTGCTTGCCATCAATGGCTCCAACGGTGTGTGGGAAGTTCCACCTCTGATACCACTGCTCTGCAACTTTCTTCCATCCTTCTTCAGTGGAGGGGCACTGGAGGAGCTCCTCCTTGTATTCTTCGATGATGGCCTGCACCTCTTCTCTGACCACAATGCTGATGGTGTTGTGTGACATCCTCCAGCCATACTGCATGCTCCTGTAGGTGGTCCCTGAGGCCAGGTGGCGCAGAGTGAGTGCCACCTTGAGCCCAGGGTCCAGGCTGGGCCGGAAGTTGGTGTTTGCCTTGGTCAACCTGGGTGTCACATGCTGCACAACTTCATCAAACATGGCTGGAGGCATTCTCGTTAAGTTCTGGAATGCCCGAGTGTCTTCGTTCCTGAGCTCCAACCTCAGCTTGTTGTACAGTCCATCCTCTGCTCTTCTGGAGAACCATCTTCGTACCCAGACTCTTCTTGGCCGCCTCTTTTTCTTCCCGTAGTAGAGTTTACAGAGCCTGTAGATGGCTTCGCACTGTTGCAGAAGGATGGTGGCTGCCAAAAGGACTTTGTTACGATCCACGGTGGACATGATTGGATGCTGTGGAAGAGCAAGAGTCAGATGAAGGCTGCAGAGGTCTGCACAGCAGGGCTGCTGGTCTGAAAGCGAGATGCAGGTGAGTTGCTCCCCCTTTTTATAGGCAGTATACATTTCCCTTTGCATCCTCTAGGCATCCTCTAGGCATCCTCTTGACATCCTTAATATCCGAGATAGGTCCCCTCTGCGAAGGTTTTTTCCATTTTAAATGCTTTGTTTCCGTGCTGCATCTGCTAGGCATCCGTTCTGCATCCGTTCTGTGTCCGTTCCGCTTCCTCCCTGTGTCTGAATGGATGCGAGTTGCGCAGATGCAGAACGGATGCCTAGCGGATATAGCGGATGCATAACGGATGCAGAACGGATGCCTAGCAGATGCGTAGTGGATGCAGAACGGACGAATTGGATACATTTTCTGCGCAAAAGTTTTGAGCAGCTCAAAACTTTCTGACCGGATGAAACGTCCATAAACGGATGCTGGACAGATAGAGAGGAAGCAAAATGGAGGCAGTGAGTACAGAACGGATACATCGCGTTAACCAACGGATGGCAAGCTTTTTTGTCCGTTTTACATCCTCTTTGCATCCATTGGTGCAGTTTGACATGGGCTTTAGCTCCAATTTTATAACTTCCAAATCCCATTATGAGCTATATCTTTTAAAGAAAATTTTTTTTCATTAAGTAACTTGCTAACAGAAAAAACATAGGATATTCCCCCATTGTGACCTGCTTGGAGGAAGGTACAATTTCTGTAGAAGAAAACAGACAGACCTGGAGAGCAGAGTAAAGTATGCTATCAGTTTGGAGTCCTTGCATTGTCACAAGAAATCAAAGTCCATCCCCCCATGGTGAATTTCATTGACTCTTTTCTAGCTTCCATTTAGTGTTGACCGTCAGTTGACTAGACTCTTGTGTATAGGCTTCAAGAAATGGTTTATGCTACAACCTTATAAATTGTCCTTATTCTATGTGCCTGACTTTTTAATCTAGTCTATGCTCTCAAAAATTTTTACCAGAAGAAAGGAAGGAAATAAGGATCGAAAGAAAGAAAGAAATTAAGAAAGAAAGAAAGAGAAGGAAGGAAGGGCAAGTATGGAATAGGATCTGTAGATTGGATCAACAGCTGTCAAAACTGTGATGGACACATTCCTCCAGCACGAGGACAGTTTGGAAACCAAGATGTGAAATATGTCAGTTATGATTCTCCAGCTAATCCAGCAAATGCAGAATTTAGTGCAGCCATCACCTCTACCATTGGTGACCCCACTCCCACTCCATCTCAAGCAGTTACCTCCTGCAGAGATCTTGTGACTATTTACTCAAGAGGTGTGGAAGTGAATCAGAAAAAATGAGAATCTTCATTGCTCAATGAGATTTGTTTGTCAGCACCTAAGTAGTTGAATTCCTGACCTGCCAGTCATTACTATTCTTCATAATCTCCTAATAGCCTCAGTGGTACAATGGGCATTCCCATAATCAAACACAATGAGCCTATTATAGATAACTATCATGGCAAACTTCACACAGTACCCTTTGGGGACTCCATACAAGAACTTACAGCAATTGGCCAGATTAAGAAACTTCTACAAGGCAGTAGAAGAGTCCAGCAATACATAAGAGGAATGCAAATTAATTACAGCAGATTTGGGTGGGAATGAAATAGCTCTGATGGGTCAGTTCAGGAAGGATCTGAACAACCAGATTGCAAATAAACTCATCAGGTAAGGAGTTGCACAGCTTAGGTTCCTGTTCATACCCACAGAAACTAACCAGAGAAGAGAGGAATGGATGGAAATAGGGACAATTAGTCACTAGCAGCTGAAGAAAGGCTAGGATACAGACATTTAGCATTCCAATTGTAGTGTGGAAAATCTGGATATATGGTTAGGAACTGCACTTCTAGGGCACCCAGAAGAGGAGAAAGGAAGTTACACTCCAGAGAACAAATTCAATGAAGAGCAGATAGAGCTGGAGGGTGGAGATAATGTCTCATTAGTTTAGAGTCCTTGCATCACCATAAGAGATCCAAGTCCGGTCTCCCTTGAATTCTTTTGGCCCTTACCTAGCACCAAGTTAGTGCCATTTGTCAGTTGACTAGACTCCTGTATATAGGTTTTAATATAATTGTTTATGCTTCAACCTTACAAATGGTCCTGATTCTTTGTGTCTGATAATTTATTCCATAATTAGCAGAAATAATCAGAATCTATTAGCAAAGGGCTTATGAAGCACCTTAATTAGATTCATAAGCGTCAAATTTCCCTACATTGCTAAGGAAGGCCTGAAGAGGAAGTGCAAATATGTTTGGAGCTATTGCGATATAATCAGAAATATACAGATTGCTATAATAATCAGTAGCATTTTCCATTGTAATGATAGTTTGACTCAGCTTAGCCTACATAGCCAGAGGCAAGAAGAGTCTTAATAACAAGAATTGGATGGATTCCACAGTTAAAGGCTAGGTCCCACTGGCTGATGGATGCATAACATATGCATAAAGGACACAGCGGACGAGCAAAATTTTGGGGGTGACTCCATCCATTGTCATCTGCTTCAAAAAGTGGTGAAATTTTGCATAAACAGAATGGAAAAGAATGGAAAAGAACGGACGTGGGTACTATGTAGCAGGGATGTTAAACAGATGTTCATAGGAAGCCTAGCAGATGACAGCAGATGACACCTCTGAAGGGGTTCTGGGGCAGAATTTCAAAGTGGATGCATCACGTATGCCTAAAGGAAAGAAAGGGGTTGCCACATGGATGTATATCGGATGCAAACGCATCCTTTCTATTTCCGTGCTACTAACGATGTATAGACGTTCCATGTACCCTTTCTTTCCTCCCTCTTTCCATTTTTAGCTGCAGCGGATGTGAGTTGCGAGGATGCCCAGAGGATGCAGAGAGGATACAGTGGACATTTAATGGATGATAAACGGACATAGAACGTTTGTTGCTCGTATGTCGTGGATTTACATCAAACTTTTCTGGTATTAGTCCTATCCTGTAGCTGAATATGGTAATTCTATAATGTTTTTTTTTTTATCTCTCTCTCTCTCTCTCTCTCTCTCTCTCTCTCTCTCTCTCTCTCTCAACTTGCTTCCACACTTCCTTGTCAAATGTAGTCATTTCACTTTAAATAAGGCTAAAAATGTTGGCTGCAAAACTCCAGATTACAGCTAAGTGGCAGCTAAAAATTATACATATATTTTTGATGTCCTTTATTTATTGTCTGTAGCCCAGATCTAATAATCCTTTTTTTACAACCAGATCCTAGATCAGATGTTTTTTTATTGCCTCTTTTCTGCCTTTGCCTGTATGGCTGCCAGGTCTGCAAGCCAAGGAGTGCATTAGGTGTCACTGGTCTGCCAGCAAAGAGCATTATAACCACTTTATAGTAGTTATAATACTGTACTTGCTCACTCTGGGAAATGAGATAAGGCAGAAGAGGTGATTGGCTTTCTACCTTCCCATCCATTCTCAGCTCATGGGCTAAACCAGGCAGTGGACTGGATTTGGGCCATATGCCCTAGCCTAGTTTGTCAACCCCTGTTCTAAATACATGTTTCCTCAGACTGTTGATTCTGTCAATGCTCAGATGATTATTACAATAATTTCCTCTTTTCATTTCAGAGATCCTGTGAGAATAGTTCTGTGGAGAAACCACACTTTTGTTGGAAATTCCTCTGTTAAACAGTGCACAATATAATTAATACTGGCAATATTGGATGAAGACAATTATAAATGTATGTCTGACTCCTTCAATTTCCTGCTGTGGAGAGGTCAGTTAGCATTCAAAAGTGGCTACAGTTCATCTTTACATGTTCCCCAGAGTGGGGAGGTCTAAAATGTAGGCACCAGTCTGCTCTTAATTGAAACAGCTTCTGAATAAAGAAAAATCCACTGTTTTAAAAGTCACATGAGTTGACTTTAAGTATCTGCAACTTTTTTTTTCAGGCTCATGTAGCAATCTGAGGGGAAAAAAGAGGGGTGGCAAGGAGATTTTGGGGCCCAAATAAAGTCTGATTCAATATTTCCAAATCACATTTATAGAACACTTAACTCTGGGATTGATACTTGATAATATGGTAAATTGTAAGCATTTTTATTGTTGTTTGATTTCCCAAATTCTCAAGCCTTTTGTTGCTGAATTTGACCTTAGAGAAAATTATTGACTTTTACACTCATATAAAAAAGCATGATTCCATATCTTTATAACAGAACAATCTCCAGATGCATTGAACTTCATTTCCCATTTGAATTCAGTACAATTCAAAAATAGGACAAAGTCAGGACACCATTCAAAGTTTGAAACTATGTCTGACATGTTTTGGTGGTTAGAGTACTGGACTATGCCTAGGAGAATAACCAGGGAAAATTACTGAATGATTTTGGGCCAGGTAATATTTCCACCTACCCTACATCATTCTCATTTAACAACTTTTGCCATCTTGAAGACTTTTTTCTTTTTTTTTAGATGGCAACAGCGACTGCATGTTTTTGTAGATGGTGCTCCAAAATACTTTGTAGAGAGATATTTTTGATGAATTTGGATTGTAGAGATTGGTATATGGAAGTAGAAGAGTGTGTAAAGGAAAAAGCAAGAAAGAAACAATCTTGATAAACTAATTGTGAGGCTGGAATTGATTTGAAGAGACAGAAAGTTAAAGTGACCAAGATAGACCAAAAGCTAGTACAGTGGAATGGTCGGAAAGTGACAGTTGGAAGGTGAGACTAAGAGTCAGAGCAGAGAAAGTGGAGGATTTTTACAATTGTGTGACTTCCCTGATCTCCCCCTGGACTCCCCTGACTGAAGCAAAACCCTGTCTGAAAACCCAAGAGTCAGCAGCTGCAGATCTGAATTGATGGTGTAGGTCATCTGATGGAGGCAGAGCTGACAGAAGAGACAAGCTTCCAATCTGGCTTTTGTTGACATTTGGGCCATGGTTAATAACACTGTGGAGAGAGGCAAGCTGCCATTGGGATTTCCTGAGGTTAACTGATGAGTGGGAGCTTGGATCTGTAAACTTCATGAGACATTGTAGGACTACAAAGCTGCTAAATTTCCAATGCAGCAGAGCAAGCCTTTCTGGCTATTTTTTCTAGCTACCATTTACAGTTTTACTTCTGCATTATTATGGGTGTTCTGTGGTCAGGCCTGGGAGGGTTGCTTGGGGGATCCTGGGGCTGGGGAAAAGTTGAAGGAGAGTATGTTGGTCACTTTCCCTCAGGTGAGAGCTGGGGGGGAAGAGTGGCTTCCTGCTTGGTGGATGAGAGAAACTGGGCAGGGTGCTGTTTATGCATCAAGTGGATGTATTCTGATTATATTAGAAGATGAGAGGAGCTGGATGTGACCCCTCTGCAGCAATAAGGGATGATGTGAGTTTGGGAGCGCTGAGAGAAAATGCTATAGTGCCTGTAAAACTCATCTTGCCCACAACAATCTGTCAGTGGAAGTAGATTTTTTTTCTTCTCCTTTTTTAAAGAAGAATGTTGGGGATAAGGGATGGGATGGTTCTCAGGGAAGGCAGAGGAGGACATCCTATTTCAGTGGTGTCAAGTAACAGGAGATATGGGAGACAAGGGAGAAGGCAGGCACAGGGAACACGACCTCGGTGTTTCGTACCAATCTCATGTTCTGCCCCATTGCACTCACCTCATTTTCCTGGTCAGAAAATCTGTGGTGGCCCTGGTCTTAGACTTCTGCTTTTAAATGTGAGATCAGCTTGCAATAAGGCTAGTCTTATTGCCAATTTGATCCTCAAAGAGAAGGCTGATCTGGCTTGTATAACTGAAACTTGGCTGAACCCAGGGGGAGGCATTCCTCTTGCAGAAATGTGCCCAGTGGTTTATCGAGCATGGCACCAGTCTAGACCACAGGGCCAGGGAGGAGGTGTGGCTGTTGTTATCAGAGAATCTCTAGTAGCCTCCAGGGGCACTGTTCAATAAGTCCGTGGCTGTGAAACCCTTTTTCTTAGATTGGGCTCAAGGAATCAGGTGGGATTGCTGCTGCTATACTAGACTCCCTGCTGTGTGGCACCTTTCCCTGGGCTCCTGGACCTCACCGCAGGACTGGCAGTGGAATTCCCCAGACTTATAGTTCTGGGGGATTTCAACATGCCTTCTCTGGGATCGGGGTTTTATAGCCCGAGATTTTATAGAAACCATGACTTCCATGGGCCTGTCCCAGATTATCCGGAGTCTGACTAGTAATAGTGGTCACACTCCTGATTTGGTGTTCTTGTCAGAGCAGTGTCTATGTGACCTGGAATTGTAGACCTCTCCTTGGCCTCCTTGTCATGGTCATATCACAGTCTGGTGGCAATGAGTTTCTCAAAAGCTGCATCTCCCAGCAGGGAGGCAGGACCTATTAAATTGGTTCATCTCCATTGACTGATTAATGGACCCAAATAGGTTGCAGAAGAAGCTGGGAGTTATAACTACAGATCTATTATGCAGTCCAGCTGAGTTCTTAGTCTCTGTTTGGAATAAGAAGGTGACTGAGGCTCTGGATAGGATTTCACCCTTGTGACCTCTCCTCACCCATAGACCTTTCTGTGCCCCGTGGTATACAGAGGAACTGAGAGGGATGAAACACATGAGGAGATGCCAAGAGCACCACTGACAGAAGACAGGAGATGAACTTGATTGAACATGGGTGTCAGGCGGAGCTCCATTCAAAATCCAGGAAAGAAATACTTAGACTCTTTAGTTTAGAGAAAAGATATCTTTTACTGAAAGTGAAGTGGTAGCAACCAAAGAATTCTGAATCTGAGGAATTAGGCGCGCAATTCACATATACAAAGTGATGGAAGTGTTCCCACCCCCAATGACACTTCCAATTAGAAGTTGTGAATATGATCATGTGGGCATCTTCAGGTGATGATGAGGCCTCTGTCCGTTGACCTTGGCATACTTTGATAATGGGTTGCAGTTGCACAGAGAAAAGAAAGCTAAGCGAGAAATAGAAACCTAACTCTATTGTATGCTTCCCCCCCCCATTTACACAACAGAAGAATGTAACACCTCCAGCTCATTTCCCAGACTTTTCCCTACCTCCCCTTCCCCCCATTGCTTATGGCAGCTGAAAGATGCAAAGCGATAGTAGAAGATCTTGAAGGCTGATAATGGGTAAGAGCTACTACTAATCCAATGAATGGATTTTAGGCTTTTCATGAGGGAGTTCAGGTATGGGTACGAAATCTTGTCCCGAAGTCACTTTAAATGGAGTAAATCCAGTACTACTGTGTACGGAGTTGTTATATTCCATTTCGGCAAATGGTAGTAAGTCGGACCAGTTATCTTGTTGATAATTTATGTAACATCTAAGATACTGTTCTAACACTGCGTTAGTCCTCTCACAGGCCCCATTGGTTTGGGGGTGGTGGGCGGAGCTTAAACTCTGGGCGGAGCCTATCAACTTCAGGAACTCTTTCCAAAAATTTGAGGTAAACTGGACCCCTCTGTCAGAGATTATGCATTCCAGAACACCATGTAACCTATAGATATGTGAAATAAACAATTTAGCCAGTGTCTTAGCAGATGGAATCTTGGAACAAGGTATGCAATGTACTTGTTTGGAAAACAAATCGGTTACTACCCAGATGACCGTGTTTCCACCACTTTGGGGTAATTCTACTATAAAGTCCATGGAGATTTCCTTCCAGGGGCCCGTTGGTCTAGCTACATTTTGTAACAATCCTACTGGCTTACCAGGAGGTCTCTTTGCCGAAGCACAAATTGGACAGCTAGCTACATAAGCTTCAATGTCTTTCTTTAAAGTAGGCCACCAGAATTGCCACTTAACCAGATGTAAGGTCTTCACAAATCCAAAATGGCCAGCTGCTTTAGAATCATGAGCCTGTTGTAGTATTTGGCCCCTGTGCACCTGTGGCCCCAGCACCTGTGGCACATACAACTTGGCCCCCACCCAAGTCAAACCATCTCTAACTGTATAGTCACTTGAATGAGCCAGGAACCATTCATCCAGTTTTAAAGCTTCTTTTAATTGTTTGGTTAGGTCATTTGATAAATCCACTTCTTGGTTCTTCTTTTGGGCTCTGGTGATCACTGGGGCAGCTAGATGTTTGGTTGAGACAATTGGGCTGATCACCTCCTGGCGCATACTATTATATTGGAGTAGTCTAGAGAGAGCATCCGCCATGAAGTTCTTCCCTCCTGAAATGTACTTCAATGAGAAATTGAACCGCTTGAAGTACTGGGCCCAGCGAACTTGTTTAGGGGACAGCTTCCGGGGCGTTTTTAAAGCTTCCAAATTCTTATGATCAGTCCATACCTCAAATGGGTGTTTTGCTCCTTCCAGGAAATGTCTCCAGGTCAGTAAGGCCCAATGAACTGCAAAAGCTTCTTTCTCCCAGATGGCCCATCTTCTCTCCATTTCAGACAGCTTACGGGAGGTATACGCACAAGGCTGTAAGGTCCCTTTCTCGTTGATTTGAAATAACACCATTCCAATAGCCACATCACTTGCATCGGCTTGAATCACGAAAAGAGTTTCCATATCTGGGTGCTTCAGCACTGGTTCTGCAGCAAACAGTCATTTTAGCTTTTCAAAAGCTGCTTGGCACTCCATGGACCACTCCAGCGGCTTTCCTGGCCTTGGCTTCACCTCTCCTTTTGTTTTTAAGAGATTTGTGATGGGCATTGCTATCTTAGCAAACGTCGGGATGAATTGCCGGTAAAAATTTGCAAATCCCAAAAAACTTTGAAGTTGTTTTCTGGTGCATAGTGGAGCCCACTCCAGAACGGCACGCACCTTCTCTGGATCCATCTCTATGCCTTCGGATGAAATGCGATATCCCAAATAGTCAATCTTGGTGGAATTCACACTTTGACAATTTAGCATACAACTTAGCGGCACACAGTTTCTGTAGAACCGACCGCACTAGTTTTGCATGTTCATCCAGAGTTTCCATGTAGATAAGGATATCAACAAGATAAACCAGAACCCCCCTGTATAAATGTTTATGTAACACTTGATTGATCATTTGCATGAACACAGCTGGGGCCCCTTGTAAACCAAAAGGAAGAACGTTGAATTGGAAGCAACCCATCAGGCAGTTAAAAGCGGTCTTCCACTCATCCCCTTCCTTAATTTGAATTCGGTAGTATGCTTCTCTCAAATCCAACTTCATGAAAATTTTCCCCTTCGCTAAATGGGCCAACATGTCCTTCATCAAAGGAAGGGGATACACATTTTCCACAGAAATAGCGTTCAAATTTCTGTAATCCACCACCAAGCGTTTGGAACCATCTTTCTTTTCACGGAACAACACTGGGGCTGCTACCCGGGGTCTAGCAGGTTGAATGAAACCATGTTCCAGATTTTTATCTATAAACAATCTTAGCTCTTCCAATTCCCATAGGGTCATTGAGTACAACTTTGGTTTCGGGAGCTTCACCCCAGGCAAAATCTCAAAAGTCTGTTGGCCAGTGAGGCGGAAGCTCATCCGAGGCCTTCTCACTGAACACTTCTTTTAAATCCCAATACTCTTTGGGAATTTTCTCCTCCCCTTTCACGGGCTCAGTACCTGTGGAAGCTATTTCAATTAGGTCCTCAGGCTTCGGCTGGGATCTGCCCTCTTTGCCCAGTCGCTGCTTGGTGCGTATGCACAACAACCCCTTTCTCCAGTTAACCTGGGGGTTCCATTTCAGGAGTCAGGGCAATCCCAGTATTAATGGTTGCTCCATCCCAGGGACCACAATAAAATGCAGGGTCTCATCATGCTCTCCCATTATCATTTCTATAGGTTCTGTGACAAAACGTGCAGGGCAACCTCCAGCCACTGATCCATCTAGTTGGCAAAAGGAAATGGGCATCTTCAAAGGTTTTATCTTTAGGCCTATTTTCTTCACTACTTCCATGTTGATTATACATCTTGTGCACCCAGAATCTAACAGGGCTAGCATTTCCCCTTCGACCCCTGAATTGGGTACCCTCAACTTCACCAGAATGGTCATAGGGCCCATGCTTGGACTTACCAGGAAGTCGTCTTCTGAGTCGAAATCATCCTCCTCAGGGGTCACTGGGGTTTCTGATTCCTCTCCTGCAGGAGGGGTGACCTCTGCCGTCTCTTTCAACTTTAGTGCTGCTTCGCGAGGCTTCGCTGGGGACTTTTCTTCCCTTCTTTTGGCACCCCCTTTGGTCCCAGCTTGACTCTGCAGTTCACAGCCCGGTGACCTTCCTTTCTGCATCGAAAGCAGGACAAGGGGTTGGGTCTTGCCACCACTCTTCCGCTTTGAGGTTTGGGAACCTCTTGAGGATGTGGGGGGGAAGGTTTTCTCCACCCAGAATCTCCCCGCCGTTTGCTTCTGGTTAAATCAATCTCCACTTCTTCTGCCAGCAAGTACCACATCTGCAAGTCATTGGGGTCTCTTCTAGCAATGCATCTCTGGTACACATCTTCATTTAAACCATCTTTAAATGCTTTTATCAGGGCTTCCTGGGCCCAGCCTCGGATATGACCAGTTAACTGTCTAAATTCTTGGGTGTAGTCAGCCACAGACCTCCGCCCCTGATTTATGGTCTTCATCTTAATCCAGGCCTTGTGCTCTGCCAGTGGGTCCTCAAACCTAGCCTGCAGTGCAGTCATGAACAGGTTATAGTTCATCAACTGGGGAGCATTATCATTATGCAAGGTCACCATCCACTCTGCAGCTATTCCCTCCAGAGCCCAGGTAACACATCTCACTTTGACTGCCTCTGAGGGAAAATCCTCCCCGTATTCTTCCATATAGCTCCAAACTTGGGCTAGGAAAAATCCCAAGGCTTTGGGATCTCCCCCGTATCTTACTTCTAATGGAGGCAGCCTAGGAGCTCTACGCCTTCTAGGAATCACATCTCCCGCTGAGGGCCCCGGGGCTGCTGCTGGATCGGGTTGATTTATAGGAGAGGGAGCTGCTCTGCTTCTTCTGGCTGGGGCTACTTCCCCTCCCCCTTCATACCTTTGTGCAGCTTGGAGTTGTTCAAAGGCTTCATCGAGGAGTTTCCTGGCTTGATTCAGTGAGAGTTCTCACTTTTCCTTCTCTTGCCATGGATCCTCTTTTCCATGCCGGCGGGTAGTTGTGACTCCAGGGGTGTGTGTCCTTCTCCAGATCTTTCCAACCAACCCCCACTGACCATCTGGGCTTCACAGCTGGATCCTCTTCCAGACTGAGCTCTGCTAGGGATTGGGCTTCCTGTACCAGCAGAGAATCTTGCTCTCCAATGGCTCCCAGGTCCTCCTGATTACTAGTGGAAGATGACATGATGTCCAGGCCCCCTCGGAAGAAAATTGGGTATTCTCTCCAGGTGGGCTGGTACAGGAGATTCAGAATAATGTCAGGCGGAGCTCCATTCAAAATCCAGGAAAGAAATACTTAGACTCTTTAGTTTAGAGAAAAGATATCTTTTACTGAAAGTGAAGTGGTAGCAACCAAAGAATTCTGAATCTGAGGAATTAGGCGCGCAATTCACATATACAAAGTGATGGAAGTGTTCCCACCCCCAATAGTTCAGATGAAACTTCCAATTAGAAGTTGTGAATATGATCATGTGGGCATCTTCAGGTGATGATGAGGCCTCTGTCCATTGACCTTGGCAATCTTTGATAACGGGTTGCAGTTGCGCAGAGAAAAGAAAGCTAAGCGAGAAATAGAAACCTAACTCTATTGTATGCTTCCCCCCCCCCATTTACACAACAGAAGAATGTAACACCTCCAGCTCACTTCCCAGACTTATCCCTACCTCCCCTTCCCCCCGTTGCTTATGGCAGCCGAAAGATGCAAAGTGATAGTAGAAGATCTTGAAGGCTGATAATGGGTAAGAGCTACTACTAAGGCCTACCTTGTGGCGATTTGTCAGGTGAAGTGTCACACTAATTGCATCTGCAGATAATCACCCAGCAACCCTCTTTAGAGTGATCCATCTCCTCTAAGGGAAGAAAGAAATAGAGGTCCACCTGAAGGGGTGCACTGAGGAATTTGCAGATTTTCTGGAAGACAAAATCACTTGACTTCGTTCCCAGTTAGATGCTGGTGTGGTTGCTTGATCTGGTGGAAGCTTCTGTGGCAGGTTCTTGCCCTGTTATCTGGGAATGGTTTGACCCTGTTGCTCCTGAGGAAGTAGACAGGATCCTAGGGAGTATCCATACAAGCACCTGTATTTTAGACCCATGTCCCTCCTGGCTTGTGAAAGTATCCCAGGAGGTGACAGGCGGGTGGACTCTGGCAGTGATTAATGCTTCTCTACAGGAGGGGACGGTGCTCCAGAATTTTAAGGAGGCTGTGGTCTACCCTCTTCTTTAGAAGCCAGCACTGGACTCCACCTGATTGGATAATTTCCGACCTATCTCCAGTCATCCCTTTTTGGGGAAGGTTGTTGAGAAGGGGTTGAGAACCCCCAAAACTTTAACCTTAGACTGTCTACTATTGACCTCACCCCTGTCCTAAGAGGTCTGTGGGGTGGTGCATAGGTGCACCAATGTGCCTACCATCCCTGTCCTGTTGTTTCTTTTATTTTTCTTATATGTAACCATTTCATGTATTCATAACTATGTATATACTTATACCAATTATCTTGTAAGCAATTGACAAATCAAAATAAATCAAAATAAATAAATTTTAAAAAAAAGGTGGTTGTGCAGAAGCTCCAAAGGTTTCTGGATGAAATGGATTATCTTGACCCCTACCAGTCAGGATTCAGGCCTGGATTTGGGACAGAAACAGCATTGGTTGCACTTTTGGATGATCTCTGGTGGGAGCGGAATGGGGGTAGTGCATTCATCCTTGCTCTACCTGACCTCTCGACAGCTTTTGATACCACTGGTATCAGAGCTTTTGATACCATGGGATTCTCCTGAGACAGCTTCAGGAGATGGGAGTGGGAGGCCTTGTGCTGTCTTGGTTTACTTCCTTCCTCCACAGATGCTCTCAGTCATTGTTGATAGGAGGGAAAAGTTCCAACCCTCACCCACTGCTTTACAGGGTTCAGCAGGGCTCGGTACTCTCTCCGCTCCTGTTCAACATTTATAAGAAACCGCTGGGTGAGATCATCCATTACCATGGACTGAGCTATCACTAATATGCTGATAATACTCAGCTATATGTCTTGGCCCGTGTTGAGTTAAGTGTTGCTGTGTCCTCCCTTTCACAATGCCTGGAAGCTGTCATCCAGTCCTGGATGGGGAGCAACGGGTTGAAACTAAACCCTTGGAACACCAAGTGGCTCTGGGTCTGGGGTTCGTTGGTTCAGGGAGAATCACCACCTTTAGTCTTGGATGGAGTGGCACTAACCCAAACAGACCCTGAGTGTCATCTGGGGGTTCTCCTGGACCCACAACTTCTGTTTGAAGAGCAGGTGGTTGTCATGGACAGGAGGACCTTTGAAGAACTGCAGGTTGTGTATACCAGTTACGCCCTTTCCTGGATCAGCGATCCCTACTCACACTCACTCATGCCCTGGTCACTTCCCATCTTGATTATTGCAATGCGCTCTACATGGGGCTGCCCTTGAAGAGCATCCAGAAGCTCCAGTTGATGCAAAATGCAGTGGCCCACATGGTTTCATGCAGAACCCAGTGTGCACATGTTCACCTCTCCTGCAGGAGCTGCATTGGCTGCAAATTTGCTTCTGGGTGCAATTCAAGGTGCTGGTTGTCATCTTTAAAGCCCTTCATGGTTTGAGTACAAGTTATCTGAGGAAACATCTCTTGCCAGTGACATCTACCTGACCCATTAGAGCAAGGAGGCAGAGAATGCTGCGGGTCCCACCCCTGAGGGAGATACACCTGGTGGGACCTAGAAGAAGGGCCTTTTCTGTGGTGGCTCCATCTCTCTGGAACATCATTCCCCCAGAGATTAGAATGGCCCCCTCATTAATACTATTCTGAAAGGCACTGAAAACCTGGTTTTGCCAGCGGGCCTGGGGAACCCAGAGAAGGATGGAACCCATCAAATGCCTATTTGACCTGCTGTTGTCAGGGTGGGGAGTGGGGTTGTTTTTGTTTTGTTTTCCCAAATTTTGTTCTATTGTACTTTACTAATTTATTTGATTCTTTTTGTTAGTTCTTATTGTTTTTATTTTTATTTTTTGTTTAAATATGATTTTATATTGTGTAAGCCAACTTGAGTTGCCATGGGCAAATAGGCAGCAATATAAATCAAATAAATAAATAAATAAATAATATGGATCATTCATTTTCATCAATCTATCAAGTCCTTCTTATGTGATTCATTGTTTTATTTATTTATTTGTTTATATTTTATTTATCAATCACTTACAAGATAATAGGTATAAGTATAAACATGAGTAAGAATACAGGAAATAGGTATGAATAAATGGGGACAATAGGACAGGGACAGTGGTCATGATGGTGCACTTATGCAGGCCCCTTACAGACCTCTTAGTAATGGGGTGAGGTCAACAATGGACAGTTTGAGTTTAAAGGAATGGGGGTTAGAGGATGGAACAACAGAGTCAGGTAGTGCATTCCAGGCATTCACCACTCTGTTGCTGAAGTCATACTTTCTGCAATTAAGTTTGAAGGAGTTTACATTGAGTTTGTATCTGTTGTGTGCTCTTGTATTGTTGTGGTTGAAGCTGAAGTAGTCATTGACTGGTAGGACATTGTAGCAGATAATTTTGTGTGCTATACTTAAGTCTAACCATAGGCAACATAGTTCAAGATCATCCAAGCCCAAAATCTCAAGCCTGGTGATATAGAATATTCTGTTGTGAGCAGAGGAGTGCAATACTCTTCTAGTGAAATAATTCTGGACTTGCTCAATTGTATTAATGTCTGATATACAGTGAGGATTCCAGATTGAAGAGCTATATTCGAGTATTGGTATAGCAAAAGTTCTGTATGCTCTAGTTAGCAATTTGATATTTCTGGAGGAGAAGTTTCATAAGATTAGATTTACAACTCTTAATGCCTTTTTGGCAATGCTATTACAGTGAGCTCTGATGTTTAAGCCCATGTCACACTACACCAATGGATGCAAAGAAGATGTAAAATGGACAAAAAAGCTTGCCATCCATTGGAAAACGTGATGCATATGTTGTGAACTCACTGCATATGTTTTTCATACCCTCTCTCCATCCAGCATACGTCTACTGTGATTTCATCCTCTCAAAAAGTTTTGAGCTGCACAAAACTTTTTGAGCGGATGAAGTATCCAACACGTCCATTCTACATCCGCTACGCATATGGGGAACATCCGTTGTCATCCATTACGTGTCCGCTATATCCACTAGGCATCCGCTGTGCATCCGCGCAACTCAAATCCACTCCAGCGGAAAACGGACACAGGGAGGAAGCAAAACAGACGTGGAACAGACACACAGTGTTAGTAGCACGAATGTAGAAAGGATGAAATTGGATGCAGCTCCAATATAAAGCATTAAAATGGAAAAAAACATTTGTATAGGGGATGTATCTCAGATATTTAGGATGTCTGGAGTATGTGGAAGGATACCTAGTGGAAAACCGATATTTCCCATAAAAAGGGGGAGGAAATCACCTGGATCTCACTTTCAGTCCAGCAGCCCTGGTATGCAGACCTCTTCAGCCTTGCTCTTGCTCTTCAACATCATCCATTGATCTCCACCATGAATCATCGCACACTCCTTTTGGTAGCCACCATAATTCAACACCAGAACCAAGCCCTCTTCAGGCTCTTTCACCTTTTCTATGGGAAGAAAAGGAGGTGGCCAAGAAGTGTCTGGGTCCGATGATGGATCAGGAGAAGAGCGGAGTTTGGACTGCATGACAAGCTGATGGTGGAGCTGAGGAACGAAGACACTCGTGCATTCCAGAACTTCATGAGGATGCCACCAGCCATGTTTGACAAAGTTGTGGAGCATCTGAGACCCAGGTTGACCAAGCAGAGCACCAACTTCCATCCCAGCCTGGACCCTGGGCTGAAGGTGCTGAAGACTCTGTGCCACCTGGCCTCCGGAACCACATACAGAAACATGCAGTATGCCTGGAGGGTGCCACACAACACCATCAGCATTGTGGTCAGAGAAGTGGTGCAGGCCATCATCAAAGAATACGTGGAGGAGCTCCTCCAGTGCCCCTCCACTGAAGAAGGCTGGAGGAAAGTTGCAGAACAGTGGTATCAGAGGTGGAACTTCACCAACACCGTTGGAGCCATAGATGGGAAGCACATGGCCTGCAAAGCTCCAGTCAAGTTCAGAGTCCACTTATTTCAACTACAAGGGCTTCTTCAGTATCTCACTCTTCGCCATGGTCGATGCTGACTACAAGTTCATCTACATCGATGCTTCAGGCAACGGCTCATGTTCAGATGCCCAGGTATACAACACCAGTGACCTCAAAGAGGGGCTGGAACGCAACCTCATCGTGGGCTTCCCAGATCCAGACCCCCTACCCAACGACACACAAGATGTGCCCTACTTCATCGTGGGTGATGATGCCTTCTCCCTCAGAACCTACCTCATGAAGCCCTACAGTTCCAGATACCTCACCCGTGAAGAGAGGATCTTCAACTACAGGCTGACCAGGGCAAGGCGGGTGGGGGAGAATGCCTTTGGCATCCTGGCCAACAGGTTCCAGGTACTTCTCACCACCATGCAGCATCACCCACAGACTGTGAGGAGCATTGTGGAAGCTTGCTGCATCTCATGCGCACCCGCTACCCAGTGTTGCAGAACAGGCTTGTGGACTGTCAACAAGGGAATGGGGACATGGAGCCTGGGGAATGGAGGCAAGGGCGAAACCTGATCGACACTGTGGATGTACCAGGCCCCAACAGAGCTTCACGTGAAGGGAAGAAGCAGTGCAACCTCCTGAAACACTGGTGCAACTCCCCAGCTGGAGCAGTGGAGTGGCAAGACAGGATGGTAGATGCTTAATGGATACTTCCTTCAGCCTGTCTCATCACACTGATGAGATTGTGCCATGTATGTTGAGTGGCCCTACAATGAATAGGTCATTAATAAAGAGTTTTATTTATTTTGAAATGTGTGGATCAATGATTAAATTGTTATTGATAATAAAGGGCCATAGGTGTGGCAGCTGGGAGGGTGGACCATACAGTCCCACTATGCTTGCACTGGAGGTTTATCTATCCCACAGCTATTACCCATCCAACAGGTATCCCTGCCCATTCGACAGCTATTACCCATCCCACAGGTATCCCTGCCCATCCCACAGCTATTACCCATCCCACAGGTATCTCTGCCCATCCCACAAGCATGCAAAGGCTTAACCATTTTCTAAAAGTTTCCACCAACACTTTATTAAGTAAAATAAATGACCCAAATGTGTGAAGAAAAGATAACCTTTATTAATAACAGTTAAGCAAAGTGTAGGACTTTATTTAAAAAGCAAAAGGAACCAAGAAAAGTGTCCCAAGCAAAGATAAAATCAACAGGTAACAACTCAGTCTCTGTCAATGTTCTCAGTCACTCTGAGGCATGTCCATGGTCTCAGGTGTAAAGGTTCCAGGGACTATGGAGGTGGCAGTGGCTGGAGTCCTGGTCTGAGGCGCCATTGTGGTGTCTGGCCCTGAGAGGACAACAGGAGATGGTGTGTGCAGGAAGCTCTCAGAAAGCTGGCTTAGCCCAGTGAGGTTGAGAGGCCCTTTATCCAGGACCTGGGATGTCAGGCACAGGACCGATGAAAGATGTTCTGAGGCCGGGCTTGGCTGTGGGGTGGAGGAAGGAGTGTAGTGGGGAAGTCTGGTTTGCAGCTGGGTGAGGTGAGGTGTCTGTGGCATGAAAGGAAACATCGCTGGCATCGGTGGCATTGGTGGCATCTGTGGCATCGGTGGCATCAGTGGCATCTGTGGCGTTGGTGGAATCTGTGGCGTCTGTAGCATCGGTGGCATCGGTGGCACCTGTGGCGTGCGAGTAACCTGTGCCTGGACTGGGAAGGGCTGCCTGTGCTGCTGGAACTCCTGGTAGCCGTAGCCTTGGTAGGAGAGGGCTGTTGAAAGCCTTGGAAGGGCTGTGACATCGCCTGGGGTGGAGGAGCAGACCTGGAGGGTGGGAGCAGGTTCAGCTGGGCCTGGAGGGTGGTGCAGCAGTGCCATGATCGTCTCCTTCATCACCTGGTACTGGGGCTCGTCATGTCCATGAGAGTCTGGGTCACGTAGGTGAGGAAGGGCTTGCGGTTTGAGGAAGGAATCTCGAAGTGTACCAGCTGAGAGAGGAGATCTGTGCTGGTCTCGATGGTGTCCCTGATCTCCAGCAGGACAGTGTGGCTCTGTCCCTCCGGTCTGCCTCTCTACCTGCTTTCTGTGGAGGTAGACTGGTGGGGGTGGGTTGGTCCCTGGTGGTCGCTGCTTCTTCTTGCTCCATGTGTATGAGAGAATCCTCCACGTTCTCCGGCATAGGGTGTGCAGCTGTTGGGGGGGTCTCTGTCGCGGGGTGCTCTGTGGACACCTGTCCGGACACGGTCGCTGTCTCCTGGCCAGAAGAGGACTGGCTGGCTGTGGGCTGCCTGAGAGTGAGGGTAGACAGAGGGGCTGCTCCTTGGTGGCAGACCTCACCGTCCAGGAAGCTGCACTTTGCCATGATGTAGCTCTCCTGGTCAGTGAGCTTGACCGCAGCCTGGCCAGACTTCTTCAGGTGCAGCTTCCTGTACCAGGTGTGCATATGCTTCCACCACCTGAGGAGGACATCAGCAGTGTAGCCCAGGCTCTGTGCCTTCTGTCTCCAAGCCGCCTGCTTCCACTTGGTGTCTCGATACAGTCTGTGGCCCGTCCTCCACATGTACTCATTCTCCCTCAGCCACTCCAGCACCTCCTCCTCATGCTCCTCTGGGATGGAGTACTGCTTCCTCTTTCCCTTCTCCTTGCCTTGCCTCTTCCTCCCTCTGGCAGGATCTTCAGCAGCAGGACCTTCATCATCAGGGCTTTCAGGGCATTGGGGCTGGTCCACCATAGCAGCAGCAAGGGAAGCAGCAGGAGAAGCAGCAGGAGAAGCATCACCAGCACCAGCAGCAGGAGAAGCACCACCCGCAGCAGCAGAAGCAGAAGCACCAGCACCAGCAGTAGCAGGAGCAGCACCAGCAGCAGAAGAAGCAGCAGCAGCAGCAGAATCAGCGCCAGGGGTGGGGATGGTGGATCTATCCCTCTTGCCAGGGCTGGCAGAAGATGGCACAGGCTTCCTCTTCTTCCCCATGGTATCTGATGAAGATGTGTCTGGCAGCAGGTCTTTTCTCTGAATGCTGGCCTTATGCGAGCTGCCTCCTTTTATATCCATGGGGCTGACGCAATGCATCCTCCCCGCATGCGCAGTTAACACTACGCATCCTCTCTGCATCCGCTACGCATCCACTCCTTCCACTACACGTCCACTTTGCTATGCTCCCCCGGAAGCACTGTGGATGTGCCATCCATTTCCATCTGCTTTCATCTGTTAGGCTTCCATTGAGCATCTGTTTTACATCCGCGATACGTCCTCCCCCCATCCGTTCTTTTCTGTTCTGTTTATGCAAATTTTTGCCCCTTTTGAGAGTGGATAAGAACAGATGGAGCCACCCCCGGATTTTTGGCCATCCGCTGTGTCCTTTTACATACGTTTTGCATCCGTCGGGTGATGTGACCTAGCCTTTAGGTCATTTAACATGAGAATTCCAAGGTCCTTGACAGAATGGGGTTCATCAATGAAGTCATATGCATCTAGTTTGTATTTGGTGCACTGATTTTTTTTACCAATGTGTAGGACAGAGCATTTGTTGGTCAAGATTTGGAGTTGCCAATTTTTGACCATTCAGACACATAATCAAGGTCATTTTGAAGGACAGAAGCATTGTTGATGGTATTGAATAGTTTTACATCATCTGCAAAGAGGACACAGTTGCTTATAAAGTGATCACAAAGGTCATTTAGTATAATGAGTATGGGTCCTAGAATGCTGCCTTGGAGGACACCATTGTTAACTGTGGCAGGGTTTGATATAGCGCTCCCTATTTTTACTATTTGTTTCCTATTTGAATACAGTTTCAGTACAGGTTTGAGAAGTGGAGAGGGAGAATCTAATATTTTTGCAATAAGAACTGGAAGAAAATACTGTATCCAGGCACCATGAATTAGAAGGTTTCTATTTTGTTGCAAACACCTGGGATCTAAGTCGGTGACACAGCATGAAATATTCTTTTCTTTTGCTAGCTTCTAATCATGTGGTCAAATTTATAATTCTTATCCAAGCAGAAAAACTCAGTCTGCTGTGCTTTTTTTAATGCTTCATCGCCCTTTAAGTTTTAGCTTTAAATGACATAATCTATTTTATTCTGCTCTCTACACTTGCTATAAACAGACTAAGGATTGATAATGATGACAATAGGAAAAGATGACTACCCTCCCCCCCCAAAAAAAACCACACTTGCAGAATACTTGTCAGAAGTGCTAATGAATTATTCCCAAAGATCATCAATGGCACCAATTTTTTTTTCCATGCAGAATCATGCTAAGGCTTAAAACCAAATGGAACCCCTTGTTTAAAACAGTAAGGCAACTGAGAAGGGGGAGGAGCTGGCGACGCGACAATACTGCATGCAATCTTGGAGGTCTGAGAATGCAGCCATTGGCTGGACAGTCCAAATGAACCTAAATCATCCTGAAGAGATGGTGATAGTAATCTGTAGATCCTAGGGATACCAAAAAGTCCCTGGTTGATCCAGAGAAGCCCTTTTTGCCAGTGGCAGAGAGGCAGCCATCAAAGCTGCTGAAGTTGGGACAGCTCCGAACAGAAGAGGTTGAAAGAGAAAGTGTGTTGGTCTGGTGAGAATTTTTTCTTTTTCTTTTATTATTCTAAGACTTAAAAGGACTTTAAAGGACACCCTAAGGGGAAAAAGAATCTGTAAAAGTTTTGACAGAACTGAATAAGTCACGGTTTTTAAACAGAAGTGTCAAAGTAAGACTTTGTTTATGTTTTTTTTTTCCTTATGGCTGAACTTCTATTGTGATTTTGCACTTGCTAACTGGACTGGTTTTTTCTCTATTTATATCTATTTTTTTTCTTCTTTTTTGACTTTGTAATATTTTAGGTTAGAGACTCCCTTAAGCTATACCTGCTTTTTTTATTTTTAACTTTTATTACGTTTTTTCCAGGAAAGGAAGGGGAGAGTAAGAATAAAGAAACTTTGTAACGCTGCCAACTAGAGGCTTGAAAATATTTTAGATGAAGCTGAGAAAGCTGAGAAAGAAAGCTCTGAAATTCTTTTTCAAGGACATTGCTACGTGATAAGATAGAGAGAATAGCACAGAAGAGTGTTACTGCAGGTGTTCTTCTGAACACCAATTGAAACTTGGCTTTGAAGTTTGGAGAGAGCTATGACAAGAGACTTGGATAATTAAATAAAGTGCAGTGTTTTTTTTATTTTCTTAAGTTGTGTCAACCCCCCCCCCCTTACCAGCTGCACTGTTCATTTTTTCTTTTTAAAACCTTTATTTTTGTAATATTTTGATCTTTGATTTGTATTTTAAAGGGAAAGCCTCAAAAAAAATTTTTTTTCCTTTCTTCTTTGGGATTTTTTGTTTTTCGATATGCTTTTTTTTTATTTGAGAATTCTCAATTGGATTAAGGTGTTGAAGAACCTGAAGAATTACTTTTTTTTTTTTTTGCTCTTTTTAAACTTTTTTTTTATTTTTCTCCTTCCTTTCTACCTAATTATTGATTGGATTAAGGTTAGGAAGAACCTGAAGAATTTTTTTCTCCTTTTCTTTTTATTATTATTGGGGTTTTCTCTCTACCAGTCTTATTTTTCATTTTGGATTATAACTGGCTATTTGACAGTTGGATTAGGGTTAAGAAGAACCTGAAGATATTGAATTGTTTAAAATGAGTAGGAAGTTTATTGCTTCTGGGTCCTCAACGTCTACTTCTGCCTCCCCACCATCTGGAGGACAACGTTCAATTCAAACAATGTTAAAGCAAGATAAAGATCAAGAAAGAGTGACTCTACAGATGATTATGCAAGGAATCCAAGACCTTAAAATAAAATCAGATACCACTGAAAAGAGAATAGAAAACATTGAGCAAAAAACAGAGAAAATTGATGAAAAAGGTGGAGAATATTCAACAAATGATGGTGAAGTATGATGAGAGATTCCCAAAAATTGAAGAAGAAGATAAACAAAGAGACAAGAAGATTGGAGATATCGATATCAGATTAAGAGTGGTTGAACAAGATAAAAGTGGGATGCTGAAATGGGAGAGGGACAGATCAGAATTCTATCTCAGATTTCAAAACATAGAGGAAGAAAAAGGACAAAATCTAGCTGAGATAATGATAGAAACATTGGCTGAAGCTTTGGAAATAACAGAAGAGAAGATGATGGATGGAGTAGATGAGGTATACTGAGTTTTTACAAGATATGCGATGAGAAATACCCTACCAAGAGAAATTCATATCAGATTTATAAAAAAGCCACTAAAACACAAATATTACAAGTGGTAAGAGAGAAAACATTGAAATACAAAGGCAAGGATTTGTATCCTGTGATTTTAAAGCAAATACCCAGAAGAGTGACAGAGAAGAAGACAATATCTATTTTTGACTAAAATGCTATTGAAAAAAGAGGTGAATTATAGATGGCTAATCCCAGAAGGGTTAATGTTTACATGGCAAGAACAGAGATATAGAATTGATTCAATCAAGAAAGCAGAATTATTTTATGCAAATTTTTTTGGAAGGAGTGAGGAGGCAGAAAAAGAGATTTCACTAATTGAATTTCAAGATGACCCAATGGAGACTGAAAAAGAAGAAGGTGCAGTAGGTGGATCAGTGGAGACTAAAGAACAACGTGAAACAAGATCTATGAGAGCTGCAAAACCTAATTACAAATCATAATTATGGAAGAGAAAAACTGATTACAATGAATATAAATTGACTTAATTCAGCTGTTAAAAGAAGGAAATTTTTTCACAGATTAGAGAAACTAAAATTTGATATAATTTGTCTACAAGAAGTACATATTAAAAAACAATATGAACAATTGTTGATACAGCCAAAATTAGGAAAAATATTTTGGAATATTACTGAGTCTTCTTTGACTCAATGTAAGAAAAGAGGAGTGGTTTTATATATCAAAGAGACCATTTCAGCAAAATTGATTTATACTGATGAAGACAGAAGAGTAATAATGGTGGAAATAATGGACAATAATACGAAAACACTCTTGATTGCAATTTACGCTCCGAATGATAAACAAGAAGAATTTTATAAAAAATTACACATGAAAATAATTGAACTGGACTATGTCAATATTGTTATGATGGTAGATTTCAATGGAATTGTAGATAATAAACAGGACTATATAACAACAGCAACAACAAAGCAAAATAGGAAGACTCTCCCCAAATCCTTTTTTAAAATGATAGATGAAATAAATTTAAAAGATATATGGAGAGAAAGAAATGTTAAAACCAAACAATACTTTTTACTCAAATTGACATTTAACATGGTCCAGAATAGATATGATTTGGACTTCAACATAATTAATATCTAATATTCAAGAAACAAATATCGAAACAAGTACTTGGGCAGACCAGAATCCAATGACAATTAAATGGAAAGGACAAAAAGGATAGAGATGGACGTTAAATAATACTATTCTCAAGGAAGATTTTATACAGTGGATGGAGAAAGAATTGGCTTTTTTCTTTTGAGAAAATAAAAAAGAAGATACTTCAATCCAGAACATATGGGACACAATGAAGGCATATGCTAGAGGCTTGATAATAGACTGCACAAGGCAAAGGAACATGAAGAAAAGGCAAGCCACGGAAGCTTTAGAAGATGAGTATAAAAGACTCAAAAAAGAACTACAGAAAACACCACAGAAAAAAGACATTAAGCTAAAACTGGATACAATTAAACATAAAATGAGTTTAATAGAGAAAGAAGAATTAGCACAGAAAATTAGAAGTGCTAAACAGAATTATTTTGAGGATGCAAACAAACCAGGTAGATGGTTAGCATACAAATTGAGAAAGGAAAAAGGGAAATACTGTAGTTAATACTGTTAAAATACTGTAGTTAATAGATGATCAAGGTCAAGTTTGCCATGGCAATAAAGAGAAGAAGGAAATCATTCGAGACTTTTATGGGAAATTATATGAGCAAGAAAATATTGATGAGGAAAAAGTTAAACAGTATTTACAGAATGCTAATCGACTTAAGATACCTAAAGAGACTGAAAAAATGTTAGAAAGTAATATAACCATGATGGAGTTAACCGAAGCACTTAAGAAACAAAATAATGGGAAGGCACCAGGCACAGATTGACGTCCGGCAGAATTCTATAAAACATTACAAGAATCGCTGAACCTCCCATTCCTAGAAATCATGAATGAATTTATGCTAAAGAAGAAGACACCTAAAAATGGTCAGAAGCCTATATTACACTTATTCCAAAAGAAGAGACTGATCCATTACAAGTTAAGAATTAGAGACCCAATTTCTTTATGAAATGCAGATTGTAAAATCTTCGCTTCAATATTGGCAGAGAGACTCAAAAAATATTTAAATAATTTTATTCATTCTGACCAAAAAGGATTTCTGCCAAAGAGACAAATTAAAGATAATATGAGAATAATACTGGACACTTTGGAATATTATGAGGCTCACCCCAAAATACAAATGGCTTTGATATTTTTAGATGCACAAAAGGCATTTGATAATGTGAACTGGAGATTCATGTTCTTATTATCGGAACAGATGGGCTTTGCCAGAAAATTTATTCAAGAAATACAAGCCATATATTATAAGCAAACAGCAAAGGTAATGATAGAGGGAGAATTAACAGACTATCAATATAAGAAAAGGTACAAGACAAGGTTGCCCACTATCACCTTTGCTATTCATATTAACTCTGGAAGTGTTAAATAGAAACATTAGAGATGAAAAGAGTATAAAAGGAATGAAAATTAAAAAGGAAGAATTTAAATTGCAAGCTTTTGTGGATGACTTGGCCTTTATTTTAGAAGACCCTCTAGAAACAGTTCCAAAACTATTGGAAAAGATAGAGGCATATGGCAAAGTGGCCGGCCTGAAAATAAACAAAGTTAAGACAAAGATTTTGACAAAGAATATGTTACTAAGACAAAAAGAAGAATTGGCAGATGTATTGAAAATTCAAGTCACGAATAAGGTTAAGTATTTGGGGATACATTTGACAGCAAGATGTAGTACATTAAAAGAGAAGAATTACATTAAACTTAAACAACAGATAGCACTAGACTTGACGAAATGGGAAAACCTACAATTGTCACTAATAGGGAGAATTTCAACAATCAAAATGAATATTTTACCCAGAATTCTATATTTGTTTCAAGCAATATCAATTAGGCTTGGAAAGGACTACTTTGAAGATTTAAACAAAATTGTGTTGAAATATATATGGCAAAGTAAAAAAGCGAGAATAAAGTTAAAACTCTTACAAGATGCGAGAATTAGAGGAGATTTGGTCTGTCTAATTGGGAGTTGTACTTCCAAGCTACAAACTTGACATGGGTTAAGGAATGGATAACATTAAGAAATACTAGATTGTTGAACATTAAGCACATGTCACACTGAACCAACGGATGCAAAGAGGATGTAAAATGGACAAAAAACCTTGCCATCCGTTCGAAAACGCAATGTACTCACTGCCTCCGTTTGGCTTCCTCTCTATCCGTCCAGCATCCGTTTATGGATGTTTCATCCGCTCCGAAAGTTTTGGGCTGCCTAAAACTTTTGTGCACAAAATGTATCCAGTTTGTCCATTCTGCAACCGCTACGTATCCGCTACACATCCGTTATGCATCTGTTATGCATCCGCTATATCCGCTTGGCATCCGCTGCACATCCGCGGAACTCGCATCCACCCAGACGCAGGGAGGAAGTGGAATAGACGCGGAACAGATGCAGAACAGATGCAGAAAGGATGCAGCACGGAAACAAAGCATTTAAAGCGGAAAAAACGTTCGCAGAGGGGATCTATCTCAGATATTAAGGATGTCTAGAGGATGCCTAGAGGATGCAAAGGGACACCTATACTGCCTATAAAAAGGGGGAGCACCTCGTCTGCATCTCACTTTCAGACCAGCAGCCCACCTGTGCAGACCTCTGCAGCCTTCATCTGACTCTTCCTCTTCCACAGCATCCAGTCATGCCCACCGTGGATCGTACTACAGTCCTTTTGGCAGCCACCATCCTTCTGCAACAGTACGAAGCCATCTACAGGCTCTGTGAACTCTACTATGGGAAGAAAAAAAGGCGGCCAAGAAGCGTCTGGATCCGAAAATGGATCGGGAGAAGAGCAGAGTATGGACTGTACAACAAGCTGATGGTGGAGCTTAGGAACGAAGACACTCGGGCGTTCCAGAACTTCATGAGGATGCCTCCAGCCATGTTTGATGAAGTTGTGCAGTGCCTGGCACCCAGGTTGACCAAGGCAAACACCAACTTCTGGCCCAACCTGGAACCTGGGCTCAAGGTGGCACTCACTCTGTGCCTCCTGGCCTCAGGGACCACCTACAAAAGCATGCAGTACGGCTGGAGGGTGCCACACAACACCATCAGCATTGTGGTCAGAGAAGTGGTGCAGGCCATCATCGAAGAATACAAGGAGGAGCTCCTCCAGTGCCCCTCCACTGAAGAAGGATGGCAGAAAGTTGCAGAGCAGTGGTATCAGAGGTGGAACTTCCCCCAAACCGTTGGAGCCATAGATGGGAAGCACGTGGCCTGCAAAGCTCCAGCCTAGTCGGGGTCCACTTATTTCAATTACAAGGGCTTCTTCAGCATCATCCTCTTCGCCATGGTCAATGCTGACTACAAATTCATGTACATCGATGCTTCAGGCTACGGCTCATCTTCAGTTGCCCAGGTATACAATGCCAGTCACCTCAAGGAGGAGCTGGAAGGTAACCTCATCGTGGGCTTCCCAGATCCAGACCCCCTGCCCAACGACACGCAAGATGTGTCCTACTTCATCGTGGGGGATGACGCCTTTTCCCTCAGAACCTACCTCATAAAGCCCTACACTTCCAGACTCCTGACCTGTGAAGAGAGGATCATCAACTACAGGCTGTCCAGGGCAAGGCAGGTGGTGGAGAATGCCTTTGGCAGCCTGGCCAACAGGTTCCAGGTCCTTCTCACCACCATGCAGCATCACCCAGAGACAGTGAGGAGGATCGTGGAAGCTTGCTGCATCCTGCACAATCTCATGCGCACCTGCTACCAGTCTTGCAGAACAGACTCATGGACCATCAACAAGGCAATGGGGATATGGAGCCTGGGGAATGGAGGCAAGGGCGAAACCTAATCGACACTCAGGTTGTGCAAGGCCCCAACAGAGCCTCACGGGAAGGGAAGAAGCAGCGCAACCTCCTGAAACACTGGTGCAACTCCCCAACTGGAGCAGTGGAGTGGCAAGACAGGATGGTAGATGCTTAATGGATGCTTCCTTCAGTCTGTCTCATCACATGGATGAGAATGGGCCATGTATGTTGGGTGGGTCTACAATGAACAGCGCATTTAATAAAGAGTTGTGTTTGTGTTCAAATGTGTGGATCAATGCTTACATTGTTATTGATAAAAAAGGGCCCTAAGTGTGTTACCTGGGAGGGTAGACCATACAGTCCCACTATGCTTGCACTGGAGGTTTATCTATCCCACAGCTATTAGCCATACCAAAGGTATCCCTGCCCACCCCACTGCTATCTTAACCCATCCCACAAGCATGCAAAGGCTTAAGCCAATTCTAAAAGTTTCCACCAAGACTTTTTTAAAAAAAACAAATGAAGCAAGTGTGTGAATCAAAGATAAACTTTATTGAACAACAAGCTGTAAAAAAAAAATGACCCAAATCAAGTGTCCAAATAAAGTCCACAGGTAGCCAGCTACCCAGTCTCTGGCACTCTTCTTGGTCACTCGGAGGTGTGCCCAGTCTCAGGGGTGAAGGGTCCAGGTGCTGTGGTGCTGGGTGGTGCTGGAGTGCCTGGCCTTGAGAGGACAGCAGGGGACGGTGTGTTGAGAAAGATCTCGGACAGCTGGCTCAGCCCCGTGATGCTGAGAGGTCCTTCCTCCATGCCATGGGGTGTCAGCCCCAGTACTGATGACAGATGTACTGAGGCCGGGCTTGGCTGTGGGGTGGAGGAAGGAGTAGTGTCGTGGGGCTGTCTGCTCTGCAGCTGGGTGAGGACTGGCATGGGTGGCATCGCTGTCGTCGGTGGCATCATTGGCGTGGGTGGCATCAGTGGCATCAGTGAAACAGGTGGCAACGGTGTCACCCAATGACTCTGTGCCTGGACTGGGAAGGGCTGCTGCCTGTGCTGCTGAACCTCCTGGTAGCCATAGCCCTGGTAGGTGAGGGGCTGTGGGAAGCCTTGGAATGGAAGGGACATCACCTGGGGTGGAGGAGAGGCCTGGACTGGGTGGGAGCAGGTTCTTGGGGAACTGGAGGGTTGTGAAGCAGCTTGGTGATCCGGTCCTTCACCTGCTTGTACTGTGGATCCGCCATTTCCTTGAGGGTCTGGTTGACATAGGTGAGGAAGGGATTGCGGTTGGAGAATGAGGAATCGGTGTTGACCAGCTGAGAGAGGATATCTATGCTGGTGCGGATGGTGTCCCTGATCTCCAGCAGGACATTGTAGCTCTGCCCCTCCTGCTGTCTGGCTCTCTGCCTTTCTACGGAGGCGGATCTGGGGGGGGGTGGATGCGGCTAGGAGTGTGGTGGACTCGATGTCTCCTTTCTCTCACCGCACCAGGTAGTCCTCCATGCACTCCACCACGCTTACCACACCTGTCCGCGGGTTCTCCGCCGTGGCACGCTCCACAGAAACCTGCCTGGAGACAGGGACTGACTCTTGGCCAGAAGAGGACTGGGTGGCAGCAGGTTGCTGGAGAGAGAGGGTCGTGAGAGGGGCTGCTGGTGCTCCTCGGTGGCGGACCTCACCCTCTAGGAAGCTGTACCTGGCCATGACATAGGTCTCTCTGTCTGTCAGCTTCACAGTGGCCTGGCCAGATTTCTTCAGGTGCAGCTTCCCGTACTAGGTGTGCATGTGGTTCCACCAGCCGAGGAGCACCTCCGAAGTGTAACCCATACTCTCCGCCCTCTCTCTCCAAGCAGCCTGCTTCCGCTTGATGTCCCTGTACAGCCGGTGTCCCTTCCGCCACAGATAGTCGTTCTCTCTCAGCCACTCCAGTACTTCATCCTCGTGCGCCTCCTCAATGGAGTATTGCCTCCTCTCCCATTGTCGCATACGCCTCTTCCTCCCTTTGGCAAGACCAGATCGGCCTCATCAGAGGGGTTCCCAGGTGGTAGGGGCTGCTCCTCCACACCACCACCAGCAGCAGCAGCACCAGCAGAATCATCATCATCATCATCATCATCCCCACCAGCAGGATCATAATCAGCATCATCATCCTCACCAGCAGGATCATAATCAGCATCATCATCATTATCAGCTGCAGCAGAAGCAGAAGCAGCAGGAACAGCAAGACCAGGATCAGTAGCAGTAGAGTAAGCACCAGCAGGGCCAGCAAGTCCAGGAGCACGACCAGGAACACAAGCAGGACGAGCAAGACCAGGAGCATGAGCAGGACGAGCAAGACCAGGAGCACGAGCAGGATGAGCAAGTCCCGGAGCACGAGCAGGTCGAGCAGGACCAGGAGCAGCTTCAACAGAGTAAGCACCAGCAGAAGCCCCAGCACCAGCAGAAGCACCACCGCCAGGAGCAGCTTCAGCAGAAGCCCCAGCAGAAGCAGAGTCAGGGGCAGGGGGCGGGAGGTTGGCCCTGTCCCTCTTGTCAGGGATGGCGGCAGGTTGCTGAGGCTTTCGCTTCCTCCCCTTGGTTGTGGGGTTGCTGGCTGGCAGGGAGGCTGGCAGGAAGCCTGGCAGGAAGGCTGGCAGACTGGCTGGCAGGAAGGCAGGCAGGCAGGCAGGCACAAAGGCTGGCTGGAAGGCAGGCTGGCAGGGCAGGCAAGGATCTCGAAGTGTCCAGCAGCAGGTCTTTCCTCAGAATGCTGGCCACGTGCGAGCTGCTTCCCTTTATATCCGTTGGGCTTACGTAATACTTCCCCCCCGCATGCTCAATTAATGCTCGGCATGCGTTCCGCTTCTGCTGTGCATCCACTAGGCTTCCGCTGTGCATCCACTTTATCCGCTAGGCTTCTGTTGTGCATCCGCTTCATCCGCTCGGCATCCGTTCTGCATCCGCTGTATCCGTTCTGTGTCCGCTTTGCTGAGGCCCCCTGGAAGCCCCGTGGTTGCGCCATCTGCTCCCATCCGCTTCCATCCACTGGGCTTCTGTTCCACATCCGCTTTGCATCCGCCCTGCATCCTCCCCGCATCCGTGTTATCCGCTCCGGTTATGCAAATTTTTACCCCTTTTGAGAGCGGATAACAATGGATGGAACATTTTGCTCGTCCGCTGTGTCCTTTTTGCATCCGTTGGCCAGTGTGACATGGGCTTTAGAAGGAGATGATCTGTTATTGGGGTGGCATGCCTTTTTATGGTATAAGGGAACTAAAATACAGGGTTATTTTAGAAGTCATCATATATGGGAGTCTCTGTGGTTAAATTGGGAGAAGATTAAAAGACAATGTTATTTGAAAATTCCAGTCTGGTTGTCGATTATTGAAGCATTTTCTTATCCTATAACATATAAGAAGGAACAAACAGTTAGATATGGGGAAATTTTGAATGAAAAGGGTGAACTTAAATCGATGCAAAAACTACAGGAGCAAGGTATAAAGATGAATTGATTTTCTTATGCGCAAATACATTCAAGGTATGAAAAAGACTTTAAAACAGAAGGTTTCTATAATAAATTGACTGATTTAGATAAGATTTTGACAGGTACTAATGAAAAGGTGATAAAAAAATTGTATGGATATTTATTAAAAATTAAACTAGAAGAAGAACAAGTTAAAGAAACTATGATTGCTTTGGGGGAAGAATTTTGGATATGGGGTTGATCTAGAGAAATGGCAAAAATTCTGGTCTCAAAATTATAAAATGACAATGTCAACAGCATTTAAAGAAAATTTGTATAAGATGTTTCACAGGTGGCATTTTCCTCTGACAAGAATAGCAAGAATGTTCAAGAATAAATCCGAAAGATGTTGGAAATGTCATCAGATACCTGGCTCATATTACCATATATGATGGACTTGTGCGGATGAAAAAAAATATTGGACTAAAATCCACATGTGGTTGGAAAAAATGACTAAAAAGCATATAGATTTAAAACCAGAGATATTTTTATTGGGAATTCTACCTGATTCATACAGCAAAGATTTAAAATATTTGATTGTAAATGTATTAACAGCAGCTAGGATTGTATTTGCTAAAAATTGGAAAAATGAGAAAATACCATTGCAGGAGGAAATTATCAAGAAAATACTGGAATGTGCTGAAATGAGTAGATTGACATTTGAAATTAGAGAACAAGAGGATAAACAATTTTACAAAATTTGGGACCTTTTCTATCAATGGCTAGATGACAAAAGATAGTAATAGAATATGTAGAATTATAGAAAATAATGAATATATAAAGATGTATTTCTTTTTTATTATTATTGTTACATATATAAAACATTTTTAGGATAAATTTGGAAGGACTATATGAATTGTTATAAAATAAACTAAGTAAAGTATAGCTATCTCGGAAAGTATGAATGAACAAAATTATAGCCAAATGATTGATTAATAATAATACTAGGATTCAATTTCTGATAATATGAGTTATGATGTTATGTAACTGTAATTGAGACTAGGAAATCGATGCACAAAAAATTTGTAAACCAACCAACACACTCTTTGTTCACTTATGGAAGAAAATTGGATGTTTTTATGTTTTGTTTGTTTTTGTTTGTCCTTAAAAATCAATAAAACTTAACCAAAACAAAAAACAAAAACAAAACCCAGTAAGGCAACTGTATTGTACTGTATAAGTAATAAAAGCCATTCTGAAAATCTTTTGCTTACTCTTTATTTCTTATCATGTATTATAATGAAGCATTCAGAACTTTAACTACTCAATGGAGTTCAAGAGTTTTCTCTGAGATAAATCATGGGTTAGTAGTAAATTTATACTCTGAGGGCCTCCTTGCACAAGACTGAGCTATTGACAAGAGGAACAGGAAGGCACAATCAGAGTTTGTAGAAGTATTAAGAAGGTTAGAAAGTGACTGGTTACATCAGGGATGTCAAACTCAATTTCCTTAAGGTCCGCCTCAGGGTTCCATTTGACTGGGGGTGGGGGGGATAGGGCGCATGACCAGCTCAACATCATTCATGTCAGGGGCACTCTGCCAGCAAAAACAGGCTCCCAAGTTCTATTTCTGGGTATGTGGGTCTCCTGCCACCCTCTGCCAGTGAAAATGGATCCCAGGAGGGCCATGTGCAGCCCTTGTGAGCTCCATTTTTGGCTGCAGCAGCCTCCTACAACCCTCTGCCAGAGAAAATGGAACCCTGGAAAGTCACTTGCAGCCCTCCCCAGCTTCATTTTCACTGGCAGAGGCACTACGGGCCAGTCCTTTGCCGTTTCCAGGGCAGCCCCACAGTCCAGATCTCAGCACTCCGTGGGCCGGATCCAGCCTGAGGACCTTGAGTTTGACACCCTGGGCTAGATTATACCTTTAGGACTGTTGGGGACTAATATAGTAAGTTTATTAAGAACATAGGAATGCATTTCAAGAAAACTGTATAGTGGGGAAATTAATTGGAGACAAACCCCTTGCGCTACAGCACTTTCTTATATATCCTATATTTAGTATTTTTTGTAGCACATCCACTTTGCAAGAGTATGAAGCACAAATATCTTTAGGATGAATGTTCCTTCTGAGGTTTCTGAAACCAAAGTAAAGGTGATACTGAAGCTGTATTTAAACTTGGGATAATTTTAGAATGTGCGTTTTATTGCAGCCTGTCTTTTGATGGGAAAGACAGGGCATCAGTCCAGTGTATTTGTTTGTTTGCTTGCTTGTCTTACAAAGTTGCCCATATGGTAACTACAATACTAATTGGCTCACAAAATAATAAAAGCAATAAAAAACCCATTATAACAAAAGCTCATCATGCCCTTTGACAATGCTCTCCCAAACATCAACTTGTTGGGCTCCAATCATCTGTTATCTCAACATTTGGAGCCAGAACTTCAAAGATTTCCATAGGTAAGGAAGGTCGGGCTTTGGCAGACTTCTGGAGAAGGGATTTTACACTGGGTAGGGGCAGCTACAGAGAAGAATGTTTCCTATGTCCCTCTCGATCTTCTTTCCAGCGAGTTCCTGTAAGTGCAGGAACTATGTCCCTCTAGATGACAATATATTAATAATTAGTTATTTGAACCTACCTTTACTTTCTGTTGTTATAGAGCAAAGACTTTTATATGCTGCTTCCTACTTCACTTCTCCTCCTCCCAACTTAACATATGTTGACAACAGGTTTTTAGAAGTCTTTTGTCCATTTATGTGCACAGAAGATACACATACAATTACCTAATAATTTTCTTGCATGGAAAATTAACTAGGAGATGCCAGGTGGTGTTTTGAGAGTCTGCAGATGTCCAAGAGACATCCGTTTTAATGCATCCTCTAAGTATGCTGCTGATGTTGCTATTTGAGATCAGTCAAGAATTTCTCATCATTTCCTGAATCCTCTGAAAGGGAATTAAGACTGAACTATCAGTAGATCAATAAACTAAAAATTTAAAAGAGGCGTAAAATAGATAAAAACTGAACCATATATTTCAGCAAAATGTTTTAACAGTATGTTTGCATTCAAAGTTTCAAATGCTTTCAAAAGATTTAAATATTAGTGCTCTGTATTAGAATGCCTATAAGGATGTGCTTTGGTTCAGGAAGTTGGAGAAGAAATAAATCTGATCCAAAATCTGTTCTCTTCATTCATTGAACTACCAGTGGTGGGATTAATTTTTTTTTACTACCAGTCCTGTGGGCATGGCTTGATTGGCATGGCAAGGGAAGGATACTGTAAAATCTTCAGTCAGAGATGATATTTGCTGGTTCTCCGAACTACTCAAAATTTCCAATACCAGTTTTCCAGAACTGGTCAGAACCTGCTGAATATTAACTCTGCTACATACTGTTATCCCAACTGTTTTTCAGGTTAATTAACACTGGTGAGAATCCATTTATGCATATGTGAAATTAGGATGTCTTACTCTAATGCAGGGATGTCAAATTCAAGGCCCATGAGTCAGATCTGGCCTGCAGGATGCTTAGATCTGGCTCACAGGGCTGGCCTGGAATCAGAAAAGGACTGGCCCTTGGTGCCTCTGCCAATGGAAACGGAGCTCGGGGGGTTGCACATGGCTCCCCCAAGCTCCATTTTTTTCTGGCAGAGAGCAGTAGGAGGCCATTGCAATTGAAAATGGGGCATGGGGGGCATATGTGCCCCCCCAGGCTCCATTTTTGCTAGGAGAGGGCTATCAAAACAAATTAAAAACAAAATAAAAGGAGAAATGTTTCCCCTTTTGCATTTGAGCATGCAAGAAAGGACAGAAAAGGAGAAAGAGGCAAGAGGCAAGGCAAAAATAAGGAAATATGGGAAGAGAGCAAGGAAGGAAAATAAGGAAAGAGGGGAAGGAAGAAAAAAGGATTATGAAGAGTGAAGGAAAAAGAAGAAAAGGAAGGAAAGCAGGAAGGCAGGAAGGGGATTATAATGCAAATGAAGTAGGGTCTCAGGGAAGTTCTGCCTTAACACTTGGCCACTACAGGTGCCCTCTAAACAAGTGACATTGAGCTGGCCATGCCCACCATGGCCATGCCCACCCTTCAGCCATGCCCACCCCCAGCCCTCCAAGGTCAAACACAACTCTGATGTGGCTTTCAATGAAATCATACTTGACACCCCCTGCTCTAATGCACATGATTTTACAGTTATTTAAACTGAAACTCATGTGCCATTTGGTTGACCATTCACCCAAGTATAAAAAAAAAAAAAATCCTTTGGGGTCTTTTCAAACTCCTACTTTGCTTTTTACCACCCTGAATACTTTTGCATTATCCACAAACCTGATCAGCTCACTGCTTATCCTATGTCAAGATCATTTATGGACTAGTTAAAAAGTACTAGAACCAACATAAATCCTTTAGGGACTCTTTTATATTTCCATTCACTGAAGAAATTATCCATTCATTCCTTCTCTTGCTTTCTGATTTCAACCAGTTAGCAATCTATAAAAGAACAGATCCTCTTATCACATGATTGTTAAGTTTATTAAGGAGACTTTGATCCTATATAAGTACATTATTGTCATAATTTGTTTAAAATTATTCTCATCCCCAGCTTAACAAAAAAAAATCCTTTTAGCAGGCTTTGCTTGTAATAATTATAATGAAACCATATGGATGGAATAAACAAGTTTTTTTTTTTTAATTGAGTTCCCCAGTGGGCTATTCACATCAGCTCTGTTTCTAAATGGTACAAAATAAAATTTAGATTCTTGGAATATATAAGGAAAGGAAGACAAGTAAGAAAAGAAGTACTTGTAAAGTACACATAAATTAAAAATGCATATAACTTTATATGCTGCCCATTGTTCACACTTTATTACAACTCTATGGGAAAATAGTAACTTGAATTTGGCTATTAATAATATTAAAATGATTTTATATCCAGGTATCTTCAAAATAATAATAATAATAATAATAATAATAAAAATAATAAAAATAATAATAATAATAATAA
>BLBF01000007.1:47150176-47234830 GCA_015471245.1 Laticauda colubrina | reverse complement strand
ATGAGGTTGCGTTCCAGCCTACCATTGAGGTCACTTGCGTTGTATACCTGGGCATCTGAAGATGCCTGAAGCATCGATGTACATGAACTTGTAGTCAGCATCGACCATGGCGAAGAGGATGATGCTGAAGAAGCCCTTGTAGTTGTGATAAGAGGACCCTGAGTTGGCTGGCGCTTTGCAGGCCACGTGCTTGCCATCAATGGCTCCAACGGTGTGTGGGAAGTTCCACCTCTGATACCACTGCTCTGCAACTTTCTTCCATCCTTCTTCAGTGGAGGGGCACTGGAGGAGCTCCTCCTTGTATTCTTCGATGATGGCCTGCACCTCTTCTCTGACCACAATGCTGATGGTGTTGTGTGACATCCTCCAGCCATACTGCATGCTCCTGTAGGTGGTCCCTGAGGCCAGGTGGCGCAGAGTGAGTGCCACCTTGAGCCCAGGGTCCAGGCTGGGCCGGAAGTTGGTGTTTGCCTTGGTCAACCTGGGTGTCACATGCTGCACAACTTCATCAAACATGGCTGGAGGCATTCTCGTTAAGTTCTGGAATGCCCGAGTGTCTTCGTTCCTGAGCTCCAACCTCAGCTTGTTGTACAGTCCATCCTCTGCTCTTCTGGAGAACCATCTTCGTACCCAGACTCTTCTTGGCCGCCTCTTTTTCTTCCCGTAGTAGAGTTTACAGAGCCTGTAGATGGCTTCGCACTGTTGCAGAAGGATGGTGGCTGCCAAAAGGACTTTGTTACGATCCACGGTGGACATGATTGGATGCTGTGGAAGAGCAAGAGTCAGATGAAGGCTGCAGAGGTCTGCACAGCAGGGCTGCTGGTCTGAAAGCGAGATGCAGGTGAGTTGCTCCCCCTTTTTATAGGCAGTATACATTTCCCTTTGCATCCTCTAGGCATCCTCTAGGCATCCTCTTGACATCCTTAATATCCGAGATAGGTCCCCTCTGCGAAGGTTTTTTCCATTTTAAATGCTTTGTTTCCGTGCTGCATCTGCTAGGCATCCGTTCTGCATCCGTTCCGCGTCCGTTCCGCATCCGTTCCACTTCCTCCCTGCATCCAGGTGGATGCGAGTTCCGCGGATGCGCAGCAGATGCCTAGCGGATATAGCGGATGCGTAACGGATGCGTAACAGATGCCTAGCAGATGCGTAGCGGATGCAGAATGGACGAACTGGGTACATTTTCTGCATAAAAGTTTTGGGCAGCCCAAAACCTTTGGAGCGGATGAAACCTCCATAAACGGATGCTGGACGGATAAAGAGGAAGCCAAACTGAGGCAGTGAGTACATCGCGTTTTCGAACGGATGGCAAGGTTTTTTGTCCATTTTACATCCTCTTTGAATCCGTTGGTTCAGTGTGACATGGGCTTAAAGTTTATACATGCTTTTTTCTTGGTCAGAAGTAGCCACAATAATCCTGTACAAAGTATCAAAACTTTCAGAGATTTGTCTATAGCCTTCTCATGGCTGAATCTTCTTAATGTCAGCTGCCTCTCAATCCATACAAAAAATCTTGACTGTACAAGATTAAATCCAATTGCCTGGATTCGTCACTATATAAGATATTAATTGAAATATGAATAGTTTTCATTACTCTTTGCAGTTTAACACACATTGTATTTACCTAATCTGTATCTAACTCAGTAACAGGTTTCATATACGCTAATAAGTACTTCTGTGGTTTGCCTAGTTTTGCTTTAAGAATTGTGTAAATCAGCTAATTATGGTTTATTCAATAAATTATGGCACAGTTAGATATTAGGGGGTCGTAAAAAGGGAGGTGTGAGTTTCAACCTAATTAATTTCAGATTTTGAATGGATGGAAGTAATGTCAGGAACTTTTAAAAAAAGTTTTTCAGTCACTAAGTCATATCTGACTCTTTGTGATCCCGGGACCATAGCATCCTGCCCTCCACTGTCTCCCAGAGTTTATCCAAATTATGTTCATTGCATTGGAACCAAAGTCATATCTAAACTTTCTACAATGATGTACAAGATGATACAATTTAAATAGTATTTGAGAAGTTGGGAAGAATGTATAAGTAATAAATAGCAATTTATTTACATTCTTATAGCATCTCTAATGCTAATCCCTATTCTGCTACTAAAACATCAAAGGAAAGAAAAACAAATGAAACAAAAATATACATGCAGAGGCAGTGCAAAGGTCATTATTAAACAGGTTATGACCTTTTATAATGCCTTTCTGGTTCCTTGAACTCTGATGAGGTACTTTGACTTTTATTTAAAAACATCTTTATTGTTAAACTAATGGAATATTTAAAAAAAACATATCCTGATTGGAGATTGGACTTAGTTTGCTGATAAGGAGCAGTTAATAATCTTTTAACATGTGCCATGTTAATTAATATGAAAAGTACATAGACACATCACATTACAAGCATTATTAAGATTAATCAGAGTTAGTAGTTAGCCTTTATTAGACTTCATAGCATAATTAATCCGTAGTTTTGGAGTTTAAATATTACTAAACTTTATTACAATATTCAAGAACTTATTTATTATTTCATAGAGCTCATCTTTAAATATAAGACTCAAACATACGATTACTTTCCATATAATAATGTACAGATATTATGCTACAGCAGTTAATATCTTACTAATAATAGGGAATAATATACTAATAACTATTACCATTTAACGCTTATGTATTGCCATCATTGCACTATGATTGATATGTGCCAATAGCTTAATCAAATATTGACACAGCTGCTCTTTGCAATTTTTCTTTCTCCCTTGCAGTTATCTGAGATGGCTGTTTCTAATCTATCCATGCCATTGAAGACATTTGGCTAAGATATGACCTGCTTTGACCTCAGTCTCTATTGTTATTTTCTTTTTATGGGATTCAGAAATGTATCAGAAATCTTAGTTGTGAATCACTGTTCAAAACAAGAGAGCAAGGAATGAGTTACATAGGTAAGGCTGATAGATAATATGTTAAAATTAGAAGTAAGAGAATTAGCTATTTGAAAAAAGAAGTATAACTGTAAATTTTGTATAATCTCTGATCAAGTTTGTAAAATATATGGATCAGGAAAGATTTTTTAAAAATCTGCTGATCACTTAAAATAAATATGCACTGTGGTTATTTCTCTCATTTGGCTGGGAATAATGGCTTTCCCCACTAGCAAATTAAAATGTTTTTTACCTATCCTCAAGGATCAAAAACCAGACTGGCAAAAAAGTTGCTTAAATCCTATTGGTAAATTCCTATTCTGACTGGCTTGTTATTTTAAGATAAACAGAACTTTAAGAAAGAAATATTGGTGGGATATTAGAAGACTGTTGTATGATGACAGGTTTTAAGATTAATAATCAGAAGATGATGTTAACAAACTAGAAGATCAAACTGATGATAAAAAACTGGTTTTAAGACGGAAAAAAAATAAAACACTTGGGTATTATCGTGACAAATATAAATTGCATGTAATTTCAACATAATTATGTTAAGACCTGGAACAAAAATAAGGACATGTTAAGATAGAAGAAATCAAAAGTATCTACTTTGGGGAAGAATTTCTGGGCTAAAAAGGAATGTTTTACCAAGAATGATGTTTTTGTTTCAAACAATACCAGTTTTGACATCTCAAGTTCCACTCTAGCAATCATAAAAAGATATAACTGTATAGCAAGAGAAAAAAAGTATAAATTAAATACAAAGTGTTACATGATGCAAAGGAAAAAAGAGAAATAGGTTTACCAGAATTGAAATTGTATTTTATTTTATTTATTTATATTTATTTATTTTATTAATTTTGATTTGTCAATCACTTACAAGATAATAGGTATAAGTATATACATAGTTATGATTAAATGAAACGGGATATATATAAGAAAAATAAAAGAAACAATAGGACAGGTATGGTAAGCACGTTGATGTGCTTATGCACGCCCCCTACAGTCCTCTTAGGAAAGGGTTGAGGTCAATAGTAGACAGTCTAAGGTTAAAGTTTTTGGGGTTTGGGGAAGAAACCACAGAGTCAGGTAGAGTATTCCAGACATTGACCACTCTGTTGCTGAAGTCGTATTTCCTGCAATCAAGTTTGGTGTGGTTAACCTTGAGTTTGTATCGATTGTGTTGTTGTGTTTGAATGTTTGTGTTGTTGTGTTTGAATGTTTGTGTTGTTATGGTTGAAGCTGAAGTATTCATTGAAAGGTAAGTCATTGCAATGTATGAGTTTATATACCATACTTAGATCAGACCGAAGACGACGTAACTCAAGGTTTTCTGGGTCTAGAATTTCAAGTCTGGTGGTATAAGGTATTCTACACAGAGTAGAGGAGTGGACAACTCTTCTTGTGAAATATTTCTGGACTTTCTCAACTGTGATAATATCAGATATGCAATGTGGGTTTCAGACTGATGAGCTGTATTCGAGTATTGTTCTAGCAAATGTTTTGTACACTCTAGTTAGTAGTGTGATATTACCAGAGAAAAAGCTACATAGGATTAGGTTAACAACTCTTAATGCCTTTTTGGCTATGTAATTACAGTGGGCTCTAGCACTTAGATCATTAGAGATAAGTACTCCAAGATCCTTGACAGAGTTTGGATCATCAACAAGGTCTTGACTATTCAGCTTGTATTTTATTTTCTGATGATTATTATTTTTGCCAATATGTAAGACAGATCATTTATTTGTTGAGATTTGAAGCTGAAATTTGTTTGACTATTCTGATACATAGTCAAGGTCTTTTTGAAGGGTAGCAGTATTATCTGTAGTATTGAACAACTTTACATCATCAACAAAGAGAACGCAGTTGCTCTTAATGTGATCACAGATGTCACCGATGTTTATATAGAGTATGAAGAGAGTTGGTCCTAGAACACTGCTAGTGGGAGACACCACTATTGACAGGTACAGAATTTGATAGGACACTCCCAATTTTGACCATTTGTTGTCTGTTTGACAGGAAGGCTTCTGTCCACTTATGCCGTTGTCCAGAGATACCATAAGATTTTAGTTTTAGGAGTAGTTTGTGTACCACTGAATCAAAGGCTTTACAGACGTCTATGTAGATTTCATCTATTGCTTTGCCCGGATCGAGTTGTGTAGTCCATATGTTTTTGCAGTGTAAGAGTTGCAGATTACAGGATAGTTTTTTTCTGAAACCAAATTGTTTATTAGAGAGTAGGTTGTTTGTCTCTAAGTGGAGGATAATCGATTGGTTAATAATTGATTCCATGACTTTACAGGTGATGCAGCATAAGGAGATTGGTCTGTAATTTTCAATTCGGCTGTGGTCTCCCTTTTTGAAGATGGGGATGACTGTGGCTTGTGATCATAGGTTACTCAAGGAGCTGGTCCTGAAAGATTTTTCAAAGATTATGCTGAGAGGTCCTGCTATGGCAGTGGATAGCTTTTTTAAGAAGTAGGCATATTCCATCCGATATAGATAGAGATAGTTTTAGATTGCGTAGTGCTTTTTCAACATTGTCTTCGATAAAATCGATATTTATTAGATCATTGTAGTTTTCTGTAGTTTGGCTAGGAAATACTGAGCATGATCCATTGCTATTTACAAATACTGAGCCAAAGAATGTGTATAGCTTATTGTTTCTTTTGCATGAAAAAGTGAATATTGCTGGGAAATAAGAGTGTTGGAATAGGTGTGTATTTAAATTTATATTGTATAACTTCTATCTTGTAATACAAACTCTTATTATATGAATATCATCTTTAACAGTACAAAAAACAGCTTGTGACAGCATTCACACTGTCTTGAAAATGAATACTTGAACTATCTGATTTACATATATGATACATGAAACTCAAGAAGGAAATAGTTTTTACCCTCTTATAAAAATGTAATTGATTGGCATTCAGGCCACAATATTCTTTTGGAGCTCATTCTTTTTATGCATGTATGCATATGTATGTATATGCATATCTTTATTCAATGTAATTAGCAAAATTTAAGCTTTTGTTTCTACACAAATTCTGATTGCAGCAATCTGCTTCATTACAATAAGAAAACACAGTGTGAACTGATTTAATGCAAGATATACTTTTTTAGAACTAAAACAGTAGGACAATTTAATTTTCTTTTCTCATTTAACTGCAAACCATGTTTGTACAGGAGCTAGTTTATCTACATTGATAACACTGGTAATTGGTACTGGATTTGAGACAGATTATTGTCTTATCACTGCTGGTCTAATATTAGCTGAAGAATAGATATATTCATCAACCAATGAGTGACAAATAAAATTCTTCAAAGTTTCATATAGCAGCATCAGTTAAAGAACACAAATTTCCCTTCAAACTTCCAGCTGTGAGTTACATCATAAAATAATGTGATGACCGTGATCTCTTATTTCACTCATCCTTCTTATATGAGTGTGGAGATCAACTTTCATTAACATAGCACTAGGAACAACATTTTCAAATATTCCACAGAGTTGGAAATCTCATTAAAGTGGCCCAGTGCCATTGGTTTTCTTTGCACAGCATATATCCCAAAAGAACAAAACTTCTTGGAGAAAAAAAAAATCTCCCAAGTTTCTAAAAGCAAGGAGCACTATGGTTTTGCGTTTTCCCACATTGCTTCCTGCGCTGTAGATTATTAAACAACACCATAATCATCTGAATAAGATGTCCATTCTTAATGACAATGATGTCAACACATCAGTGCATGAGTCACAAAATTGCACACAAAAATATAAGCGTTGGAGTATGTATCGTGACATGCAACTCATCAGATATTACCCCTCATTCAGATGAGACTATGTATCTGAAATTATAAAGATTAAAATACTGAATTCCCTACTTTTGTTTTTCTAGCCTAAAGGTGAGCAGAAATTTTGTTTGGATTCAATATTTAAATCAGAGCTTAAAAAGCAAATAAATTTTTTTTGAAAAATATTATCTCACTATTTTTGTATTAAAGATGATTGCAACTATATATAGATATACTGTATGTCAGTACATATAGAAAATCCTAACGGAAATCAACCCTGAAGGATAGATATTGATGATCAAATACTTTGGCCACTAATGAGAAGAGAGGATTCATTGGAAAAGATCTTGAGGTTGAGGAAGATTGACAGCAAAAAGAGAAGGACAGATGACAGAGGATGAGTAAATTAGATAGTCATCAATGCAATGAACATGAATTTGAGCAAAGTCCAGGAGACAATGGAAGATAAGGGGACTTGGTGTACTATGGTTCATGGGGTTGCAAGGAGTTGGATACAACTTAGCAACTGATAACAGATAATCAGAGTTGGAAGGGACCTTGTAAGTCATCTAGTCCAACTCACTGACCAAGCGGGAGACCCTACACTATTTCTGACAAATGGCAGTCCAATCTCTTCTTGAAAGTCTCAAGTGATGGTGCTCCCACAGCTTCTGAAGGCAAGCTGTTCCATTGGTTGATTGTTCTCACTGTCAGAAAGTTTCTCCTTATTTCCAGGTTAAATCTCTCCTTGTTCAGTTTCCATCCATTATTCCTTGTCTGGTCTACAGGTGATTTAGAAAATAACTTGACCACTTCCTCTCTGTGGCAGCCCCTCAAATATTGGAAGACTGCTATCATGTCTCCCCTGGTCCTTCTCTTTACTAGACTTGCCAAGCCCAGTTCCTGTAACCATTCTTTGTATGTTTTAGTTTCCAGTCCCTGAATCATCCTGTTTGCTCTTCTCTGTACTTTTTCAAGAGTCTCAACATCTTTTTTATAATGTGTTGAACAAAACTGGATGCAGTACTCTAGGTGTGATCTTACTAAGGCTTTATAGAGTGGTATTAGTACCTCCCTTGATCTTGATTGTATCCCTCTGTTAATACAATTTAGGATTGCATTAGCTTTTTTGGCTGCCGCTACACACTGTTGGCTCATATTTAGTTGGTTGTACACTAAAACTCCAAGATCCCTCTGGTTTCACTCAGTCTATATGTGTACTTTTGTTTTTTCTTGCCTAAGTGTAGGACTTTACTTTTCTCTACATTGAATTTCATTTTGTTAGATACGGCCCAATGTTCTAGTCTGTCAAGATCCATCTGGATCTTGAGCCTATCTTCTTGGGCATTAGCTATTCCTGCCAACTTAGTATCATCTGCAAATTTGGTAAGTTCCCCTTCTATTCCCTCATTTAAGTCATTAATGAAGATATTGAAGAATACTGGGCCTAAAACGGAACCTTGTGGCACCCCACTGCTTACTTCCATCCATGAGGACTTAGACCCATTAAGGACTACTTGTTGAGTATGGTTTGTAAGCCAGTTGCAAGTCCATCTAGTGGTGGTGCTATCTATTCCACTTTTTTCTAGCTAATTAAGAAGTAGGTTGTGGTCTACTTTGTCAAATGCCTTGCCGAAATCTAAATATATTATGTTCACTAATTTAGTCACTGTGTTGAAGAATGAAATAAGATTGGTTTGGCATGATCTGTTCTTAACAAACCTGTGCTGACTGCTACTTTACTTGTTTCTAGATGTTGACAGATCTGTTTTTTTTTATTATCTTTTCCAGTATCTTCCCAGGTATTGATATCAGGCTGATTGGTCTATAGTTTTCTGGATCTGTTTTTTTTTTTTTTTCCTTTTTTGAAGATGGGAACCACATCTGCTCTTTTCCAGTCCTCTGGTAGTTTCCCGGTGCTCCTGGATTTTTGAAAGATATGGTACAGTGGATCTGAGATGACCTCTGCCAGCTCCTTTAAAACTCTGGGATGTAATCCATCAGGCCCGGTGATCTGTGCTCATCAAGATCAGACAGGTGTTCCCTTACTATTTTTTTTTTTTTTGTGCTTATTTTAACTTTTATTTCTGGTCTGTCTTTTAGAGTTATGTTTTGGTGGTTTGAGCTCGTTTCTTTTTGCATGAAGACCAATGCAAAGAATGAGTTAAGCAGTTCTGCTTTCTCTCTGTTGCCTGTTACTTCCTTGATATCTTCTCTCTTTAGTGGACCGACTGTTTCCTTGATTTTTTTTCTTGTTATTTATATAAACAAACATGGGTGCTGACTGGCCCTTCCCTGACTGGGGAATAAATAGGAGAAAGGGGAGTGGTTGGTGTTCTGTATGCAAATTGGGTTACTCCAAAACATGCAAATCTGATTGGTCAACTAAAGTAAGCATTGGATTGGTTCACTAAGAACCAATCCAAATAAAGTAAAAAAGGTGGTAAATTCGATCAGCTGCCATTGGTTACAAGCCGGCAGGCTAGCCTGTATAAAAGGCTGCCGCTAAGTCGGCCAACCGTTCCGTTTTACTGACTCCTTTGAATAAAGACTTTTATTTGTTGGAACCCAGTCTACCTCGTGTTTTTCCGAACAAAACACTGGCGACGAAGGTGGGATCGTCCTGACCACAAAAACTGCATGCGGTGATAAGAAGCCCAGATGACAACAAAGATGCCTGGAAACAATGCACCGCGCGCACCCTTCAACCCCAACGAAGAGGATTGGGATTCCTATGCAGACCGCTTCCAAATGTATCTGGAAAGCAATGAAATGGAAGGAATTTCAGAGCAACGTAAGAGAGCTGTGTTCCTAACACACTGTGGGCCAAAGGTTTTCAAGATGGCAAAGGCTCTAGCAAAGCCCCAAGATGTCAAACAACTAACGTGGCGAGAATTGCAACAAATTCTCAAAGCACACTACGCTCCAATGGTGTCAAACTTAATAAAGCGACACGAATTCTACAGGAGAGACCAGAGAGAGGGAGAGACCGTCGCCGATTTCATTGCTGCACTTCAACAAATAGGTGGTGAGTGTGAATTCTCAAACCTCGACGAGGCAATGAGGGATCGAGTGGTGTTGGGGTTGAGAGACTCGACCACACAGAGTAAATTACTCAACAAACCCAACATCAGTGTAGCCGAAGCTATCAAGGAAGCCACAGCTGCCGAAGCCGCGAAAAAATCTGCTGTCACTATGAAGGAAATGAACACACATAGTGATGAAACGAACCCAACCGAAGGCAAAAAACAATCTACCACCACCACGCATTACGAAGAGTATGGCAAAACACCTGACACTAGCGAAGAAGACGACAAGGTCCACCGCCTATACACTAACAGAAAAGAGCACGAAATAAGAAATTGGCGGGAATACACTGGCTGCGGAGGAAACCATCCCCGAGCCGAATGCAGATTTCTCGATGCTATCTGCAGGGTCTGCAAGAAATGAGGGCATATCGAAAAAGTCTGCAGAAACAAAAAATGCTACAGTCCAACGAGACACAGAAATTCCCCAACACGAGCTGAGCCTAAACGAGCTGAGAGAAAGTGGCAACAAGAGAAGCGAGCCAATACACACCAAACTGTCATTATAAAGAGCACTCAGACGGAAAGTGGGAAGAAAGTTAAAGTCATTGTAGAAATCGAAGGGAAGCCTTGCAAGATAGAAGTAGACTCAGGGTCCTTTCTCTCTATGATATCATGGGACACAATAAAACAGCTAGTCCCAGATATCAAAACCAAAGAACTAAAGAAGCAGCACCTAACTCTCAAGGACTACCAGGGAAACCAAATCCCTGTAGTCAGCATGGGACATTTCCGAGTCATCTACAAAGAACAGACTATAGTTACCCATAAGGGCGCATTCAAATGTCACCAACTGCAATTTGGAGTAAGTGTAGCCCCAGGCGTTTTTCAGAGTCTAATGGAACGCCTCCTAAATGGCATACAAGGAGTCGTACCATACTTTGACGATGTCCTGATCTCAGCCAAAGATGAAACCCAATTAAAAAAAAGACTCAAAGAAGTACTAACTAAGTTTAGAGAATCTGGCCTCAAGGTGAAAAGAGAAAAGTGCTGCCTAGTTAAAAATAGCGTCGAATTCCTGGGCTATTTAATAGATGGAGAGGGTATACACCCTACAGACAAAAAAATTAAAGCTATCAATGAAGCACCAGAACCAAGAAACAAAGCCGAACTACAAGCATTTCTTGGACTGATAAATTTTTATAATGTATTCCTACCGAATAAAGCCACAATAGCAGAACCATTGCACCGTCTATTGGACAAGAAAGCAATTTGGACTTGGGGTTATAGAGAGAAGAATTCCTTCCAGAAAATTAAAAAATTGCTAACATCAACAAACGTTCTCATTCAATTTAGCAACACACTGCCATTGAGGGTGACCTGCGACGCTTCGTCATTTGGAGTCGGTGCCATCCAGAGCCACCAACTGCCTGATGGCAGAGAGGCACCCGTCGCATACTACTCAAGGACCTTGTCTAAAACCAAGAGGAATTACAGCCAACTCGACAGAGAAGCTCTAGCAATTGTCGCTGGAGTGAAACGCTTCCACGAGTACCTCTACAGGCGGACTTTTCAAATTATAACAGACCACAAACCACTAATGGGAATTTTGGTGGAAAACAAGCCAACACCAAATATCCTTTCTCCAAGAATGACTAGATGGTCAGAGTTCCTAGCAGCCTATTCCTACACTCTGACACATCGACCAGGGAAACAAATTTCCCATGCGGACGCTTTGAGCAGAGCACCCTTACCAGAAACCGAGGAAGACCCGGCACCAGCGATGACAGCATTACAAATAGAGACTTGCCCCGATCTACCCATATCTGCTTATGATGTTGCCAGAGCCACCGCGAAAGACTCAGTGACTTCCCGCATCCTCAGCTGGGTAGGTAAAGGCTGGCCGGAAAACCAAAAAACTGAAAACTTTAAACCTTTCCGGACCAGACAGAATGAACTTTCGATTCAAAAAGGGTGTTTATTGTGGGGTGATCGGTCATTCCTAACAAACTACAACCCAGGGTACTTGGGATGTTACATGAAGGGCACCCGGGAATTGTGAAAATGAAAAGCCTTGCAAGAAGTTATGTTTGGTGGCCGGGTATTGATAAGGACATAGAATATTGGGTAAGCTCGTGCAACAAGTGCCAGGGAATTAGACCGTCCCCGCCTAAAGCACCCATTAGAGACTGGGAAACCCCGCGAGGCCCTTGGTCAAGAATCCACATCGATTTCGCGAGTCCTACCAAGGGGCATACATTCCTGATTGTCGTTGATGCCTATTCTAATTGGCTAGAAGTAAAAATCATGCCATCAACAACAACAGAAACTGTAATCAAACAACTAGAAAACCTTTTTGCCACCCATGGTCTACCGGACGTCCTCGTATCAGATAATGGGCCACAGCTAACCAGCCTACAATTTGAGCAATACCTAGCTTCCCTAGGTATAAGACATGCCCTAACCGCGCCGGCTCACCCGGCCGCAAACGGCAGGGCTGAGAGAATGGTCCGGTTTACCAAAGAGGGATTAGAAAGAATGGACACCGGTGATGTCCAACAGAAAATAAACCGATTGCTCACTCTCCAACACATAACGCCCAGTACCACGACCAACAAGTCCCCAGCAGAATTGCTCATGGGGAGGAAATTAAGATCACACCTTGATAGGTTGCACCCAAATTTTACGCCAGAAACCCCCCCCCGACTCCTCCACACGATTTAGGAAATTTGAAGTAGGCGAGTTGGTTTACGCTAAAAACTTCACCAGGGACCCTGTTTGGCTACCAGGACAAATAACGCAAATAACAGGCCCCAAATCCTACCAGTTAACAATTGACGACGGCAGGGAATGGAAGCAGCACATAGACCAGCTCCGTTCCCGAAACATAGAACAAAATACAGACATACACCCATACATGGAAAAAACCAGTGATGGGCAAACCAAAGGGGGGGAGGGAATGCGAGAAACAAATAAAGAACCGATACAAACAAAACCCAAAGAGATTAACAAACAAAAAGAGCAAATAAAAGACTCACTGTTTGAAGAGACTTGCGTGAAGAGCCCATCGGAAGGGGACAGCCAGGCCAGCTCGACCTGCCCAGAGGAAACAGGAGGGAGCGGCAAAACTGCCGGCCTAAGAAACTCAGGCGGCAGAATGGCTGACTCACCCTTCCAGACGGTTCCAGAGAGTAGGATGGATGACACAGCAGCCCCATCCGAACCGGTCGAAGTCTCCGCCGAAAGTGAACTGCGCAGGTCCAGTCGAGTCAGGAAAAGCCCCGCCTACCTGCGCGACTACATCACCACATAGGACTGAACTAAGGAGGGAGGGGTGTTCTGTATGCAAATTGGGTTACTCCAAAACATGCAAATCTGATTGGTCAACTAAAGTAAGCATTGGATTGGTTCACTAAGAACCAATCCAAATAAAGTAAAAAAGGCGGTAAATTCAATCAGCTGCCATTGGTTACAAGCTGGCAGGTTAGCCTGTATAAAAGGCTGCCGCTAAGTCGGCCAACCATTCCGTTTTACTGACTCCTTTGAATAAAGACTTTTATTTGTTGGAACCCAGTCTACCTCATGTTTTTCCGAACAAAATGGTTGGGTTGTCACAGACAACCATTTGCATTTCTAGAAAGTTTGCTCCTTGTGTGTTTAATGGGACAAAGACTGCCTTGCCAGAAGTGAGTCTTGTCTTGTCTATTTCTTTGACTTAATTTGCAGCCTTCTGTGGGCCTTGCATTTATCTTAATGAGCTGATGAGGACTATTGTTTCAGTTAACTCCTTGCAGGACTCTTGCCTGGATTTTCTGTTGGTGAATGCAGTTAATTCCCAAGGTGTAATTAAAGGGGGGGGGGGGTTGTGAGGAGTCTGATTCTTTCTTCTGTGAAGGCTGGGTTAGAACAGATATATTCTTAGTGTGCCCAGAGAGAGAAATATCTGTCTCTCCCTAGAATTGAACTCACACTCACCTGATTGTGAAGCAAGAGCTCCACCTTTAGTCCACCACAGTACTCAAAGTACTCACAGTACTCAACTGAAAAACATCATATAATGACAGGGAATGCTGTATTTCAAGGAATATTCAGGGATTGGCATCCTGAAGCATCCAAATACACTTTTAGTAAAGTCTAGTGATCCTTTGACCAACAGCCTTCCCTACAGCAGGGAAATCAACTGTAGCCTGAAACACATGCACACTTAATTTTGGAACTGAAGGGTCATGATTCAAATTTTTAAAATATGATAGGGAACTGGGGTGCTGTCGTTTATTCCATGGCTGTCATGTCAGCTTAAATGTACCCTTATAACTTCCTGCTGAGTCCATCATTTTTCAACCTTCTAAATACCATTTCTTAGTAAGCAGATTCTGAAGCAGAAGAGATTGAAGCTGAGTCACATGGTAGTTTCTTAACATCAAGCAGAATGTCAAGTGTGTCTCAGTCAGAATCACAACAAAGTTTGAAAATTAAAACTGTCAAATCACGGCCTCTCTGCTTGAAGCCTAAGAAAGTAAAGGAGCATTTTGTCCAGAAAGATCATTTGATCCTAGAATTTGACGCAGGCAGTGGATTTAGGGATAAAGTGAAAAGCACATATACAAAGTTATGAATATTTGCAGAGAAACAGATAGAATATATTGATTATTTTTAGGATGCTTAGTATTTCTGTGACAGATTATTGAAGGCTCTCTGTACAATTATTTTTTCATACTTATCCTGAATGACAGAAAAAGAAGCTATGTCTTGTCATAAACACTAATTTATAAAAGCTTCTCTTTCTTTAGAAGATTACTACCTTACAGTCTCCCATTCTCCTTCCTCCTCCAGTTGCACTAAAAACAGATTCGGGCAAAGTTTGAATTTTCCAACGTCACTTTCTGAGAAGAAGCTAGGAAGGCATTAATGAATAAGTGTGTTTAAAGCAGCAAAGTATACTAAATAACAAGAAAAATAATGACCCATACAGAATGTGTATGAAGAGGGCTAGTATCAAAGTAGGGGTAAAATAGGAATCACTACCATGGGAATTAAGGGTATGTTTAAGAAGAAGAAAAAAATAAGATGGCATGTTATGCAGAGTTGATAATGGTTTTTCTTCACTGGAATGGTGGGGGGGGAGATAGATTACCACCCCAATGATTATATGTTTAAGATTATTCAACAGATAAGACAATGAATTGAGAAGCAAAGTGAAATAAAATGAAAAAGCAGCCAAGAAAGATTACACTTTTTAAAACCAAGGAGTGATATTTCTTATTTAATGTAAGGGGGGAAAATATGAGAAAAGAAGAAAAATATCTGAAGCAGGAGTAATGCAAACTAGAAGCCAAGTGGCACTCTGGTTGAGGAAAAAGGTTAGTGGTTTGAAAAGATATGGAGGAGATCAAAGGCAGAAGGAAGGAAGAACTGGATAATGAGAGAGGAGTAACTTCTGACACGAAGTTTAAATTCTTATTCAATTATTCAATCCTATAGCTCATATGGAAACCACAGAAAATACATCTGAAGATTTTTGTCTTGTTGTCATCCAAGTTGAAGAAACAAATGTTCCAGTAAAGTCAGTATGAAGAAGCTTAACAATATTTCCTCCTCAAGGCTGCCATTTTCATAGCTTTTGAACAGGGATCCAGTTCTGTATTAAAGCCCTGTCACACTGCCCAACGGATGCAAAACGGACACAACGGACGAGCAAAATGTTCCATCCATTGTTATCCGTTCTCAAAAGGGGCAAAATTTTGCATAACCAGAGCGAATAACACGGACGGGGGGAGGACACAGGGCGGATGGGAAGTGGATGCGGAACGGAAGCCCAGCGGATGGAAGCAGATGAGAGTGGATGGCACATCCGCTAGGCTTCCGGGGCCCCCCAGCAAAGCGGACACAGAACAGAAAGAGTGGATGCAGAGCGGATGCCAAGTGGATGAAGCGGATGCACAGCGGATGCACAGCGGATGAAGCGGATGCAGAGCGGAAGCCTAGCGGATGCACAGCGGAAGCCTAACTGATGTTGAGCATTAATTGCACATGCGGGGGGGATGCATTGCGTAAGCCACGTGATATAAAGGGAAGCAGCTTGCACGTGGCCAGCATTCGGAGAAAAGACCTGCTGCCGGATACATCAAGTCCTTGCCTGCCCTGCCTTGCTGCCAGCCTGCCTCCAAGCCTCCTGGCCAGCCTCCCTGCCAGCCAGTCTGCCTGCCAGCCTTGGTGCATGCCTGCCTGCCTGCTTTCCTGCCAGGCTTCCTGCCAGGCTTTCTGCCAGCCTTCCTGCCAGCCTTGGTGCCTGCCAGCCTCCCTGCCAAACTCCCTGCCAGCCAGCAACCCCACAACCATGGGGAAGAAGTGAAAGCCTCAGCAACCTGCTGCCATCCCTGCCAAGAGGGACAGGGTCACCCTCCCGCCCCCTGTCCCTGACTCTGCTTCTGCTGGGGCTTCTGCTGCTCGGGCTCACTTTTCTGGTGCTGGAGCTTCTGTTGAAGCTGCTCCTGGCAGTGGTTCTTCTGCTACTGCGTACTCTGCTGAAGCTGCTCCTGGTCCTGCTGGTCCTGCTGGTCCTACTCATCCTGCTCGTCCTGCTCGTGCTCCTGGTCCTGCTCGTGCTCCTGGTCTTGCTGGTGCTGCTGGTGCTTACTCTGCTGATGCTGATCCTGGTCCTGCTGGTGCTACTGGTGCTGCTGTTGCTGCTGCTCATCCTGCTGCTGCTGCTGCTGATGATGATCCTGCTGCTGCTGCTGATGATGATGATGATCCTGCTGGTGATGATGATGATGATGATTATGATGATCCTGCTGGTGCTGCTGCTGCTGGTGGTGTGGAGGAGCAGCCCCTACCACCTGGGAGCCCCTCTGATGAGGGCCCAACTGGTCCTGCCAAAGGGAGGATGAGGCGTATGCGGGGACGGGAGAGGAGGCAATACTTCATTGAGGAGGAACACGAGGATGAGGTTCTGGAGTGGCTGAGAGAGAATGACTATCTGTGGTGGAAGGGACACCAGGGACAACAAAAGGAAGCAGGCTGCTTGGAGAGAGAGGGCGGAGAGTATGGGTTACACTTCGGAGGTGCTCCTCGGCTGGTGAAAACATATGCACACCTGGTATGGGAAGCTGCACCTGAAGAAATCTGGCCAGGCCACAGTTAAGCTGACGGACAGAGAGACTTACGTCATGGCCAGGTGCAGCTTCCTGGACGGTGAGATCCGCCACCGAGGAGCACCAGGAGCCCCTCTCACAACCCTTTCTCTCCGGCAGCCTGCTGAGACCCAGTCCTCTTCCGGCCGAGAGTCAGTCCCTGTCTCCAGGCAGGTTTCTGTGGAGCGTGCCACGGCGGAGAACCTGCGGACAGGTGTTGTAATCATGGTGAAGTGCGTGGAGGACTCCCTGGTGCGGTGGGAGAAAGGAGACATCAAGTCCACCACAGTCGTACCCGCATCCACCCCCCCCCCAGCTCCACCTCCACAGAAAGGCAGAGAGCCAGACAGCAGGAGGGGCAGAGCCACACTGTCCTCCTGGAGATCAGGGACACCATCCGCACCAGCATAGATCTCCTCTCTCAGCTGGTCAACACTGACTCCTCATCCTCCAACCGCAAGCCCTTCCTCACCTATGTCAACCAGACCCTCAGGAACATGGAGGAACCCCAGTACCAGGTGGTGAAGGACCGGATCACTGAGCTGCTTCACAACCCTCCAGATCCAGAGGAACCTGCTCCCACCAAGCCCAGGTCCGCTCCTCCACCCCAGGTGATGTCCCTCCCATTCCAAGGCTTTCCACAGCCCCACCCCTACCAGGGCGACGGCTACCAGGAGGTCCAGCAGCACAGGCAGCAGCCCTTCCCAGTCCAGGCACAGAGTCATCGGGCGACACCATTGCCACCGGTTCCACTGATGCCACCGATGCCACCCACGCCAATGATGCCACCGACGACAGCGATGCCACCCATGCCAGTCCTCACCCAGCTGCAGACCAGACAGCCCCACTACACTACTTTTTCCTCCACCCCACAGCCAAGCCCGGCCTCAGTACATCTGTCATCAGTACTGGGGCTGACACCCCATGGCATGGAGGAAGGACCTCTCAGCATCACGGGGCTGAGCCAGCTGTCCGAGATCTTTCTCAACACACTGTCACCTGTTGTCCTCTCGGGGCCAGGCACCCCAGTAGGGCTTCAGACCAGCACTGCATCAGCAACCACCTCCATGGCACCTGGACCCTTCACCCCTGAGACAGGGCACACCTCCGAGTGACCGTGAAGACTTCCAGAGACTGGGTGTGGACTTTATTTGGACACTTGACTTGGGTCTTTTTCCTTTTACAGCTTGTTGTTCAATAAAGTCTATCTTTGATTCACACACTTGCTTCATTTCTTTTCTTTGTAATAAAGTCTTGGTGGAAACTTTTAGAATTGGTTTAAGCCTTTGCATGCTTGTGGGATGGGTTAAGATAGCAGTGGGATGGGCAGGGATACCTTTGGGATGGGTAATAGCTGTGGGATAGATAAACCTCCAGTGCAAGCATAGTGGAACTGTATGGTCCACCCTCCCAGGTGCCACACCTATGGCCCTTTATTATCAATAATAATGTAATCAATCATCCACACATGTCAAAACAAACACAACTCTTTATTAAATGCCCTGTTCATTGTAGGCCCACCCAACATACATGGCCCAATCTCATCCGTGTCATGAGACAGGCTGAAGGAAGCACCCATTAATCATCTATCATACTGTCTTGCCACTCCACTGCTCCAGCTGGGGAGTTGCACCAGTGTTTCAGGAGGTTGCGCTGCTTCTTCCCTTGATGTGAGGCTCTGTTGGGGCCTTGCACATCCTCAGTGTCTATTAGGTTTTGCCCTTGCCTCCATTCCCCAGGCTCCATGTCCCCATTGCCTTGCTGGAGGTCCACGAACCTGTTCTGCAAGACTGGGTAGCGGGTGCAAATGAGATTGTGCAGGATGCAGCAAGCTTCCACAATGTTCCTCATGGTCTCTGGGCAATGCTGTATTGTGGTGAGAAGTACCTGGAACCTGTTGGCCAGGATGCCAAAGGCGTTCTCCACCACCTGCCTTGTCCTGGACAGCCTGTAGTTGAAGATCCTCTCTTCATGGGTGAGGAGTCTGGAGGTGTAGGGCTTCATGAGGTAGGTTCTGAGGGAGAAGGCGTCATCCCCCACGATGAAGTAGGGCACATCTTGCATGTTGTTGGGCAGGGGGTCTGGATCTGGGAAGCCCATGATGAGGTTGCCTTCCAGCCCCTCCTTGAGGTCACTGGTGTTGTATACCTGGGCATCTGAAGTGGACCCGTTGTCTGAAGCATTGATGTACATAAACTTGTAGTCAGCATCGACCATGGTGAAGAGGACGATGCTGAAGAAGCCCTTGTAGTTGAAATAAGTGGAGCCCAACTTGGGTGGTGCTTTGCAGGCCATGTGCTTGCCATCTATGGCTCCAAATGTGTGTGGGAATTTCCACCTCTGATACCACTGCTCTGCAACTTTCTTCCATTCTGCTTCAGTGGAGGGGCACTGGAGGAGCTCCTCCAGGTATTCTTCGATGATGGCCTGCACCACATCTCTGACCACAATGCTGATGGTGTTGTGTGGCACCCTCCAGCCGTACTGCATGCTCCTGTAGGTGGTCCCTGAGGCCAAGTGGCGCAGAGTGAGTGCCCCCTTGAGCCCAGGTTCCAGGCTGGGCCGGAAGTTGGTGTTTGCCTTGGTCAACCTGGGTGTCAGCCACTGCACAACTTCGTCAAACATGGCTGGAAGCAAGCCTCATGAAGTTCTGGAATGCACGAGTGTCTTCGTTCCTGAGCTCCACCATCAGCTTGTTGTACAGTCTGTACTCTGCTCTTCTGGTGATCCATCTTCGGACCCAGACGCTTCTTGGCTGCCTCTTTTTCTTCCCGTAGTAGAGTTCACAGAGCCTGTAGATGGCTTCGCACTGTTGCAGAAGGATGGTGGCTGCCAAAAGGACTGTGTTACGATCCACGGTGGACATGACTGGATGCCGTGGAAGAGCAAGAGTAAGATGAAGGCTGCAGAGGTCTGCACAGCTAGGCTGCTGGTCTGAAAGTGAGATGCAGGTGAGTTGCTCCCCCTTTTTATAGGTAGTATAGGTGTCCCTTTGCATCCTCTAGGCATCCTCTAGGCATCCTCTGGAAATCCTTAATATCCAAGATAGGTCCCCTCTGCGAACGTTTTTTCCGTTTTAAACGCTTTGTTTCCATGCTGCATCCGTTCTGCATCCGTTCCGCGTCCGTTCCACTTCCTCCCTGTGTCCAAGCGGATGCAAGTTGCGTGGAGGCGGAACGGATGCCTAGCGGACATAGCGGATGCGTAACGGATGCAGAACGGATGCGTAGTGGATGCGTAGCAGATACAGAACGGACAAATTGGATACATTTTCCGCGCAAAAGTTTTGAGCAGCTCAAAACTTTCTGAGAGGATGAAACGTCAATAAACGGATGCTGGACAGATAGAGAGGAAGCAAAACGGAGGCAGTGAGTACATTGCGTTAACCAACGGATGGCAAGCTTTTTTGTCCGTTTTACATCCTCTTTGCATCCTTTGGTGCAGTGTGACAGGGGCTTTAATAACAATGTAGACAAATGCACATTAGCTATGCAACTAGAAAAGGCCTTTATCATCTCATCTTATGCTCAGTTATGCATATTTTCCTTAACATTAGAAACTTTAAAATGCCTCTTAAAGCCAAAGTTTATTTTGGAATGAGGTGGGAAAAGGAGGGAAAGTGTGAAATCCAAAATCTTAAGAATTAGACTTTGAAACACATTTGCAAATTATGCTTTTTATTACTGTATTTACCATGAGTGTAGAATATTAAAATCTACCGTCAGGATACAATTTCTTTTGTAAGTCTGCAGAGATTCTCAGTCATCCAAGTCATGGATGTCCCAAAGGTGCTTTTTTTGGAGGCAACTGGACTTTCTTGTTTTTTCTTTTAAAGACATTTTGCTTTTCATCCAAGAAGCTTCCTCAGCTCTGACAAGATTTACTCATGTGATCCTGAGGACACAGATAAATCTCCAAGTGCTTCAATGACTCTCTAAAAGTAATGCAAATGACTAGCTGTCTGCAAGGAATATAAATCCTTCCATTCCTCCCAATCCTTTCAGAGCTGAAGAAGCTTCTTGGATGAAAAGTAAAACATCTTCAAAAGAAAAAACACGTAAGTCCAGTTGCCTCCTGAAAAAGCACCTTTGGGACATTATTTTGTAAATCTAATAAAAAAAATATTTATTCAGGTCGGTTTCTTCATTTGTCATTTGTACTTCTACTTTAATTCTTTTCTCTGTCTTATAGTCCATAATTTTCATTTATTTTCTTATACTTACATATTCTTTATGTTCTGTAATTTCTTCATCAGGCAAAACTTGTTCTATCTCTTGTAAATCTTCCAAAATGTTCTCTTTCACATCAGTAATTTCTACTTTTATGCTTTATAACATAATCTATACACAGAAAGATGCATCATTGATGACACTGAAACTGCTATTTTTTCATCCCATTTTTTCAAAAATCTCCGGAAATAGAATATTTCAAATGTCAAAGTGTTTTCTGTCATTTTCCAGGTTCTAATGCTGACTAACAAGAGAGGTTTTTTCTTTTACTTTTCTGCTTTGAATTTATAGTCCCTGCTAGTGTTCAGTTTCTGAAATAATGTCTCAAGTTGCTGTTTTGATTTAAATTTGTCTAAAACAATTTGGTTCCCATGAATGAGCTGTTCGTTTATATAATTATTTCCAAAATATTGTAGCAAAAGTCATACTGTTCCATTATTTTAACTGATCTTTAATTCATTTGAAACTTTCTCAAATAACTTAGCTTTTTGCAATTTATTTTTAATTTTTAAATTCTTAAGTTTATAGTTAATGTTTTTTTTTACTCAAGAATGAAAGTAAATTTACCACATAGATTTTCAACCTTGTCATTTTGAGGTTCTCTAATGCCCTTAAAGTAGTTGAATAGCAATTTCCAAAAGTGATTAGAGAGCAAGTTAGCAACCTAATTTTAATTATTTATTTATTTGTTTGTTTGTATCCTGCCTTTCTTATTTTTACAAATAACCCAAGACAGTGAACACATCTTCCTCCTCCTATTTTCCTAACAACAATAACCCTGTGGGGTGGTTAACCTTGGTCTGAGGGAGTTGATCTGAGAGAGAGAATGACTGACCTAAAGCCCATGTCTCACTGGCTAACGGATGCAAAAAGGACACAGCGGACGAGCAAAATGCTCCATCCGTTGTTATCCGCTCTTAAAAGGGGCAAAAATTTGCATAACCAGAGCGGATAACATGGATGCGGGGAGGACGCAGGGCGTATGCAAAGTGGATGTGGAACGGAAGCCCAGCGGATGGAAGTGGATGGGAGCAGATGGGAGTGGGTGGCACATCCGCAAGGCTTCCGGGGGGCCTCAGCAAAGCGGACGTGGAACGGAAAGAGCAGAAGCAGAGCGGACGCCGAAGGATGAAGCGGATGCAGAGCGGAAGCCTAGCGGATGCACAGCGGAAGCCTAATGGATGCCTGGCGTTAATTGCGCATGCGGGGAGGATGCATTGCGTCAGCCCCGCGGATATAACGGAAGCAGCTTGGAAGCAGGACGCCATTCAGAGGAAAGACCTGCTGCCGGACACATCGACTGCCTTGCCTTCCCTGCCTGCATGTCTGCCTGCCAGCCTTGCTGCCAGCCTTGCTACCAGCCTTGCTGCCAGCCTTGCTGCCAGCCTCCTTGCCAGCCTTGCTGCCAGCCTGCCTGCCAGCCTTGCTGCCAGCCGGTCTGCCTGCCAGCCTTGCTGCCTGCCTTCCTGCCAGCCTTGGTTCATGTCTGCCTGCCAGCCTTCCTGCCAGCCTTGGTTCATGTATGCCTGCCAGCCTTCCTGCCGGCCTTAGTTCATGTCTGCCTGCCAGCCTTCCTGCCAGCCTTGGTGCCAGCCTCCCTGCCAGCCTTCCTGCCTGCCTTGGTTCATGTCTGCCTGCCAGCATTCCTGCCAGCCTTGGTGCCAGCCTCCCTGCCAGCCTTCCTGCCAGCCTTGGTTCCTGCCAGCCTCCCTAATAGCCAGCAACCCCACAACCATGCGGAAGCACAGCAAGCCTCAGCCGTCTGCTGGCAGCCCTGGCAAGAGGGACAGGGCTACCATCCTACCCCCTGGCCCTCACTCTGGTTCTGCTGGGGCTTCTACAGCACGGGCTCACTCTTCTGGGGCTGGCGCTTCTGCTGCTTCTGCTTCTGGAGGAGCTGATGACAAACACTCCAGCACCAGCCACCTCTACAGCACCTGGACCCTTCACCCATGACACTGAGTGACCAAGAGGAATGCCAGAGACTCATTTTTGTTTTATAGCTTCTTGTTAATAAAGTCTATTTTTGATTCATACACTTGCTTCATTTCTTTTTTTTAATAAAGTCTTGCTGGAAACTTAGAAATGGTTTAAGCCTTTGCATGCTTGTGGGATGGGTAAGGATAGCTTTGGCATGGGTTAGAATACCTGTGGAATGGGTAATAGCTGTGGGATGGGTTAGGATAGCTGTGGGATAGATAAACCTCCAGTGCAAGCATAGGGGGACTGTATGGTCCACCCTCCCAGGTGCCACACCTACGGCCCTTTATTATCAATAATAATGTAATAATTATCCATACATGTCAACATAAACACAACTCTTTATTAAACGCCCTGTTCATTGTAGGCCAACCAAACATACATAGCCCAATCTCATCTGTGTGATGAGACAGGCTTAAGGAAGCATCCATTAAGCATCTACCATCCTGTCTTGCCACTCCACTGCACCAGCTGGGGAGTTGCACCATTGTCTCAGGAGGTTGCACTGCTTCTTCGCTTCATTTGAGGTTCTGTTGGGGCCTTGCACATCCTCAGTGTCGATCAGGTTTCGCCCTTGCCTCCATTCCCCAGGCTCCATGACCCCATTGGCTTGTTGGAGGTCCACGAGCCTGTTCTGCAAGATTGAGTAGCGGGTGTGCATGAGATTGTGCAGGATGCAGCAAGCTTCCATGATCCTCCTCACGGTCTCTGGGCAATGCTGCATGGTGGTGAGAAGTACCTGGAACCTGTTGGCCAGGATGCCAAAGGCATTCTCCACCACCCGCCTTGCCCTGGACAACCTGTAGTTGAAGATCCTCTCTTCATGGGTGAGGAGTCTGGAGGTGTCGGGCTTCATGAGGTAGGTTGTGAGGGAGAAGTCGTCATCCCCCACGAAGAAGTAGGACACATCTTGTGTGTCGTTGGGCAGGGGTTCTGGATCTGGGAAGCCCACGATGAGGTTGCGTTCCAGCCCCTCCTTGAGGTGACTGGCGTTGTATACCTGGGCATCCGAAGATGACCCGTTGTCTGAAGCATCGATGTACATGAACTTGTAATCAGCATCGACCATGGCAAAGAGGATGATTCTGAAGAAGCCCTTGTAGTTGAAATAAGTGGACCCCGACTTGGCTGGAGATTTGCAGGCCATGTGCTTGCCATCTATGGCTCCAATGGTGTGTGGTAAGTTCCACTTCTGATACCACTGCTCTGCAACTTTCTTCTATCCTTCTTCAGTGGAGGGGTACTGGAGGAGCTCCTCCTTGTATTCTTCAATGATGGCCTGCACCACTTCTCTGACCACAATGCTGATGGTGTTGGATGGCCCCCTCCAGCCATTCTGCATTCTCCTGTTGGAGGTCCCTGAGGCCAGGTGGCGCAGAGTGAGTGCCACCTTGAGCCCAGGTTCCAGGATGGGCCAGAAGCTGGTGTTTGCCTTGGTTAACCTGGGTGTCAGCCGCTGCACAACTTCGTCAAACATGGCTGGAGGCATTCTCATGAAGTTCTGGAATGCCCGAGTGTCTTCGCTCCTGAGCTCTACCATCAGCTTGTTGTACAGTCCATCCTCCGCTCTACTGGCGAACCATCTTCGGACCCAGACTCTTTTTGGGTGGCTCCTTTTCTTCTCGCAGTAGTGTTCACAGAGCCTGCAGATGGCTTCGCACTGTTGCAGAACGATGGTGGCTGCCGAAAGGACTTTGTCACAATCCATGGTGGACATGACTGGATGCTGTGGAAGAGGAAGAGCCAGATGAAGGCTGCAGAGGTCTGCACCACTGGGCTGCTGTTCTGAAAGTGCGATGCAGGCGAGTTGCTCCCCCTTTTTATCGGCAGTATAGGTTTTCCGCTAGGCATCCTCTAGGCATCCTCTAGGCATCCTGTAGACATCCTTAATATCTGAGATAGGTCCGCTCTGTGAACGTTTTTTCCATTTTAAATGCTTTGTTTCCATTCTGCATCTGCTAGGCATCCGTTCTGCATCCGTTCCGCTTCCTCCCTGCGTCCGGGTGGATGGAGTTCCGTGGATGCGTAGTGGATGCTTAGCGGATATAGCAGATGCGTAACGGATGCGTAGCAGATGCGTAGCGGATGCAGAACGGACGAACTGGATACATTTTCCGCGCAAAAGTTTTAGGCAGCCCAAAAGTGGTTGAAACGTCCATAAACGGATGCTGGACAGATAGAGAGGAAGCAAAACGGAGGCAATGAGTACAGAACGGATACAACGCGTTAACCGATGGATGGCAAGGTTTTTTGTCCGTTTTACATCCTCTTTGCATCTGTTGGTTCATTGTGACATGGGCTTAAGATCAACCAGCTGGTTTTTTTGGCTAAGATGGGACTTGAATTCACAGTATCCAGTTTTCTAGCCTGGTATCTTAACCATGAGACCATGATTGTTGAGAGGCTGATGGTTCCCTCCATCTCCTGGTATTTAAATCTGTGGCAAACAGTGGGTCATGTCATTTCCATCTGAAGTAGCCATCTGGAACACAAGTTATAGATCTCCTCTCCTGATCTGGAGAGGTTTTGTGGGAGCAGTCTACTCATCAATGCTTTGGTCTTAGCCACAGTGATTATCTCTGTTCATTCAGAAATGTCTTAGCTCACTATTTGTTACTTGGAAACTTATAAAGGAAAGGCATTTTAAGTGTTCTTAAGAATAATTGCTTTTACATTATTTCAGAATTTACATATCAGAGTTATCATAGATTTGCAATTAAAAAATAATAGCAACTTCATCCGCTATCAGTCCTCCCAGGTAAATCAGACAAGAAACACAACAAGATGAACCAATTCTACTTTTTTATAAGGCTACCTTAAGGAAATCTTGCAAGTCTGAAGGCACAAACTTTCTACTTCCACTTTTAACTATTTGTTTCCCCCCCCCCCCCAAAAAAAAAGACTTTTCTAAATCTTTTTTTCCTGTGACAATTAAGCAACTATGAGCTCCTTTCACTCTTGTCTGATTGTTTCCTGGGTAGCATCTTCTCTTCTCTTTTCCCAAGATCATCCATACATTTCATTACATCTGCTAATGAATTGACACTGAGTTTCAGGACTTAATACATCAAGTTTCTAAATAATGGAAAAGCACCCTTATTTCAAAATGAAGAAAACTATTAATTTTTGCTACCCTGTGTGAACATGGAATGGAAAGAAAGTTTTGAAATATCTCCCAATTGAGCAGCTTCTCTTATTTTATAAATGAAAATTATTCATAATTATATATTTCTAGTAACACTCCCAAAACACGGATACAAATTTCTAACAGAAGACTGGGGACCATGAATAGGATCAAAATTCAGCTCCTTATTGCCTGAGTGACTGTGGCCACATCCCAGAGAGATATCTCTTCTGACAAATTATATACTTTCTTCATTGGCATTTCTGATTTTAAGTTCTGTATTGACCATTTACAAACCTTTCTTCTATAGGTAAAGGTTTCCCTCACACATATATGCTAGTCATTTCCGGTTCTAGGGGGCAGTGCTCATCTCCATTACAAAGTCAAAGAGCCAACACTGTCTAAAGACATCTCCGTGGTCATGTGGCCAGCATGACTGAACACCAAAGGCTCATGGAACACTGTTACCTTCCCTCCAAAGTGGTCCCTATTTTTCTACTTGCATTTTTACATGCTTTCAAATTGCTAGGTTGGCAGAAGCTGGGACAAGTAATGGGAGCTCACTCTGTTATGGGGTGCTAGGGATTCAAAACTGCCAAACTTTCTGATCGACAAGCTCAGCATCTTATCCACTGAGCCACCGCGTCCCTCTTTTTCTTCCATAGACATACTCTTTCAAACAAGCAGGGGAAGGAGGAAGGAAACAAGCAACTTTCCAGCTAATTTGTTACAGACTATTCTATCAGGACTTAATTACAATTGTAAAGTCAGGAAATAGATTCCATTCCCTGTACATTACTAATGCTCCTCAAATTCTCATTTATCATGTTGAAGGTTATGTAGAAATAATGTACAAGAAGCCCAAACACTTTTATTGTAATCATTCCCACAGTACATATCTGTAAGAGGCAAACTTCTTAAATCCCTTGGGTAATGTCAAAATTAAAATACCATTCAGATGGGATTACACAGAAAGTACAAAGTCTGAAAGAAAGAAAAAACCCTAAAGATAAAAACAGAGTCTCAAATCATAAATTATAATTTAAAAATCTTGTTTAAGCAGATACAAACTAAAATACTGGAGCATGTATTAAACACTGACCTTTCTACAAAACTTACCCAGTGCTACAGTGACACTTGGGATAGACAGTGTATTCAGGCTCTATAACAAGAGATCTTATCCATACCACCTCCTGCAACTCAGAGAGATGCCTTCAGATCTTTTCCATCAGCTTAGCTTGGAGGTGGTCCATTTGCTTGTCAGTTTTATGATAAAGTGCCTGAATGAATCAAAACTGCTTTAGGAGAGATTATAGGCCAGCAGTGGATTTTGGCCTGCTATTCTTTTTTCTTCACAGTGATCTCTTTTCTGTGTTCTCTGCTAACATTGTTCATTGAATAAGTTCAACTTGCTCCTACTCTTCCTTCAACCTGTTTCTCCTTTGCTCACAAACACATACACACTCCAAAAAGGGTTTACAAAGGAAATGAGACAATAAAAATAAAACATAACACCTTAAGGGCCTGTCACATAGGCCGACGGATGCAAAAAGTATGTAAAAAGGACAGAGCGGACGAGAAAATTTTCTATCCATTGTTATCCGCTCTCAAAAGTGTCCCAAATTTGCATAAAGAGAGTGGACAACAACGGAAAGGAATGGACGGGAGGAGGACGTAGCCAGGATGTAAAGCGGACGCTCCACGGAAGCCTAGCGGATGTAAGTGGATGGAAGCGGATGGCACATCTGCAGGGCTTCTGGGGGATCACAGCGAACCGGACGTGCAGCGAAAGGAGCGGATGCAGAGCGGATGCCTAGTGGATGACGCGGATGCAGAGCGGACGCCTAGTGGATGCCTCGCGGATGCCTAGCGGATGCCTAGCGGATGCAAAGCGTTCACTGCGCATTGCATTGCGTCAGCCCCGCGGATGTAAAAGGATGCAGCTCGCAAGCAGGTCACCATTCAGAGGAAAGACCTGCTGCCAGACACATCTCCAGCCAACAACCATGGGGAAGAAGAAGAAGCCTGTGCCATCTGCTGCCAGCCCTGGTAAGAAGGACAGCGCCACCATCCCACACCCTGGCCCTGACTCTGCTTCTCTGGGGCTTCTGCTGCTCGAGCTGACTCTTCTGGTGCTGGGGCTTCTGTTGACACTGCTCCTGGTGCTGGGGCTTCTGCTGGTGCTCACTCTGCTGGTGCTGCTCCTGGTCCTGCTGGTGCTCCTGGTCCTGCTGGTGCTGCTGGTGCTGCTGGTCCTGCTGGTGCTACTGGTCCTGCTGGTGCTCCTGGTCCTGCTGGTGCTCCTGGTCCTGCTGGTGCTCCTGGTCCTGCTGGTGCTGCTGGTGCTTACTCTGCTGCTGCTGTTCCTGGTCCTGCTGGTGCTGCTGGTGCTCCTGGTGCTGCTGGTGCTCCTGGTGCTGCTGGTGCTGCTGGTCCTGCTGGTCCTGCTGGTGCTGCTGGTCCTGCTGGTCCTGCTTTTGTTGCTACTGTTGTTGTTGCTGCTGCTACTGCTGGTGGTGTGGTGGAGCAGCTCCTAGAACCTGGAAGCCCCTCTGATGAGGGCCCAGAAGGCCCTGCCAGAGGGAGGAAGAGGCATACGCGAGAATGGGAGAGGAGGCAATACTCCATCGAAGAGGAACATGAGGATGAGGTGCTCGAATGGCTGAGGGAGAATAAGTACCTATGGCGGAAGGGACACAGGCTCTATCGAGACACCAAGAGGAAGCATGAGGCTTGGAGAAAGAAGGCGGAGAGCCTGGGCAACACTTCGGAGGTCCTCCTCGGGTGGTGGAAGCACATGCACACCTGGTACGGGAAGCTGCAGCTCAAGAAATCTGGCCAGGTCACGGTCAAGCTCACCAACCGGGAGACCTATGTGATGGCCAAGTGCAGCTTCTTGGAAGGTGAGATCCGCCACCAAGGAGCAGCCCCTCTCACATCCCTCTCTCTCAGGCAGCCTGCTGAGAGCCAGTCCTCTTCTGGCCAAGAGTCAGCTCCTGTGTCCAGGCAGGTATATGTAGAGCATCCTATGATGGAGAACCCCCTGACAGCTACACTCCCCGTGGCAGAGCGCATGGAGACCCCTGATGCAGTGGGAGGAAGGAGAGGGCACTTCCACCAGAAACCAACCCACCCCCATCCCCAGCTCCACCTCCACAAAAAGCAGGCAGAGAGCCAGACCCGAGGGGCAGAGCCACACTGTCCTGCTGGAATTCAGGGACACCATCAAAAACAGCGTAGATCTCCTCTCTCAACTGGTACACACCAATGTCCCATCCTCCAACCGCAAGCCCTTCCTCACCTATGTCAACCAGACCCTCATGAACATGTCCGAATCACAGTACCAGGTGATAAAGGACAGGATCACCGGTCTTCTGCACAACCCTCCAGACCCAGCTGAACCTGCTCCCACCCAGTCCAGGTCTGCTCCTCCACCCCAGGTGATGCCACAGCCCTTCCAAGGCTTTCCACAGGCCCTCACCTACCAAGGCTATGGCTACCAGGAGTTCCAGCCGCACAGGCAGCCCTTCCAAGTTCAGGCACAGGTTCATTGCAAGCCACCGATGCCACAGATGCCACCCAGGCCTCACCTCGCTCACCTGCAGACCAGACATCTCCACTACACTCCTCCTTCCTCCACCCCACAGCCAAACCCGGCCTCAGAACATCTGTCATCGGTCTTGGGACTGACACCCCATGTCATGGAGGAAGGGGCTCTCAACATCACAGGACTGAGCCATCTCTCTGAGAGCTTCCTCCACACACCATCCCCTGTTGTCCTCTCAGGGCCAGGCACCCCAATGGCGCCTCAGACCAGCACTCCAGCAGCAGCCACCTCCACAGCACCTGGACCCTTCACCCCTGAGACTATGGGCATGCCTCAGAGTGACTGAGAAGAGTGCCAGAGACTGGGTTGCTACCTGTTGACTTTATCTTTGCTTGGGACACTTTTCTTGGGGCATTTTGCTTTTACAGCTTGTCCAGGTCATTTCTCCCCCTTTTTATAGGAAATATAGGTTTTCCATTAGGTGTCCTATTGCATCCTCTAGGCATCCTGCAGACATCCTAAATATCCGAGATACGTCCCCTATATGAACGTTTTTTCCATTTTAATGCTTTGTATGCGAGCTGCATCCTCTTTCATCCTTTCTACGCCCATGCTACTAATGTTGCGTGTCCGTTTTGCATCCGTTTTGCTTTCTCCCTGTGTCCGTTTTCCGCTGGAGTGGATGCAAGTTGCGCGGATGCACAGCGGATGCCTAGCGGATATAGCGGACGTGTAACGGATGACTACAGATGTATAACGGATGTTCCCCGTATGCGTAGCAGATGTCTAACAGACGCATTGGATTCATTTTCTGCTCAAAACGTTTTGTGCACTTCAAAACTTTTTGAGTGGATGAAATGTCAGTAGGCAGATGCTGGACGGATAGATAGTAATTAAAAATGGACGCAGTGAGTACAGAACGGATGCATCACGTTAACCAACTGATGGCAAGTGTTTCTCTCCATTTTACATCCTCTTTCCATCCATTGGTGCTGTGTGACAGGGGCTTAAGCTTCTTCACAAAGTGAGTGTGCATATTTAAAAACTTAGTCCTATCCTCATATTTTCTGTCCAACATGTCAAGAGTAATAAGGAGTTTCTACTTATTAAGTAAGAAGTTTCTCTCTTTCCTTAGACATATGGATGATATAATAAGACACAGTCACAATTATCTCCATACCTAGAGATACCAGAGGCTCTTCAACATTCCCCACTTGTTTAATGGAGCATCTGAAGGTAATGTCTTAGTCTCACCTCAGACCAAGCCAAACTGAAAGTCTCATTGCAAGTATTTAAAATGGTCATTTTTTCTCAGAAAAAAAGTATATGAAGAAGTTGCTTGTAGCTGCTTTTTCTTCTTCCTGTGACTTTAGCTCTACAAAACAGAGTCAATGTCTCCTCTCCCTTCCTCACTAGAGTGTAGCAGCATCAAAAAGCTTCTTTTAAACACTCATCAAAGTATAAGTGAAGCAACAGCAACACTATGAATTGAAAACTAAGTAGCCACTATATGCCCAGACTACACCTCAGTAAAGTACCTAATAGGCCACTCAGTCAAAAGATCCTGTTGCCTTTATGCATCACTGTGTGCATTGCATGAAATTGTAGAAGAAGTGAAGGATGAGAAAGTGGCTGTTTTTCCTATTACTCTTTATTGAATTCAAGCTGACAATTGATTGCAAGCTGAGAGGAAAGTCGGAAGACAGTAACTGAGAGACTACATAAGATTGGTGATGCAAAGTGATTTTAACCTAATCTAATTGGCAAGTGTTTGGACAAGGAGATCTCCAAGCCCAAGGTCTCTTCCAACTGCTATTTTATATTCTATAAGCTAGGGATCTCTCCAGTTGTCAGTGCTCCAAAAAGCTTCCAAGAAAACATGGAAAATTGAATATTAGAGTCTATAAAAGAAGCAGATAATAAATTTGTTGGTCGTAGAGTTGGAATTCAATACAATTTTTCTTTCTGATTTTATGCCAAAATCTCCCCTTTTTCTTCCAGGATATCAACTCTCTTTGTACCAAAACATGATGAAGAACTAAATGAAGGCAAAACAATGATGGGAGGATGTAAATTGGATGTTTAATTCATGAATATTGGAAAGACAATTCCAGTTGGAAATTGCTAGATTTTTTATGCTTATTACAAAGAATAACAAAGGGATTAATATGTTTTCCATTCTGTGATGACAAAATCTATGCCATCTTCATCACTGCTTGTAGCATTTGCCTAAGCTTATGAAATTATTATTATGTTCTCATGAACCTAAAGATTCCTTGGCTTTTTCATCACCAGCAAAAATTCTACATTCATGATCTATTGAAGAAGTTGAAGCAATTAGGTGGATACTCAACAATAGTATATTAAATGAATTGATTTTTCTTTTCATATAAAAGATCCAGAAAGATAATTAGGTACAAAAGGGCAGCAAATCAATACTGAAGACACCTGGGTGGGGATGATGAACAATATTTGAAGAAAAAGTTTTGTGTTTACTTGAAGATAATGAATTTCAATTTAGCTTCTAGTATTACCTCATTATAAAATCATAATTTAGAAACTGGCTTGATACATGTACATAGAAGTTCTGGTGCTTCCAGGTTGATGATATAAAATATCGAAAATGAGTTTAACTATGGGCTGCAATTTGATTTCTTTAATATCTGTTTTACATTATAAATTAATGATACAATTTCTCATTGTAGCATGGGCATACTGGTCACCAAAGTGAGGATAATAAAAACACATTCTCCATAACTACATTCCAGCATTCAGCAAATGAAAAATAGTGTATTAGTCATTGTTCTTTTCTGGCTTTTCTTTTATTCCATGGAGAAAGTTTATTTCTAATTGGATAGATTCCAAAAAATTAACTCACAACTTAGCTCAGAATAATAGTACAGAAGTTGGAAGTGGTAACACCATCACTATTTAATTGAAAATACTGAAAAGTATTAAACAATCTTCTATGGCTTTTCTGCAGGCTAAATGCTGAGTAACAACTAATGTGAACATTTACTGAAATAAAATGAAACTGCTATTGTGACAAATGCCCATGAACCCCATACAGTAATTCTTAAATATGGGCAACCACAGGCTGCATGCAATTGGCATTTCCTACTTTGGGGTCCACAGAGCATCCCAATATCATAAGATTGAAATTAGGTAGCAAAGTTATTGATTTGAGGAGCATTTTTTTTCTTTTTAATTGGTTCAAGCCAAAAATAGTCCTAAATATGTTTACTCAATCACCGGAACAAAGCACAAAGCCCCAAATCATTTTGAAAATTTCCTGGGGGGAAATTATATTAATTTTCAAGAAAGAAAACTAATAGATAAAAGACAAGAAAAAGGGTCTTCTGAAAGTAAAAATATCAAGAAAGAAAGATTGAAATGGAAAAAGGAAAGAAAAAGTACATAAAATAGAGACAGAATGACAACTAATTTCTATTGGTACACTTATGAATTTAAAAAAACCATCAAAATATTGCTCTAAAGTTAACATTTGTCTACATTACTTCTATAATCTCACACAATTCTAATCCTCAGATCCCAAAATTAACATTTAATTTCTTCCAGTTTCTCTAAAAAAATCCAAAATTTGTTTCCAAGGAGAAACAAAAGTAGTCAATCTTTTATTCAAAGTCTCTGATTTATTCAATCAAAGATGTCAGTTTCACCAATTTCACCTTCAGTTGTAGATATTTATAGATCCTTCCATCTTTGTGCATATAAAAGGCTCACTGCTGGTAGATAAAAGCAAAGCTCTGTAAGATTTTTCCATTTGTTTGTTCATTTAAGCCCTAAAGAAAAATGTCTGATTTTCAAATGAACATTCACTTTTAAAATATTCTGTACTTTTGGACCTTTCCCAGTGATTCTCATATGTCATTGTATGATACTTCTGTGGCTCACCGAGTCCATAATAATGCCAACTGGTATGGCTTCAATGATAGAAGCATGATGACTCACATAGTTAGGATACTGGGTTGGAGGTTAGCAAGCCCATGTTCAAACCTGTGTTACCATGGGAGAGGATGAGTTCCCATCCTTCACTTCCTGCTGAGAACATGAAAGGAGCCCCCAACTGGACATCCAGTGGACAGTGATGATGTCACTGGCTAATCCTTTCAACCCAGTGCTTCTGACACAAGCGTGATGCAATAATTTGAAAGAATGGGGGAGAACATTCCCTAACCTGAAAAATCATCTAGTTCTATTTTAGGAACTATTTTCACATTAATACAACTGCAGAGAGATAGCTAGTGAAACTCTGCCTCTTTCACCATGGCCTCCAGTCCCAGTTTCTATTTCCATACTTGGAAGATTCAGAGGAAAAATCTTACTTTATGGCACATAACCCTCCTTTCTGGAAACTTGTTCAATAAACATTGTTAAAACCCCACAAAACCAACTTGCATAAAATATGCTCATCTCTTCACAGAGTGCTCATAAGAGATAATGGGTGAGGTGATAAGATTGTGATGATGGCATTAAAGAAACCAGAAAGTGAATATGGCCCTACTGTCACCTTGCATGTAATAATTATCGAATAGCAGAATGTTTCTCAAGTAGGGTGTTGAAATCTGAATTACTGCTGGCTCGAGGGTTTTAAAGACATTTGTTCCAGCAGCTCTTGATGGCACTTTAAATCAGTTTTCCACCAAGTTTCTCATAAGTCAATTAACAGACCAATCTTATTTATGTTTAATGTGAGGTAAATTTAATAGATCTAATCCTATATAAATGTGAACAGCACCCATCTGTCTCTAATGACAATTCCAAATTGTATCTTTTTCTTAATGCCTTAAAATCTTCTTTTTTTCCCTTGTTTCTTTGATGCGATGCATGTATCTGAAGAAAAGTTCTGAAAAATGAAAATGCTTGTGTGATTTAGAACATTTTTATCAGATAAAAAGTATTGTGCTCCTCTAATGTCACTTTAAGGATAAATTGCCCTAAGGGTAAATAGCTGAATAAAGGTCTCATTATCTGCTGTCTACTATCAGCCCAAACCTAAAACTATTTGTCTATCATAGGGAAACAATTGCACTACAATTTCTTGGAAAAAGTTTGGGCTAACAAATTCCAAGAAACTTGCAAATAATACTAGTCAGAGAAAACCAGTTGCAGGATGGACAACTTGTCATGGCCAATTCATCATGGCCAACTCACCACAGCCAACTCACTGCAGGACAACTCACCATGATCAATTCACACAGGACAACTCATTGTGGGACAATTCAACAATTCAATTTAATTATTTAAAATAGTTAAAACATTATTTTAATTTTTGTCATCCACATTTCATTTTGTCCCTTCTTTGGCATCCTTTCTTTAATGGTTTCATTCCACAATTTCTTTCATATTAGTGTAACTCTTGTCCCACAGCGAGTTGTCCAGTGGCAAATTGGCCATGGTGAATTGTCCCATGGAAAGTTGGTTGTGCTGAGTTGGCCATGGAGAGTTGGCTATGGTGAGTTGTCATAGACTCCATCAGTTGTTTTTCCAATTTTTATTTAATGCATTAAATCCTCATTATGTTTTTACATGCCTTTTTAGAAGTCCTTGCAATACTTTCATATATTCCAAACAGATGGTGTTAAGAATGTATAGGTTTTGTTTCTAGTCATCATCCCTTCTTATTTCCTAATGTAGCCCATGCATGAGGCAGTTTGGAGGTATATTTAAATCAATTCTAGGCAACTCATGCCCCATTGTGCCATCATTTCAGAGATATTTCTTCTGTGAACAGAGAACAGAAGGACCAAGGACAGGGGAAAAAAGCAGTGGACCAGGAGTTACTTCTGACTTCCTGCCAGCTATCAGCTTCCCATTAAGTTTCCTTGTAACAATCTGTCCAGGAACATTGGAAATCTTCCCTTCCCTTCTCCTCCCTCTCCCTCCCTTCCGAGTAAATGGCTGCTGCTATGTGGTGGAGGGAATGAAGGATTACCAGACAGCCTGGGAAATTGTCACAGAACAAGATAAAGCTCTCTTGACCACAGCAAAAAATAATAGCACTGAAGCAGCAACAACATTCCCAAATTTCATTCCCTCAGATGTTATGGGTCCCAAATTTTGGACACATTCTCTAAGTTGTGTACATTAGACCATTTGAGGTACCTTGGTTCAAAAATTGTTGCTCTGTTTTACCAAATAACAGATTATGGCAAAAAGAATGTTAGTAGTAAATAGACGCTTAGATGTTGTTGTTTTGTCTATATGTTACATTTGGCAAGAACTGTCCTTATTCCAAACTATCTTGTATATTATTGCTCTGCTTCTCTTAAAGACAAACAGAAAGATAGAGAAATATCAATATTACTTGATTACTTACTGAAAAAAAGTGTATGCTTTAAAACAGTCAAGGTAAGCTTTTGTAAATCACTCTTAAAAGTAACAACAGAGATTTTGAAAATAAAACTGTCACCAAAACTATCTGGAATTAGCAACATTTCTGCTTTATATAGGTCTGTTTGCTTCAGAAGAAATTAATTGCAAAAAAGTGTAGAGCAATTAAGCTTCTGATTCATGTGTTGGTGCTCCCTTACAATAGTTAAATTGACACTACTCCTTTGCGCATTTATATTTTATCACACTGAGCCATCATAAAGCCATTTTCAATATACCCTTAAAGCTGTAAATTAATCAGTTTTGAAGAGGGGTTGTTTTGCTCAGAATGGATAACAATCTTCTGGACTAAATTCATTCTTAAAATAATTTGGTTGAATGAATTAAATTATAGCAGAGATATACTCAAATCCAGGGCCTCAGATGTGTATTTCTAAGGAATCGAATATTTGAATGAGGAATAAAATATGAGGTTTTAATTTGGTACTTCACCTTTTTTGCAGTTATTGGCAGCACTTGACACAAAGTAATATTTACTTCCCTTTCAAGATGTTCTCTTCTTTTTGTTATTCCAAAACAAATTGTTTGTCTTGTTACGGAATAAATTGGCTCTAAATAAAACATTAGTACTAGCAATTGCACTTAGAGTTATATACTGCTTCATAGAGCTTTATAACACTTTCTAAGCAGTTTACAGAGTCAGCATATTGTCCCCAACAATCTGGGCCCTCATTTTAACAACCTCGGAAGCATGGAAGGCTGAGTCAACCTTGAGCCAGTCAGGATTGAATTCCTAAAAGTGAGCAGTCAGCCTGCAATACTGAATTCTAACCACTCTGCCACCACTGCTCTTACAGAGTCAAAAAATGAATGTTGTTATTTCAATAAAAACATGTTAAGAATTATTTAATATTATGATAATTGAAAAGGGTTGTGTGCTTGGGGGGATGGCCCAAAATTTCCTAGGGAATCTTGAATACTATCTCAATAAGCCTTAAGTATACCAGTTAAATTACCAGTGTCACTATTATCATCATCCTCATTATCATCATCTCATTAATCTGCCACTTAAGATTTTGCTTGCTTGCAGTAGAATTAAGTTTAATGTTCATTTTCTTATTTCTCTTAATGTTCATTTTATTATTTCAGTGTTCTTTCATTTATTTTTAAAATGCTAGCAACTGCTTTTGTTAGATGCATTGAACTATCTTAGAAAAACATAATATTTTAAAAATGGATATATAAATAACTCTGCATTGCCTTAAAGATGAGAACTTTCCTTTGCATGTGATCAGGATACTTGACAAAAACAGTAACAACTGTTTCCTTACTGTAACTAAGCTACGGAAAGCTATTTTTAAAAGTAACTCCAAATTCCACCTAATATCATAGATTTGTTCACAGATCTGTGTTTTTATTATTATTATTATTATTATTATTATTATTATTATTATTATTATTCCAGATATTGGTGTTAATTTTGATCTATAGTTTCCTGGGTCTGTTTTTTTCTTCTTTGTTTTTCTAGCATGGTAGCCATTCTTTAGCAAATAGAATCTATCAAACCAAGGATAAATAATTTGCTTGAAGATAAAATCCATACCAAATGCCTTTACATTTTTATTTTTCATTTTAAAAGTACATGGGAAAGAATAGGAAATAATATGTTGAGTAAATTTAGAGGCATACATGTCCCTTCTAAATTTTAGACCATGCCTTATGGGTTTTTTTTCCTAATTTGTTTCATTTGGTAATATTCAGAAAAAAGGATTTTCTTATTTGCCTGGCATTGTAGAAAGTTATATATTTAAAAATGACTTAACAGTAAATTTAGGAAAGAAACATGGCAAATTTCCATGTTAATTGGTTCAGAAGGGGTTGCTAAATATCTTTAAAGTTGATTTGGAGAAACCAAAAATAAAAAAGAGGTAAGATCATGAACTATGAACTTTTTATAAACATAAACAGAAGTGTAAAGGAACTGAGAATCTCTTGTCTTAACAGCATTTTTAAGCTCTCAGTTTAATTATGTGTAATTATGAGTCACCAATTTATAATTTTTAAGGGTGAATGTTATGAGCTTGTCTGGTCGTGTTATGTACTTTTCTGATATTGCTTTGTTCCAGTAGAGTCCGTATAACCTGGTGTTGCTTCCACTGTTAGTAAGGACTAATCTTTAGGTACTATCTTTGACATTCCAATTATGCATGGTTACATAGAACAACTAGACAGTTAATATAACATAAAAGAATTGTTAGATGAGACTAGCATCTTAACATTGTAGGACCAAAATTCTATCTAACTTACTCCATGAGGGTTAAGGAGCTTGACTCTACTGAATGACAACAGTGAAATGTGAGGTTTATTTTTTCCTGATAGAAAAGGGGTTAGTAAAGAAAGAATATAAAATAAGCCATCAGACAGTTTTCAAGTGATGTTTACAATTCAGTAACAAATGATAATTTAGTCAAACATTATCTTTAAGATCCAAATAATATGAGGAAGAAAAAAAGTAAAATTAAGAAGGTTACATGAAGGTGTTGCAATATTTTTTTTTCATCCCTTTGATCTATTTATTTTGCAATTTCATCTTAGTATATCATTAAAAAAATATTAGCACCATGCAAGTGTGCATAAAACATCATTTCCATATTAACATGGGTGGGCTACTATGGGTTTGGCCAGGTTCAGGAGAACCCATAGCTAATGTCATGGCTGGCTCAGCGAACCACCAAATCCCACCCATAGCTGGCCCCACCCATCCCACTTTGCCCCATCCCTCCTAAGGGTCTCCACGCAACATGTTTTGGATGCGAGCTAAGTACAGAGCTCACATGGAAGTGAAAAACGCCCCCCTGGAAGTTCTCAAAGACCAGAAACATGCCTCTGGAGCCTGGTGGAGGCAGTTTTCACCCTCCCAGAGGCTCGCAGAAAGTATTCGGAGCCAGGGGAGGGCAAAAATGGCCCTTCCCCCACCATGGTGCAGGAGGCCAACTCGTCCATGCCCATTATGGCCACGTCCGCCCAGCAACTGGGCAGAGAACCCATTGCTGAAAGGTTTGAAGCTCACTCCTGAATTAGCAGTGTTAGTTGGTACCAGCCTTAACCATATTTCAATTTTAACATTAATCTTCACCCATCCTTTTTAATACTTTATGTACTATGGAATATTTTTTTATTAATTATGGTTTGTTTTGAAATTATTCCATTTCCTGTCAGCTTCACATGCACACTCTTTATGATGAATGCTCACAATAGGAATCAAATTTAATACTTTAAACTCCAAGATTGATTACTACACTTTTTATATCTCAGTGGAATGCAAAATTGTAATAATGATCTGAAGGACGGTGTAAGGAGTGCATTAATTACTTTTACAGATGATACTAAATTAAGAGCTGCTTGACTTACCAGTGAGAAATAAGAAAAAGAAAGGGATCTATGAAAGTGAGAAATAAAGTAAGAGCAGGAAATAATGCAAATCAGTTTGGAAAGCTGAAGGAAAAACATTATATTGAAGAATTAGTAATCCAAAGTGCAGATATGTTCAGTAACTACACAATTTATGCAATGTAGGAACATAAAATCTGAAAATGCATGGAAACTTCACATGCATTTATTCTTTTAAAGTGCTCTTCAGTGCCAATCAGGTGATTCTGAATAAGTTTCACATGTTCCTTGCTTGATTAAAGCTTTTTCTTCATATGGATAGTATAAGACTGTGCCTAGACTACTCAGGCAGCCTTGGGTATGTCATTACCAAGAGGCCATCAAAAGTTGGAAAAGATTCAAAGGAGGTCAGTATAAGTGATTAAGCAGCTGGGAGAAATGATTTATGAGGGAGATTAAAAGGGCATAAATGTTCCATATATACCATGTAGCAAAATTATAACTAAATTATGATCTGTAATGCAGGTACTCCTGAGACCTGTCTAAAGATCACAGATTAAACATTCCAGGTTTTATGGCAAAATACTCCTGCTTCTTATGATTTTCCCACATTCAATCAAAACAAACTACATGATTACACAAATAGTATTTTTTTCCTGTCAGAGGTATACAATAAGGTAAAACATCTAACCTATGGGCAATCTGGAAAATATTTGTATAATGCACCATTACAAATTTACCATTACATAGTGGCACTACCCCGAGATTGTACAATGCAAAAACAAAACTAAAGAGCATATATAGCATGGATTATCACATACGTTTTCTTTGTATTTCAAGAAATTTCTGAAATAGTTCTTCATAGCATATGTGAAGAACTTGTCAACATGCATAAACAGCACATAATAGTGTTATGTTATGTAAAACTCTCCCTTATGTTGTACTTAATTTCAGATGATTATATGAATATGTCCATGTTACTTTCTTGGTAACAATATGGAAGTAGTCTCTCATTCCTCCTTTTTTCTGAATTCTCAATCTTTTCTACACCTTGATGATCTCTTGGTTGTTTCCCATTCAATGACTAAATAGTCTGTCTCTGCTTAGATTTGGGTTTTGTTTGTTTACAAGTTCCAAATCACTTTTCCTTTAGCAGTTCAAACTCTTGTTTAGATCATTCACCGTGAGATATTTATAGCTGTTGTGGGAAATACCACTATCTTACAGGTTTAAATACAAAATACGTGGCTTGTTTAAAGTTTACTATTTAATGTTGATAACTAAAACAAAAAACAGGTCTTCAACAATTCAAAAAGGTTTTCAACAAAAAACATCTTCAACAATTTGGCAAAATGTAGGATTTTTCTCATTGCTGAGAATATTATTCATTAAAGTAAAAAAAAAAAAATAGCACGGGCAGAGCTAAATCAGAGACCATACTGGTATATCTATGGAGTCCATTCATTTAACAATCAAAATATTGACAGCTTGGGAGAAAAATGTTTCTATGTTCCAGTCCCTGGCTTAGCTTTGTCATTAATGTTTGCCATGCAAGGTGTTCACCAAATCATGTCTTATTTATCATTGTTTCATAATACACTTTATATACCACACCCTGCTGATTTTATTGTATGAACTATAAATTTTGCTCTGTTTCTTTTATGCATTTGCTTTAGTGTTTTTATTTTTGTTACGAGCTACATTTATGTTTTTTTAATATGGTTTAGGATAAAATCTGAATTTTCTTCAATAGAAAGATAGACAAGAAATAGATATTATGCATCTAAGAAAAAAGTATGCTCCTTTTTTAAAATTTAAAAATTAAATTTTAATTTTTTAAATGTTCATACTGTAACTTGCACTCTATTTAGGAAAATAACTCAATGCCCATTTTGGTGCAAAGAAAGCCACCTTCTTCACAACCTTGTTGCAAAATATTACTGTCAACAAATTATACTCCAAAGCATCATTTCAGACAAGTGACTGTCTAATCTCTTCTTAAAAACCTCCAGTGATGAAGCACGTACAGCTTCTGAAGGCAAGCTTGGTTAATTGTTCTCACTGTTAGGAAATTTGTCCTTAGTTCTAGGTTGCTTTTCTCCTTAATTAGTTTCCATCCTTTGTTTCTTGCCTTGCCTCCTGATACTTTGGAAAATAGGTTGACATCCTCTTCTTTGTGGGCTATATATAATTGGAAAATTTAGACTTAGCAGGGTTTCCAGAATTCCCGACATTGTTCACTTCTAGTGACTGCCCTGGACAAGACATTTCAGTTTTCTTGGCAATACTTTCCAGAAGAGGTTTTCCATTGCCTTCTTCCTAGGTTTGAGAGAAAGTGACAGATCCAAAGTCAAGTGGCTGGCTTTGTGTCTAAGGACCAGAACTTCTAATCTCCCCATTTCTAACCTTATGCCTTAACCACAATACCAAACTAGCTCTCAACATCAGCTACAGAGAGGTATTTTATTTTGCTAATCTGTCAGAACTAACTTATAAGTGCTTGTTTGACCATTTTAGAAGATATTAGAGTATTCTTAAAGCCATTCAATGTGATAACAATATGTCATGAAGGGTACTGTGGCATGACATAATTGCTTGCTATCTATTAATTGGACCTGAATCAATGCCACCTAATTTTAGTTGTGATTCTTCTCTGATGTCCTCTACCTATGGTATAGTCAAACAGGACATGCAATATGCTTATTGCCTTTAGGTAGCAGAGGAGAAAAAGAAGAATTGACAGCAATATAATAAATGGCAAAAATTAAATACATTGAATTTTACATCTTATCCAAAGTATTCATCAATTGTTACTGATTTGCAATATTGATTTGCAATATGCCATAAAACAAACAAGATAAGAAAAATCCATGTAACTCTTTTATATCAAATCTGCTTTCTGGATAGGTGTATGCTATGACCAATGCCTGTTTAAGTACCTTATAAATATTTAAGACAATTAATTAATACAGCTTGCTTTCCTTAAAAAAATCAACCTTTGTCGCAGACAAACACTTTTAATTGACTGGCTATAAAAAACAACAAGCAAAGAAATGTTTTTCAAATCACTACTGTTGAAAACATTGCTGCTTAAATCAACTAGGCTTTAAGTATATTGTATCCCAAATCATTTGTGAAGGAAGCCTTTAGAATATATTTATTTTGTTATTTGGAAATTGACTAGTAATGATCACATTACAATATATTTATTCCTTACCAAGCAAAAGATGGAGGTAAAGAGAATTTCATGCAAGTTTTTCTCTCTTCGCTTATTATTCTCAATATTCAGAGAACATTCTTAAGATTCAATCTTATTCCCTTAGATAAAAACAGTAACCACTGTGATTTTTTAAAACAATCAAATTTGTGCCTAGATTTATACCAAACAGAAAAAAAGAGTAATATGGACAATTTTAATGTATCACATCATAGTAAAGTTGCTACACTTGCAATTTTTTTAGTAAATATGTTTTACTAGAAATAATACCATCAGTACATCCTTCACTATTTACACAAATAAACATTATCAGTTGGAATTCACTAATGCAGCCTCTAGTTAGACATACTCAATTATGTTCCTCCTTTCTTAATATAGGAAAAACATTATAATTTATATTTGCATGTTTTGAATGAGGGTATCATTTTCCTGCTTTTAACTTTGCCTCTGGGCATCAATCAATAAAAATGCATGTTGGTATGACAGATGGAGGTAAGAATTTTAATTCTTGCTCTTGGGATTCACTAGATACTAGCACTATAAGGAAATAGCAGCCTATTTCCGTAAGCTTGAATAACTGCATTCAGATTATTGCCTATATATACAAAGTAATCATAGTCTTTCTCTTAATTGTCTACAAACTGTTTTGTGCTTATTGCTTCAATTCTTTGCTTATGACAGGAATTGCTTGTAACTTTTGCCTCAGACTCCAAGAAATCTTGAGGAAAAATATAACAAATTGTAGCATTCTCTTTGACAGTTTCCAGTTATTGTAATCTACTCTACATGAAATTGTTTAATGAATCAAGTTTTTATTATGGTCATAGACCCAGCATAAGGTAGATGGAATACAAACAATGAACAATTTTAAAAAAATATTTTATAGCTTTTATACTTTAATATACAACATCCCAGAGTCCTTCTGTCAGTCCTTCAGCTCTTAAACAAACAAACAAAAGTCTAAAAAATAATCAAAAATGAGCCATGGTGGTGCAGTGGTTAGAGTACAGTACTATAGGCTACTTCTGATGTCTGCCAGCTGACTGCAATTTGGCAGTTCAAATCTCACCAGGCTCAAGGTTGACTCATCTTTCCAGTGTGGGTAAAATGAAGACCCAGATTGTTGGGGGCAATATGTTGATTCTGTAAACTACTTAGAGAGGGTTGTAAAGGACTATAAAGTGGTATATAAGTGCTATTGCTATTGCTAAAGGGAGAGGTGAAACATTAAATGAATAAAGGAAGCATACAAATGAATGCGTAGGTAATATATCACAAGTAATTAACTAGATGGTCATAAAGACTGATTTGAACCTGAATGATCATTAAGATTAGTTTGAACCTGGAAACTTTGGATGAGATGACAGGATTAGTGTCTGCAAACAGCAAGGAAGTGTACCCTGGGTATATATATAGTAATAGTGAAAGTTATTTACTGGTATTGTTGTTATGTTATTCAAAGGGAACACAAGGTGACCAAAACAAGTATAATTGTTGTCTGATTAAAAATTTGTTTTTAATTGTAATTAAAATTAGTTATGTACCTGTTTCTGTTCGATTAGTAAACACATTAAAGACATGGAAACCAACCTCATCATTTTTATTGCATTTATTTTCAATGAAATGCAGATAACTCCAATTTTTTTTTTTCATGAACTCTCTAGAAGACCTTAGGCAAAGTACTGACTTCAGCTTCGACTCATCTGACATCAGCAGTATGATAATAATGACCTATTTTACAGAAATGTACTTGTGCTAATCCCCAAAAGCTAAGAAAGGCAGAACTAGGTTTAGTATTTAGATCTAAGACCTATTAAGGTTATAGATTATAAAGTGAAGTTGAAAACAATTCATTAAAAGTGTTGTGGTCATCTATTTGTCAAGAAAATGGCATGGAGACATTAATAAAATCACCAGAAGTAAAACCTAAAAAGAGATTTAGACAAATTAAAATTATTTATAAATATTTGTTGGATTAGGGCAGGGGTGTTAAACTCGCAGCGGATGTTCATAGGAAGCCTAGTGGATGGAAGTGGATGGAAGTGGATGACACATCCGAAGGGCTTCCAGGGGAGAATAGCGAAGCGGACGTGTAGCCGAAGGAGCGGATGTGTAGCGGATGATGCGGATGCATCACGGAGACCTATAGGATGCATAGCGGATGCATAGCGGATGCGTAGCGGATGCAAAGCGGTCACTGCGCATGCAGGGAGGATGAATTGTGTCAGCTCCATGGATATAAAAGGATGCAGCTCACAAGCAGTCACCATTCAGAGGAAAGACCTGCTGCCAGAGACATCTTGAAAGAACACCACGGTTCGTCAGTCAGGGAAGAAGAGAAAGCCTGTGCATACTCCTGCCAGCCCTGGCAAGAAGAACAGAACCACCATCCCACCCCCTGGCACTGACTCTGAAGCTGCTGGTGCTTCTGCCACTGCTGCTGCTGGTGTTGCTGCTGGTGGTGCTGCTGGTGGTGCTTCTCCTGCTGTTGCTGGTGGTGCTGGTGGTGCTGGTGGTGCTTCTCCTGCTGCTGCTGCTTCTGGTGGTGGTGGTGCCTCTGGTGCTTCTCCTGCTGGTGCTGATGGTGAGTGCCACCTTGAGGCCAGGTTCCAGGCTGGGCCGGAAGCTGGTGTTTGCCTTGGTCTGTTCTGAAAGTAAGATGCAGGCGAGTTGCTCCCCCTTTTTATAGGCAGTATAGGTTTTCCGCTAGGCATCCTCTAGGCATTCTCTAGACATCCTTAATATCCGAGATAGGTCCCCTCTGTGAACGTTTTGTCCATTTTAAATGCTTTTTTTCCATGCTGCATCCGCTAGGCATCTGTTCTGCATCCGTTCTGCATCCGTTCCACTTCCTCCCTGCCTCCGGGCGGATGCGAGTTGCGCAGATGCATAGCAGATGCCTAGCAGATATAGTGGATGCGTAACGGATGCGTAACGGATGCGTAATGGATGCCTAGCGGATGCGTAGCGGATGCAGAACAGACGAACTGGATACATTTTCCATGCAAAAGTTTTGGGCAGCCCAAAACTTTTGGAGTGGATGAAACGTACATAAACGGATGCTGGACGGATAGAGAGGAAGCCAAACGGAGGCAGTGAGTACATCGCGTTTTCGAACGGATGGCAAGCTTTTTTGTCCGTTTTACATCCTCTTTGCATCCGTTGGTTCAGTGTGACATGGGCTTAAGATCTTTTTTAAAAAAACAAAAAAAACCATGAATTGATCTGAAGTGATATTTCAGTGTTTTGTTTTAGATAGACTTGCTGCTGTTTGATTTGATTCAAGACTTGACTGAGGCATTGTACAAACAGAACACATGTGGTTGGACTTAGTATAACACATTTTTACAGCAGTCTTGAAAAGCCTGAATTCTGGAAAAAACTTAACACATTGGACTTCTTGTGTTCTACACTACAAAGAATTGATCAACTCTTATCATAAAATGAATGAAATCATAAGTCTGTAACCATAATATAAAATCTGACTACGCTATATGGTATATGCAAGTATATATAATGGAGAGGTGGTGATGGTAAACTGTTTGTGGTCTCATCTGAAAATCAAGCACAAGTGTTAAATCTAAAACCTCTGTTAAGCCTTTTATTCTCCAGAAGTCTGCTGTTTGCAAGAGGTGTTACCAAAAATAAAGAAAATAAGAGAAAGAAAAATAGGTAGTTGACTTTATAGTGATATGTCAATGGAGAAACTGGTAGCCTTTTCACTGCTGGATACAGTCTTACTGCAGATATATACAAAGCATTCTAACCTTGAAGCAGGCCATTCTGATGTTGGATGCTTTGTTCCAACATAAGAATGGGTTGTTTTGAAAGCTCTAAAAATTGCCTGACTTGAAAAAAGCTTATTTTGAATGTTCCACTGATGGAATATTTTGTGAAACCCTGCACTCCGAACCTGCAGATCCTCTCTGGAAAAAAAAAACTTTTTAGAACAATAATAGCAAGAATTGTCCTTAATCTTCAATATAAGAAAGGTATTGAAAATCATATCTGCCTTACACTCCACAATAAAATTGGGTTTCATTAATGAATTAACAAGTGGTTTCTTTTTTTTAGAGAGAGAACTGCTTAAAAATTTAAATTTTATCATAAACAGAATTGGCTAAAAACTTTAATTGAAAACAATGAAAATGAGAGAAAATAAATAGCTTTACCCAGCCAAGCAGAGAGCCTGGCATTTTTATAAATCTGCATCTGAATCTTTGTATTACCTAATCATATGTTAGTACTAAATTACGGTTGCCATCTGTGCTTCTGAATAACAGGTAGATAAACCTCTCCAAGTTTTGAATAGCTATGGTTACCAAATTTGGCCAGTGCAGATGAATGAGAACATTATTTAAAAAAAAAAAAAGAGTTATCAAAAACTGCATCTATTTTTTTGAAACACGATGTAAACAATTTGAGTTTTTTTTTAAATGTAGAATGTAGGAAGAGGTGAAACATATACCCAAACTTAATGCTGACAAGATATTGCAAATTTGTCATTTCCCAATCCTACCTAATTTTATCAAAGGATGTAATAATTACATCATTTCCAAATTTGTGTCTCTGTGGGCATGCCTTTGAATCAGTATTGATTTCTGGGGATTGCCTGGACTGGTTGCTCTGTTTCCTTAGCAGGATTTCAGAAGTGGTTTGCCCTTGCTAGCTTCCTAGTTAGTTTGAGAAAAAGTGACTGGCCCAAGGCCACCCACAACCTCTCAGCTTCTAGCCTGATGCCTTTAATCACTACACCAAACTGGCTGGCTGTCATTCAAATAGGTTATCCAAAAAGGCAACTTTTGCCTGGTTTCTATATCCGAACAACCACAAAAACAGCATCCTATTGCAGTTTCTATAATTCGGGCTACCAGAGATGGATTGCAAAAGTCTAGATGATCTCTAATAGGAGTAAAGAGTTGAAGGTTTTTGCATCTAATGGTCATCCAGGTTTTTACAACCCAGATCTGGAAGTGCATCACATAGAACATTGAAATAATGCTAATTAATCCAAAAGTGTTTGAAAGACCCCTCTTCGTGGATATTTGTAAAAGCTTCAGATTATTAGTTTGCTTTACTTGTGTGCCATTTTAATCTTTCCCAGAGGTAAACAACTAAATAACTATTGCATTTGTATCTCCTCAACAGTCACTGCTTGTGCTGCTCTCTTGCAGCTTTGTTCTATGTATTATATTAAGAATGTTATAAAAACTTCAATCAGAATAGAGCTGAAAGGAACCTTGGAGGTCTTCTACTCCAATCTCCTGGTCAAGCAGGAGACCCTATACTATTTCAGACAAATGGCTGTCCAGTCTTTTCTTAAAAACTTCAAGTGATGAAGTACCTATAACTTCTGAAGGCAAGCTGATCCACTGGTTAATTGTTCTCACTGTTAGGAAGTTTCTCTTGAATTCCCGGTTGCTTGTCTCCTTGATTAGTTTCCATCCATTGTTTTTGCCTTGCCTCTGGTGCTTTGGAAAATAAGTTGATCACCTCTTCTTTGTGGCAGCCTCTCAAATACTGGAATACTGCTATCATGTCATCCCTAGTTCTTCTTTTCTCTAGACTGGTCATAACCAATTCCTGCAACCATTCTTCATATATTTTTGTCTCTGGGTATTTAATCATATTAGTTGCTCTTCTTTGCACTTTTTCTAAAGTCTCAACATCTTTTTTTGTAATGTGATAACAAGAACTGGATGCAACATTCCAGGTGTGGTCTTACTAAGGATTTATAAAGTGGTACTAATACCTCACATGATTTTGATTTTTTGCCTCTGTTTATATAACCAAGGACTGTATTAGTTTTTTTGGCTGCTGCTGCACATTGCTGACTCATGTTTAAGTGATTGTTCATCGGAGTTTAAGGACACGGTTACTGTTTTTTAGGCAGGTTTCACCAAATTCACTTTTGGTTTTTCCTGCCTAAGTGTAGAACTTTGCTTTGCTCCACATTAAATTTCTTGTTGTTGGATAGGGCTCATTGTTCAAGTCTGTCAAGATCTTGTTGGATCCTAATATTGTCTTCTGGGGTGTTTGGCTATTCCTGTCAGCTTAGCGTCATCTGAAAATTTGATGAGTTCTACTTTTACTCCCTCATTATGCTAGAGAAAAGTTCCCTGAAGATGGGTCCAAAAGCTCAGAATATAAAACCTGTGGTCCTGGTGACCAACCCAGACTGGATCCCTCATCTAATTTATTTATAGAAATAAAGTATTAAGAATACTGGGTCTGAGGTGGAACATTATGGTACCCCATTGCTTACTTCCCTCCATGTAGATGTAGTACCATTACAGACTATTCCTTGAGTATGGTTTGTCAGCCAGTTACAAATCAATCTGGTGCTCATGTTGTCTATCCCACATTTTTCTAGCTTACCAAGAAATAGGTTGTGATCTCCTTTGTTGAATGCCTTATTGAAGTCTAAGTATAATATGTCTACAGCATTTCACTGGTCTACTAATTTAATTACTATATCAAAGAATAAAATGAGATTGGTTTGACATGATCTATTTTTAACAAATCTTGGACAGGAGTAGGAAGATGGATATAGAGAATTGGAAGGTTGGGCCTGTTTGGTGGCTAAATGTTGATGTTGCTGTGCAAAGAAGTATATTCTAGAAGATCTGGTGTCTATAAAGATTTTGGTGTAGCCAGGCCTCTGATCCTAACAAAAAAAAAAGCATGCTCTGCAGATCGTTGAACAGACTGGAGAAGAGAGTGAATTGGGGGATGAAATAAGCAGTGGTGATAGTAAACTTGTTGTAGGACTGAGAGTCATATTTCTGCTCTTAATGAGTGTTGGTTGGAACATCCCAGTAGACAGATAGGATAACTGTTACTACCATCATTATAAATTATTTGCCGAACATCAACAAGGAGTGGAGCTCAAGGGTACCGACTGAAATAATGGCTCTGGTTTGTTGTGGAATCAGTAGAACAGCAGAATAAGCACCCAGAACTGGTGGTTGAAACTCAAATTTAAACAGAGGTTAGGTAGTCATCTGATGGGGATGCTGTTACAGTGATTTCCTTGTACTAGATGAGGATTAACTAAATGTTTCTCATTGTCCTCCAACCCTTAATTCTATGATTCTAAACTTGACCAAAAAGTCCATTTCATCTGAGAGGCTAGCATAAATGTATAAAGATGTGAATTGAATGTGTAGTACTACATTAATATAATTTATCTTTATTTCTAAGGTTGAAAAATTGTACACATACAAATGCATTTTTTTTTTCATTTTTGTGATTGTGCTAAAATAGAAAATGCTATATTTGTACCTACTGAAGTACCTATTGAAGTAGCAGAAGCTAGGTTTCCATAATAATATGGTACCATTCTGAATTGAGCACTTATTTTACTTTCTCTTCCTTTACTGAAATTTCAATTAAACCACACCTTTTAGGACTTCACAACTGCTTCAAGCCAACAACAGATAGCATTCATTTATTCCCAAATGTCTCCTCAATCCATTTCAACTAACTATTGATGAATCATTACATTGAGTTGGTGAAGTGTCTCCTATTGAAAATATATAACTCTTGATTTTGTATGTCTCTGTGTTTACTTATCTAAGCATTTTCTACCAGCACTGGGAGAATATGTTACATGGCCATTGTTTTGCTTTATTTATATCTTCTTTTGTGATATATGTGTTATTTGGGAGAATTATTTTTTATTCCATTATTTCAGACAACTGAAGATACACACACCCTATGCATTAATAGAGCAAATGATATTATATAGCAATAATGCTTCAGAGCACTTAGTGGCAGCTATTATCTTTAATGTCCAAACAGATTTATTCACTGGCTAGTGAAGAGTTACAATCATTAAGCTTGTTGTCTTTGGAATCAAGAGCTAATCTTGTTAGCGATTATATCTCCAGAATGAATTGCATTAACATAAATACTCAATAGGATGGACAGGTTTCCAGATTACACTGACTTTGGAGAATGGAAGTACAATTCCTTGCTAATATCTTTGGAAACAAAGCCTCACCTTTGCCATGCAATTAAAATCAAACTGGGTCTGTTTGAAAGGAAAAATAAGGATGGAAATATGGCTTTCCCAAAATAAACTTTAAAAAAAGAAGATACAATTAAACATTGTGGAATTCAAAATGGCATAAATACTACTGAGGTTGAAATGAACAGAGATCTCACTGATTTTCTTTCCTAACTTCTAAACTTATTTAGTTTCATCAAACTTCATCTAGATCATTCCCATATGGTTTGAACACTGAGTTTCATGAAAAATAGATGGATTTATCCAGTCCACGTGATTTTTGGAAAACTTCATTTCTCCTCAATCCATTTCAACTATTTTTAAAAGGCATAAATAGGACCTTAAATTTGTGTGTGTGTGAATGTGTGTGTGTGAGTGTGATATTTTTCACACTGCATGCACTTATAAATGTTTTTTATCTAAAAATTTGTGAATAAAAATATGTTTATACCATTTAAAAAAAATAAAAAGTGTATAGTACATTTTGGAGAACTCTTAAAAATGACAGGCCATAATATCCCAGATGATAGGTTCAAATCAGTATAGATCTTGGCTGCTAAAGCCCCTGTCACACAGCACAAATGGATGGAAAGAGGATGTAAAATGGAGAGAAACACTTGCCATCCATTGGTTAACGCGATGCATCCATTCTGTACTCACTGCATCCATTTTTCATACTATCTATCCGTCCAGCATCCGTCTACTGACATTTCATCCGCTCAAAAAGTTTTGAGCTGCACAAAACTTTTTGAGCGGAAAATGTATCCAACGGGTCCATTAGACATCCGCTACGCATATGGGGAACATCCGTTAGACATCCGTCGTCATCAGTTACACGTCTGCTATATCCGCTAGGCATCCGCTGCGCATCCGTGCAACTCGCATCTGCTCCAATGGAAAACGGATACTGGGAGGAAGTGAAACGGACGTGGAACGGACATGCAGCATTAGTAGCATGGATATAGAAAGGATGAAAGCGGATGCAGCTCACATACAAAGCATTAAAATGGAAAAAACGTTAGTATAGGGGACGTATCTCGGATATTTAGGATGTCTGCAGGATGCCTAGAGGATGCAAAAGGACACCAAGCAGAAAACCTATATTTCCTATAAAAAGGGGGAGAAATCACCTGGATCTCACTTTCAGTCCAGCAGCCCTGTGGTACAGACCTCTTCAGCCTTCACTGGCTCTTGCTCTTCCACAGCATCCAGTCATCTCCACCATGGTTCGTCACACACTTCTTTTGGTAGCCACCATCGTTCTACAACAGTGCAAAGCCATTTACAGGCTCTTTCATCTGTTCTACGCGAAGAAAAGGAGGCATCCAAGAAGTGTCTGGGTCCGAAGATGGATCTCAAGAAGAGCCAAGTACGGACTGTACAACAAGCTGATGGTGGAGCTGAGGAACAAAGACCCTTGTGTATTCAAGAACTTCATGAGGATGCTGCCAGCCATGTTTGACGAAGTTGTGGAGTGGCTGAGAGCCAGGTTGACGAAGCAGAGCACCAACTTCCAGCCCAGCCTGGACCCTGGGCTCAAGGTGGCACTGACTTTGCGCCACCTGGCCTCCGGGACCACGTACAGGAGCATGCAGTATGCCTGGAGGGTGCCACACAACACCATCAGCATTGTGGTCAGAGAAGTGGTGCAGGCCATCATTGAAGAATACAAGGAGGAGCTCCTCCAGTGCCCCTCCACTGAAGAAGGCTGGAAGAAAGTTGCAGAGCAGTGGTATCAGAAGTGGAACTTCCCGCACACCGTTGGAGCCATAGATGGGAAGCGCATGGCCTGCAAAGCTCCAGCCAACTCAGGGTCCACTCATCACAACTACAAGGGCTTCTTCAGCATCATCCTCTTCACCATGGTCGATGTTGATTACAAGTTCATGTACATCGATGCTTCAGGCAATGGCTCATCTTCAGATGCCCAGATATACAATGCCAGTCACCTCAAGGAGGGGCTGGAATGCAACCTCATCATGGGCTTCCCAGATCCAGACCCCCTGCCCAACAATACACAAGATGTGCCCTACTTCATCGTGGGGGATGACGCCTTCTCCCTCAGAATCTACCTCATGAAGCTCTACACTTCCAGATGCCTCACCCGTGAAGAGAGGATCTTCAACTACGAGCTGTCCAGGGCAAGGCGAACAGGTTCCAGGTACTTCTCACCACCATGCAGCATCACCCACAGACCATGAGGAACATCGTGGAAGCTTGCTGCATCCTGCACAATCTCATGCGCCCCCGCTACCCAGTCTTGCAGAACAGGCTTGTGGACCTCCAACAAGGCAATGGGGATATGGAGCCTGGTGAATGGAGGCAAGGTTGAAACCTGATGGACACTGTGGATGTGCAAAGCCCCAACAGAGCTTCACGTGAAGGGAAGAAGCAGCGCAACCTCCTGAAACACTGAAACCTCCTGAAAGAAGCAGTGCAACCTGCTGGTGCAACTGCCCAGCTGGAGCAGTAGAGTGGCAAGACAGGATGGTATATGCTTAATGGATGCTTCTTTCAGCCTGTCTCATCGCACTGATGAGATTGTGCCATGTATGTTGAATGGCCCTACAACGAACAGGGCATTTAATAAAGAGTTGCGTTTATGTTGAAATGTGTGGATGAATGATTACATTGTTATTGATAATAAAGGGCCATAGGTGTGGCACCTGGGAGAGTGGACCATACAGTCCCACTATGCTTGCACTGGAGGTTTATCTATCCCACAACTCTTACCCATTCCACAGGTATTCCTGCCCATCCCTCTGCTATTACCCATCCCACAGGTGTCCCTGCCCATCCCACTGCTATCCTTACCCATCCCATAAGCATTCAAAGGCTTAAACCATTTCTAAAAGTTTCCACCAAGACTTTATTTACTAAAAGAACTGAAGCAAGTGTGTGAAGCAAAGATAATCTTCATTAATAACAAACTGTAAAAGAAAATGACCCAAGTGTCCCAAGCAAAGATAAAGTCAACAGGTAGGAACCTAGTCTCTGGCACTCTTCTCAGTCACTCTGAGGCATGCCCATAGTCTCAGGGGTGAAGTGTCCAGGTGCTGTGGAGGTGGCTGCTGCTGGAGTGCTGGTCTGAGGTGCCATTGGGGTGCCTGGCCCCGAGAGGACAACAGGGGATGGTGTGTGGAGGAAGCTCTCAGAGAGCTGGCTCAGTCCTGTGGTGTTGAGAGCTCCTTTCTCCAGGACATGGGGTGTCAGTCCCAAGACTGATGACAGATGTTCTGAGGCTGGGCTTGGCTGTGGGGTGGAGGAAGGAGGAGTGTAGTGGGTCTGCAGGTGAGCGAGGTGAGTCATGGGTGGCATCTGTGGCATGGGTGGCATCTGTGGCGTGGGTGGTATCAGTGCCGTCGGTGGCATCAGTGGCATTAGTGGCACCGGTGGTGTACGATGAACCTGTGCCTGGACTGGGAAGGGCTGCATGTGCTGCTGGAGCTCCTGGTAGCCGCAGCCTTGGTAGGTGAGGGCTTGTGGAAAGCCTTGGAAGGGCAGTGACATCACCTGGGGTGGAAGACCAGACCTGGACTGGGTTGGAGCAGGTTCAGCTGGGTTTGGAGGGTTGTGCAGAAGACCGGTGATCTTGTCCTTGATCACCTGGTACTGTGATTCAGACATGTCCATGAGGGCCTGGTTGACATAGGTGAGGAAGGGCTGACGATTTGAGGATGGTATGTCAGTGTGTACCAGGTGAGAGAGGAGATCTATGCTGCTTTTGATGTTGTCCCTGATCTCCAGCAGGACAGTGTGGCTCTGCCCCTCTGGTGTGGCTCTCTGCCTGCTTTCTGTGGAGGTGGAGCTGGGGGTGGATGTGGGTTGGTCTCTGGTGGCAGTGCCCTCTCCTTGCTCCCACTGCATCAGGGGGTCCTCCACGCACTCCGCCACGGGGAGTGCAGCTGTCGGGGGGGTCTCCATCATGGCACGCTCCACAGATACCTGCCTGGACACAGGAGCTGACTCTTGGCCAGAAGAGGAATGGCTCTCTGCAGGCTGCCAGAAGAGGAATGGCTCTCTGCAGGCTGCCTGAGAGAGAGGGTTGTCAGAGGGGCTGCTCCTCAGTGGCGGATCTCACCCTCCAAGAAGCTGCACTTGGCCATCACGTAGGTCTCCCGGTCTGTCAGCTTGACCGTGACCTGGCTAGATTTCTTGAGATGCAGCTTCCCGTACCAGTTGTGCATGTGTTTCCACCAGCCGAGGAGCACCTCCGAAGTGTAGCCCAGGCTCTCCGCCTTCTCTCTCCAAGCAGCCTGCTTCCTCTTGGTGTCTCGATAGAGCCTGTGTCCCTTCCGCCAAAGATATTCATTCTCCCTCAGCTATTCCAGCACCTCATCCTCATGTTCCTCTTCGATGGAGTACTGCCTCCTCTCCCTTTCTCGTTCTCGCGTATGCCTCTTCCTCCCTCTGGCAGGGCCTTCTGGGCCCTCAAGAGAGTGGCTTCGAGATTCTAGGGGCTGCTCCACCATACCACCACCACCAGCAGCAGCAACAACAACAGTAGTAGTAGCAAAAGCAGCACCAGTAGCACCAGCAGCACAAGCAGGACCAGGAGCACCAGCAGCACCAGCAGGACCAGGAGCATCAGGAGCACCAGCAGGACCAGCAGGACCAGGAGCAGCATCAGCAGAGTAAGCACCAGCAGAAGCACCAGCACCAGGAGCAGTGCCAGCAGTATAAGCACCAGCAGAAGCACCAGCACCAGGAGCAGTGCCTGCAGAGTAAGCACCAGCAGAAGCACCAGCACCAGGAGTAGCGCCAGCAGAGTAAGCCCCAGAAGAAGCCCCAGCACCAGGAGCAGCGCCAGCAGAAGCCCCAGCACCAGAAGAGTCAGCCCGAGCAGCAGAAGCCCCAGTAGAAGCAGAGTCAGGGGCAGGGGGTGGGATGGTGGCCCTGTCCTTCTTGCCAGGGCTGGCAGCAGATGGCAGAGGCTTCCTCTTCTTCCCCATGGTTGTTGGCTGGCTGGAGCTGTGTTTGGCAGCAGGTCTTTCGTCTGAATGGTGACCTGCTTGTGAGCTGCTTCCCTTTATATCCACAGGGCTGATGCAATGCATCCTCCCCGCATGCGCAGTGAACGCTTTGCATCCGCTAGGCTTCCGTGGTGCATCCGCTTCATCCTCTAGGCATCCGCTCTGCATCCGTTCCTTCCATTGCATGTCCGCTTCGCTGTGCTCCCCCGAAAGCCCCGCAGATGTGCCATCCTCTTCCATCCGCTTCTATCCGCTAGGCTTCCATGGAGCATCCGCTTTACATCCTGGCTACATCCTCCCCCCGTCCGTTCCTTTCCATTGTTGTCCACTTTGTTTATGCAAATTTGGGGCACTTTTGAGAGCAGATAACAATGGATGGAACATTTTCTTGTCTGCTGTGTCCTTTTTACATATGTTTTGCATCCGTCGGCCTATGTGACAGGCCCTTAACTATTTCTTCAGCTGCTGTCCTCAGGCATTGTCTGCAGAAGAGAAGTATTAAGAGAATTCACCAGAAGGATATTTACAGAAGCTTTTGAGAAGAATTTAAGAAAATCTTGTGTACATTTTAGTAATCATGATGTTTCTCTTTTGCCTCTGGAAAAATAAAATGGGAACTGTCCTTTTAACAACAGGACCAGTGGTGGGATTCCAAATTTTTTTACTACCAGTTCTGTGGGCCTGACTTGGTGAGTATGGCATGGCTTGGTGGGTGTGGCTTGGTGGGCATGACAGGGAAAGGACACTGTAAAATCTCCCTTCCCTCCCCACCCATTAACCTGATTTCCACCTCCGTTCTCCTATGCAGGGTTACAAAAGAAGACCCAGCTGATCAGCTGGGACTCAGGAGGCAGAGAACAGATGGGACAGGGCCAGTCAGAGGTGGTATTTGCTGATTCTCCAAACTGCTCAAAATTTCCGCTACTGGTTCTTCAGAACTAGTCAGAACCTGCTGAATACCACCTCTGAACCTCTCCTTTTATGAAACAGCCTCCTTTAACAAAATGGGCATGGCTTTCCTAGGAATTTTCTCTGTTGGAAGGGTTGGAAAGTAGGCTTCACTCAATGATAATAATTCCCCAAAGGAGCTTCACCTCATTCTATAATTATTTGCTTTGTCAGTATTAGCACAATGTAATTAAGTACAATAGAGAAAAATCAAGGGGCTTCAGTTTTTTTTTTTTAAATCAAAAGAGATCAGCTGCTATTGTCTCTAGCTAAAATATGATTGATTCTCGTTTAATTAGCTGTTGCTGTTAGAAAGGATTAAAAAATAAGGGCAGAGAGAGCAAACACAGAGATATCAGATATGGTATATGGAAAGGATAAGGAAAGGATGTCCTGTGCTGCATTGGCCAAAAAAAATAAATAAAATGATTGTACTCAATATTAAAACCTAATTTACAGGAAGAGAAAGAGCAGAAGGAAAGAAATGAGAGCCAATTTGATATGATGGTTAAGATGCTGGACTAGAAACTGGTAAACCACCAGTTCTATTGTCCCTTAGGCAAAGAAACAAATTGAGTAATGTGGAAAAAATAGGAGATTATATACATCACGTTGAAGTGTAAAAAATGAAGATAGGATATAAATCAAAGCAATCTACCATAACTAAAAGTGTATATCCTCTATATATATATTGGAATTGGGCAGCTAGTAAATTCAAATAAATAAGTCTGCGGAGAATATGGCTTGGTTAATGGCATTCTTCCAATTATGAACAAAAGTTTGTCAACCTGTTGGAAGTGTTCCGGTTTACTTTATCTTCAAAAGGACCAACCAGATTTTTTTCTCATCCACATCTAGAAAACAGCAATTAAAGTGGGCAGAAAACATTTGCATGTTTTGGAGTCTTCTCTTAGAAGACCAGCACTGGGTCATTTTAATATGCTTTTATTCATTATTGATTCCAAAATGTGTTTTTACCCAGTTAACACTTTATTTAGCAATAACACAGCATACTATATGTATATGAAAATCTATATATCTATATCTCTATTTCCCTCTTTTAAGAAGAACATCATCAATAGTCTGCTTGTTTTATCTGTATGCTTTTAGTCTTATTATAATCCTTTTATTTTGTTTAAAGCAAAGGAGTATTTAAAAAATATTATCTATAAATGAACTGATAATTACTAAGAGTATTCATTTTTAGTCAATATAACATTAGCAAAAGATACCAAGCAACGTGTATTAAGTTATTTTTTATGATATAAAAAAGAAATGTAAATTTCTGGGATTAATGCCAAAATCTCCACTACATTCTTTTTCTTTTCAAAAAAAAAAGAAAAAAAGAACAAAGAAAAAGAAGAAACATCCCAAAAAATAAAATAGGTAAATATTTAATTTCTAACTTCCCCCTTCTTCATATTGCAACTGATCTTGTATCTGTTAGCATAGGCTTTCAAAGCTATGCTTCAAATGTTTTAAGTTTTGCAATATATTATATATAGGAAAGCTATTCTTGCCTAAATTTAATTAAACTTCTGTATAGAACAGCAAGTATCTGTTAGTTTAGCCTGCTAAATATTCTCCAAATTGAAGTTCCCAACATGATAAGAACAGTACATCTTTTTTCCAATATTGTGCAGTAGTGTTAAGACACATGCTACTTATAGCCCTAAGCATATGTCTTAACAAATTATGGTTCTTTTTGTTTGTATGTGTCCTGGAATTATATTTAATTTCAAAATTTGTGGCTTAATTTCAGATTTGAACTGTACAATTTTCTGAATGGAGATGTGTGTGTGTGTGTGTGCATCTGTGTGCATCTGTGTGTGTTAGTTTGCTTATTTTATTGCATCTTCATTGTTTTTTATAAATAGTTAACATACCTAATTCTCCTCCCTATTTTTCCCATAAAAAAAAATCCTGTGAGGTGGATTGGATTGAGAACCAGTGGCTGACCTCAAATTATGCAGGCAGTTTCCAGACTGATGCTCTCATCACTAGACAAAACTGCTCTTTAATGCAATAAAAACAGATTTAAACTGTTTTAAGCTAAAGTTTATAGTGTCATGGTTCTGAATAATGGGCACAATCAATTCAGGACTCTAAGGCTGTGATTTTCCTCAAAAATCCTATTTATTGGGTACATCATATCAGCACATTCAAATGTGAAACTTCCTCTGAATAATATCCGTGCTTTGGTACAATTAAAAAATAGATATTGTCCACACACACACCACTTTTGTATCACAGGTCATGTTAACCAACCAAGCAGATGATGAATTTCTCATCACTCCCTCCTGCCATTGCTATGGCACATTGAGCTGACCTTGGTTCTCATGAGCCTTATCGCTGTTATGTCTGGTACTGTGGACAAAAACATTCTACATTCTTCAAATCCCCCTCCCCCTCCCCCATGCATGGCAACTTAGAAACGAAGCAAAGTAAAACATGGCTTCAGTTAGAGTCATTTTGTGAGTTAACATATAGTTTACAGATTGAAAGACTGTGGGATGGACAAAGTCTGTTATTAGAAGAAGCAAAGGGTGGGGGGAGTAACAAGTATATTGGTAATGACAATGGTGCTTCTCCTTCTGATCTTCATGCACCCACTTTTCCTTCATTATCTTGTCCATCCAGAATTCTGTTCTTCTCCACCAATCATTGCTGCTGTTTTGTACTGATAAAAATTTTCCTAATACATTTGAAACTGGATGAAGAACATCATCAAAAGGCTATCACAGAGAGATCCACCAAGAGTAGCCATCTGTAGGAAGCAATGGGAACTATCAGAAGTGCAGGAGAATATGAGCACCTTCTCATGATTTCAATGAGCGAGATTAAGAAAGCAGAGCATGCTTCTTTCACTGGAAAGAAAAAGTTCATCAAAATGAGAAAAAAGTGGTGCAAGTTTATAATTAAAGTCAATGATGAATTTGGAAGGTAGCAGGAAATTAGGCAGCATGGACTGAATACCAATTTGAAACAGAACACTTTTGCAGTGGTCTTGCAGCAACTAGAAGATTAGAGAATTGATTCCACAAAGACCATAACCAGGCATTTAACTCCAAATATGTAAGTCTATCTCTATTTAGCAAGCACTTAGCCATGTGTAACGGATATTTAGGGGTTTAATACTAATTGTGAGCTTAAATATGCTGCTAAAGAATGATCTGGGGAGCTAAGAACTTGCAGAATTGATCTCATTGCCCAGGTCTTAGGAAGACTTTGGACATTACATATAAGAGATTTCTGTTAACTGTGCAGCATTTTTCAAACAAACAAACAAACAAACAAACAAACAAACAAACAAGCAAAGAAACAAGCAAACAAACCAGGTCTCAGTTTTTACTAAGTTTGGAAGACTTTACTAAGCATTTTTCAAACAAACAAACAAAAATGGAGCAGAATTAGATTCCAATAGAAGAAATACCTGAAACTCAGAGTTGAATTGTAGAATCATTGGTGCTCTTGGAGCTTGCTAGTTTTTTTGCAGACATTTCATTACCAAACTAGGTAACATCTTCAGTTCGGAGTCCTCCAAGGATTCAGCAGAATTATATTCCTTTATGTATCTTTGCTGCCGTCTAGTGGTTGTCAAAATGCATACATCCAAAATATGGCAGCCCTAATTTTGGTGACATTTATGCATCTGAGAAAGAATTTTGATGATGAAATAAATGAAAATGGAGAGAAGTAACATAGCAAGGAAAAGAGGTCAGCAGGTAACGTTACATTTTCTTAGATTTTGCTATGGAAGAATTTGGATTGGATTATTTTTGGGGGAAGGGGTATTAAATTCTTTCCTACCATAATCCTATTACTCAGTGTTTTTACTTAATCTATTTATTTATTAAATGTAGGTGTTGCCCATCCCACCATGAAGCAACTATAGGCAGTTTACAACAAGGTAAAAACAATAACACAAAACATTAAAATATTAAAATATATTAACATTAAAATGAACAAAGGTTAAATTTGAAGGAGGCAAAATAACAAACAATAGAAGGTAGAATCTTCTCAGTCCACTAACCACTTCCAGAAAGTTGTAATATCCTTTCAGATCAGGATCATTGAAAAAAAGATGTAAAGGCCCGGTCCCACTACACTTACAGAAGCAAAGAGGATGTAAAACGTTAAAAATAGCTTGCCATCCATTGGAAAATGCTATGCATCCATTGTGTACTCATTGCATACGTGTTTCATATGCTCTATCTGTCGAGCATCCATCCACTGTGATTTCATCTGCACAAGAAGTTTTGAGCTGCACAAAACTTTGTTAACGGATGAACTTTCCGCCATGTACAATGTACATCCGCAACATACCAGCAACAAACGTTCTATGTCCGTTTATCATCTGTTAAACATCCGCTGTATCCTCTCTGCATCCTCTGGGCATCCTCGCAACTCACATCCGCTGCAGCTGAAAATGGAAAAAGGGAGGAAACAAAAGGTACAAAGAACATCTTCACAGCGTTAGTAGCAAGGAAATAGAAAGGATGCGCAGTGAACGGTTTGCATCCAATATACATCTATGCGGCATCCCCTTTCTTTCCTTTAGGCGTACGTGATGCATCCAATTCATCTGCTGTTTCCACTTCGCAATTATCCCCCGTAATCCCTTCGGAGGTGTCATCCCCTTCCATCTGCTTTCATCCGCTAGGCTTCTGATGAACATCTTTTAACATCCCCGCTACATACTACCCATGTCCGTTCTTTTCTGTTCTTTTCTTTTCTGTTTATGCAAATTTTTGCCACTTTTTGGAGTGGATGACAACGGATGGAGCCACCTCCGAAATTTTTTTCGGCCGCTGAGTCCTTTATGCATACATTTTGTGTCCATCGGCCAGTGGAACCAGGCCTTTAGATAAGATTTGGACATAATTTCTGCCAAAGGATTTTCCTCTGCAAACAACTGGTGGGAAGTGAGATTGCCTCTTCTCTTCTGACATTTTTCACTGAGGTTAATTTACATTTGTATTAATAACTCTTGTAAAAGAAAATCAGAAGTCACTTATTTATATTTTTCCTTCTCTTTTTAATATGCACTTTTTCCTCTCTCTTTTTTTTCTTTTTCTTTTAAATATTACATCTTGTTAGTCTCTTCTTGATTATTTAAAACATTAATGTTTTAAATATATTAATGTATTAAAGCATATTTTACTTTAAAAAATTAAATGTTTTAATTATTAAATTAAAAAGGCTAGGGAATGTTGATGTCAATGCTAAGTATTTATGTCTTTCAGAAATGGTAGAAGAGCCATTCTTATGTCGATGCAAGCAAGATATGCAGGTAAATCTTGGGTTATCCTTTTTGTTTCTAGAAAATGCTGTTTTCATTTCACCTTGTGTTTTTCTAAAGGAACAGTGTTTTTAATAACATCTCAATCCTGCTTGACTAGTTTCCTATGGTTCTATGATTTAGAGAAGCAAATCCTTGTTTTTTAATGCAAAAATCCTTAGTACTTTATGCCTTAAGAGCACATATTTGCAAGCCTATTAAAATGTCTACGGACCTGAAGCATAAAAACAGTTTCTCACAGATTATCCAACTGAACAAAAATCAGCCATTATAAGAGGGTTTCATTCCTGATTTCTATGCCATTCACATGCATGTGTGTAGTACTCTTTTTTCTCTGGATTGATCAGACTTGTTGTGGAGTGGTGGAATAACCTGAGGCAAACATGGAGGCGAACTTCAGCTTTTTACTTTATTGAAACAATAAAGGGTTGCCGCAGCTGCCGTGCTAATAAGGCAGCCAGCTGGCAGACAACAACTGATGTCATTTGACAGCTCCCTTTTATGGCCAGCTGTCAAACGGCATCAGCCAATAGGAAGTAAAGACTTCAGCTCAGTCTTTTCCGAATGCCACACTCCTTTCCCCCAGAACGGAGCATGCGTAGTCCTGCAAATAACTTGGTCGCTTGCGCAGATGGCCAGATCTTCTAAGTCCTGATGAAGCTGCTGCTGGAAGGAACTTTTCCACTTGCTGGGCAACTTCTGGTGCCAATGAAGCTGGTGTCTCGGCTTCAGGTGTTTCTGTACAAGGGACAGATAACTGTTCAGGTAGTCTTGCATTCCTGTCGGATCCATGGGAAGTTTCTATGGTCACTGGCGATTTCTCTGTTGCAGGAATGTCTTGAGGGCCATCTGCAGACGCACTCCAATGCCTTCTAAGCTGATCGATATGGCGGTGCCAGATCCGCAAGTCTTGCAGTTGGAACCTGTAAGACTTAGGACCAGTTACCACCACAATTTGCCCAGGCATCAACAAAGGGTGTCCCGCATAGTTAGGGGCATAGACCTGGTCATTCTCAGAGAATTCCCTTGCCTGGCTTTTTGACCCTCGGGATGTGACTGGGGCATAATGTCGATGGAGTTTGTCTAGGGTGGTCCTCAGACGTCTACCCATGAGAAGTTCAGCCAGAGACCTATTAGTAGAGGCACAGAGAGTTTTGTGCTGGGTCAGGAGATACTTAGCCTAGAGTGCCAATCTATAGGCCAAAACCTTGCCAGGGCCTTCTTAACTGATCTGACTGCCTTTTCAGTCAGGCCATTACTGGCAGGATGAAAAGGAGCTGTAAGTGCATGCCTTATCCCTAGGTTGGCTAGGAAGATCTCAAACTCACAGGAAGTAAACTGGGGGCCGTTATCAGACACGATGGTGTCATGGAGGCCATCGGTAGCGAATATCCTTGATAGAGCCTTAGTGATAGCTTCTGAAGTTGTGGAGGTCATCAAGGTCAGATCCATCCATTTAGAAAAAGAATCAACCATCACCACGAATGTACGCCCGTGAATGGGGCCAGCCAGATCAATATGCACCCAGGACCACGGAGCCATAGAATCTTCCCACCTGCCTGGAGTGGATGTGGGTGGAGCAGGTCTGGTAGCTTGGCATGGCTGACAAGCATTCACCCAACTTGAAATCTGAGCATCCATGCCTAGCCACCACACATAACTGCAAGCTAGGGCCTTCATCCTGACAATGCCGGGATGGCCTTCATGCAGGACCTTTAAAACTGAGTCTTGAAACTTGGAAGGGATAACTACCCTAGTACCCCAAAGTAAAAAGCCTTGCAAAGAAGATAGTTCTTGCTGGCGAGTTTTGAAAGGCATGAATTCAGGGGCATAAAGAATTGCCGGCCACCACTCTTCCATTTTGCAGGGCTTTGGTGACAGGCAGGAATCCGCAATCATGCATGGTTTCTGCCTGGGCTTGCCGCCGGAGCACCCCGACCCAGTTGGCTTCGGGGCTAAGCCACCCTGTAGAGGTTGGTGAAGATGGGGGAGACTCCAGCAGGGTTGAGGAAAGCCGCATCTTTTCTCCCCAGTTGGCTAAACTCCTTTCCCGAAGGCGGCAGAGCAGTGGTCAGAAATGGCCACCTCAAAGAAGCCCTCATCTGGAAAAGAGCGTGCAGGAGGAAGAAAGTGCGAAGTGAAAGTTTTGGCTGACCGGGATTGCTAAAAGATACATTTTATCTGGAACTTTGTAACTAAATATTAACCCCAGGAAGAGAAAATGAAAAAAAGAAAGAAAGTGTAAAAGGAAACAGCTTGTCTGTATTTGGATTGTTTGGTGACTTTGGGACTCTTGGAATTATATCAGAAGGATTAAAAATACTCAGGTGGTTGTTTTAAAAGAACAAGAAAAAAAACCAATGGCATCACTTGTGGAAGAATTGAAAATAGAATTTAAAAAATATAAAGAAGAAGAAAAAGAAGGGAAGGGCTCCCTTGGTTCCGTTTTTCAATTCTTAGAAATGGCGATTGTTACCTACGAGAAACTACAAGAAAAGACTACGCAACAAGAAGATTGGGACAAAGAAACAGCCATCTTTAACAAACAAGTAACTTTACTTGGGGAAGAAAGGGGAAAGAGGGGAAAGAGAATGGAGAATTTCAGACCTAAAGCCCCTGTCCCACTGCACCAATGGATACAAAGAGGATGTAAAACATTAAAAAAAGCTTGCCATCCATTGGAAAACATGATGCATCCATTGTGTACTCACTACATACGTGTTTCATACGCTCTATCCCTTGAGCATCCGTCCACTGTGATTTCATTTGCGCAAGAAGTTTTGAGCTGCACAAAACTTTTTGAAAGGATGACTTTCCTCCAGGTACGATGTACATCTGCGATATATATGGGGAACAAACATTCTATGTCCGTTATCATCCGTTAAATGTCCGCTGTATCCTCTCAGCATCCTCTGGCCATCTGCTCAACTCACATCGGCTGCAGCTGAAAACGGAAAGAGGAAGGAAACAAAAGGTACATGGAACATCTACACAGCATTAGCAGCACGGAAATAGAAAGGATGTAAGCGTATGCATCTCATAAAAAAATATTCAAAACGGACAAAACGTTTGTATCTGGGATGTATCTCGGATATTTAGGATGTCTGCAGTATGTCTAGAGTATGTAGAAGGACACCTAGCGGAAAACTGATATTTCCTATTAAAAGGGGGAGGAAATCACCTGGATCTCACTATCAGTCCAGCAGCCGTAGTGTACAGACCTCTTCACCCTTGGTCTTGCTCTTCCACATCATCCATTGATCACCACCACGGATCATCACACACTCCTTATGGTAGCTGCGATCATTCAACACCAGAACCAAGTCCTCTTCAGCTTTCACCTTTTTCACCTTTTCACCTGTTTCACCTTTTCTATGCAAGGAGAAGAAGGAGATGTACAAGAGCTGTGTGGGTCTGACGATGGATCGAGAGAAGAGTGGAGTTTGGACTCTATGACAAGCTGATGGTGGAGCTGAGGAATGAAGACCCTCGTGCATTCCATCACTTCATGAGGATGCCACCAGCCATGTTTGACGAACTTGTAGAGTGTCTGAGACCCAGGTTGACCAAGCCGAGCACCAACTTCTGTGCCAGCCTGGACCCTGGACTGAAGGTGGCACTGACTCTGCAGCACCTGGCCTCTGGAACCACATATAGCAACATGCAGTATGCCTGGAGGGTGCCACACAACACCATCAGCAAAGTGGTCAGAGAAGTGGTGCAGGCCATCATCGAAGAATATGTGGAGGAGCTCCTCAAGTGTCCCACCACTGAAGAAGGCTGAAGGAAACTTGCATAACAGTGATATCAGAGGTGGAACTTTCCCCACATCGTTGGAGCCATAGATGGGAAGCACGTGGCCTGCAAATTCCAGCCAACTCAGGGTCCACTTATTTCAACTACAAAGGCTTCTTCAGTTTCATCCTCTTTGCCATGGTTAATGCTGACTACAAGTTCATGTACATCGATGCTTCAGGCAACAGGTCAGCTTCAGATAGCCAGCTTCAGATATACAATGCCAGTCAGCTCAAGGAGGGGCTGGAACTCAACCTCATCATGGGTTTTCCAGATCCAGACCTCCTACCCAATGACACACAAGATGTGCCCTACTTCATCGTTGGTGATGACACCTTCTCCCTCAGAACCTACCTCATGAAGCCCTACACTTCAAGATACCTCACCCGTGAAGAGAGGATCTTCAACTACAGGCTGTCCAGGCAAGACGGGTGGTGGATAACGCCTTTGGCATCCTGGCCAACAGGTTCCAGATACTTCTCACCACCATGCAGCATCACCCAGAGACTGTGAGGATCATCGTGGAAGCTTGCTGCATCCTGCACAATCTCATGTGCACCCGCTACCCAGTGTTTCAGAACAGGCTTGTGGACCGTCAACAAGGGAATGGGGACATGGAGCCTGGTGAATGGAGGCAAGGACAAAACCTGATAGACACTGAGGATGAACAAGGCCCCAACAGAGCTTCACATGAAGGGAAGAAGCAGCACAACCTCCTGAGACACTGGTGCAACTCCCCAGCCGGAGCAGTGGAGTGGCAAGACAGGATGATAGATGCTTAATGGATGCTTCCTTGAGCCTGTCTCATAACACTCATGAGATTGTGCCATGTATGTTGAGTGGTCCTACAATGAATAGGGCATTAATTTGGCATAAGCTTTGTTATAAGCTTTGTAATAGGGCATAAGCTTTGTTTATTTTAAAATGTGTTGATCAATGAATAAATTGTTATTGATAATAAAGGTCCAATTGTGTGGCAGCTGGGACAGTGCACCATACAGTCCCACTATGCTTGCACTGGAGGTTTATCTATCCCACAACTATCCTTATCTATCCCACAAGCATGCAAAGGCTTAACCATTTGTTCAAGGTTTTCAACAACACTTTATAGAGTTAAAAAAATGAACCAAGTGTCTCAAGCAAAGATAACATTTATTAACTGTCTTAAGTAAACTGTATGACTTTATTAAAAAAACAAAATGAACCAAGTAAAGTGTCTTAAGCAAAGATAAAGTGAACAAGTAACAACTCAGTGTCTGGCACTATTCTCAGTCACTCTGATTCATGTCCATGGTCTCAGCTGTTAAGCGGCCAGGTACTGTGGAGGTGGCTGTGGCTTGAATGCTGGTCTGAGGCACCATTGGGATGCTTTGCCCCGAGAGTACAACAGGGGATGGTGTGTTCAGGAAGCTGTCAGAGAGCTGACTCAGTCCCATGAGGTTGAGAGGCCCTTCATCAAGTACCTGGGATGTCAGGCACAAGACTGATGACAGATTTTCTGTTGAGGGGCTTGGCTGTGGGGTGGAAGGAGGAGTGTAGTGGGGCTGTCTGGTCTGCAGCTGGGCGAGGTGTGGTGTCTGTGGCGTGTGATGAACCTGGGCCTGGACTGGGAAAGTCTGCTTCTGCTGTAGGAAGTCCTGGTAGTCATAGCCTTGGTAGATGAGAGGCTGTTGAAAGCCGGGGAAGGGCTGTGACATCACCTGGGGTGAAGGAGCAGACCTGGACTGGGTCGGAGCAGGTTCAGCTGGGCCTTGTGGGTTGTGCAGAAGTGCTGTTATCTTCTCCTTCATCACCTGGGACTGGGGCTCGGGCATATCCCTGAGGGTTTGGCTCCCATAGCTGATGAAAGTGTGGCGGCTGGAGGATCCTCTGTCCAGTGGATCAGCTGAGAGAGAAGTTCTGTGCTGGTCATCATTGTGTCCCTGATCTCCAACAGAACAATGTGGCTCTGGCCCTCCAGTCTGCCTCTCTGCCTGCATCCTCTGGAGCTGGGGGTGGGGGTGGGGGTGCGTTAGTCTCTGGTGGCTGCTGCTTCTTCCTCCATTTGTGACAGGGGATCCTCCAAGTCTGGCGGCATGGGGAGTGCAGCTGTCGGGGGGGTCTCTGCTGTGGGGCCCTCTGAAGACACCTGCCTGGACAGGCTAGCTGGCTCCTGGCTGAAAGAGGACTGGCTCTCTGTGGGCTGTCTGAGGGAGAGGGGTGTCAGAGGGGCTGCTCCTCAGTGGCGAACCTCACCCTCCAGAAAGCTGCACTTGGCCATGACATACATCTCCTGGTCAGTGAGCTTGACAGCAGCCTGCCCAGATTTTTTGAGGTGTAGTTTGCCATACCAGGTGTGCATGTGCTTCCACCATCCCAGGAGTACATCTGCAGTGTAGCCCAGGCTCTCTGCCTTGTCTCTCCAAGCTGCCTGTTTCTTCTTGGTTTTGCAATAGAGTCTGTGGCCCTTTCTCCACAGGTACTTGTTCTCCCTCAGCCATTCCAGCACCTCTTCCTCATGGTCCTCGGAAACATTGTACTGTTTCCTCTCTCCCTTTTCCTTCCCTTGCCTCTTCCTCCCTCTGGCAGGGGCTTCATCAGGGCCTTCAGGGGCTTGAGCAGCAGGGCTTTGAGGGCCTTGGGGCTGGTCCACCACAGCAGCAGCAGCAGCAGCAGCAGCAGCAACAGTAGCAGCAGCAGCAGCAGTAGTAGCAGTAGCAGTAGCAGTAGCAGTAGCAGTAGCAGTAGCAGTAGCAACACCAGAAGCACCAGAAGCACCAGAAGCACCAGAAGCACCAGCAGCACCAGCATCTTCAGAGTCAGTGCCAGGGGGTGGGATGCTTGTTCTGTCCTTCTTGCCAGGGCTGGCACGAGTAGGCACCGGCTTCCTCTTCTTCCCTGACTGACGAACCTTGGTGTTCTTTGAAGATGTATGTGGCAGCACATCTTTCCTCTGAATACTGACTGCGTGGGAGCTGCACCCTTTTATATCCGTGGAGCTGACGCAATTCATATTCCCCACATGCGCAGTGAACGCTTTGCATCCGATATACATCCGCGCGGCATCCGCTTTGCTTCCTATTGGTGTCCATGATGCATCTGCGTCATCCGCTATGCATCCGCTCCTTCCACTATGCGTCCACTTCGCAATTCTCCCCTGGAAGCCCTTCGGATGTGTAATCCACTTCCATCCGCTGTCATCCGCTAGACTTCCTATGAACATCTGTTTAACATCCCCGCTACGTATTACCTCTGTCTGTTCTTTTCCGTTCTTTCTCTGTTCTGTTTATGCAAATTTTCACCACTTTTTGAAGCGGATGACAACGGATGGAGCCACCCCCCAAAATTTTCTCATCTGCTGTGTCCTTTATGTATACGTTTTGCATCCGTTGACCAGTGGGACCTAGCCTTAAAAAACAACCAAAAAAGGGAAAAATAAGGTGAAAAGTGGGTATAATGTGAGAAAGCAACAGAAAAAGGGAATACAGAAAAGGGAAATTGAGATGGAGAGACAGTGGGGTAAAAAGAGCAGAGAGAAGAAGCAAAGGAGGAGGGAAGATAAGAGAAGCTACAAGGGTGTGAAGCAAGATGTAAAGAAACAGGACTTATTCAGAGATTAATGGGTAAAAATGTAATTGAAAAAGGGATTCGGCAGGTACATATGATTGTGTTGTTATATTTGTATTTAGAAATAATATTAGAAAATTGGAAACAACATATGATCAGTGAAACATTTCTGAATAAAATAAATGTAATGAATTAAATGAGAGAATTAATTTAGAAAGTAATGGGAACATTTTAATGACATAAATGTTTAAAATGCAAGTGAAGTGCTAGGGAAGTAATCATGGAAAGTTTATGAGTGTTCCCATAGAAGCATGATACCGATTTGAAAAGTAATGTGTTAAAAGTTTAAAATTTAAATGAATATTAATATTAACAATAGAATTGAATGGGTATGGATCGTTGTTCTAATTATATTATATATTTATACTTTTTTTTCTTTTTCTCTTTAAAATGTTTAGCTTTAATGTACTACGCAGAATCCGAATAGAAGTTACATTTTATATTAAGAGTTATAATTTTAGGGGAAAGATATAAAGGTGTCATCCTCCAATTAGTGACTATAGCAGCAATTTTGTTTAAGGAGAAAAGATAAAAAATAGCTGAAATAGGACAGACAAAAAATATAATGATCTGATTTGAGATGAAACAAATAAAAATAAAATTAAGAAAGTTAAAAGAGGGGAGAAGCCATATAGAAAATGTAGAATGGTAATAAGATATGGAATGGTATATAAAAGTGAGCATGAATTTGAATTGGTATCTGTACAAAGAGATGTAACCCGTGATCAGACTGCTTCCAGAAAAGAGGTTTTATGTTTTCATGTTTTGTGTTGTGTTTCTCAATGTTTATTTTAAAAAATCAATTAATTTTTTTTCTTCAAAAAAAAAATGTATTAAAATTGGTAAGAATTGAGATTTGCACTAAAGGATATTGTGGGCTTGAAGTTAATAATAATATAATATGATAGGGAAAGTTGATTAATATAATATGAATGTAAATTTATATTCAAGAGGAAAAGATTATATATATCGTGCACAAGAATTATGTACTAATTCACACCTTGTACAATTGAAAGATTTCATTGCTTTATGTTTGTATTTGTCAATGTTTGTTGTTAAAAATTTAAAAAAATTTACAAAATAAAAAAATTTCCGGCCACCCCCTTCCCACCCAGTCAAGAACTTGGGCAATTACCTTGTCCCTGGAAGAGCGGGCAGCGATATCGAGGGCAGTGATGGGAAGGTTGAGATCGTTGATTTGGAAAACAGCATTAGTTGGTGCAGGATCCTCCACAGGAACAGGTAGGGGGCAGTGACTAAGAGCATCAGCGTGGCATAGACTCTTGCCAGGTCGATGAATCAGTGTATAGGAATAGGCAGCCAGAAATAAAGTCCACCTGGTCATCCTTGGAGTCAAAATCTGAGGAGTTTGTCTTTCGCCTGACAGAAGGCCTAACAGAGGCTTGTGATCTGTAATCAACTCGAAATAGTGTCCACATAGAAACTCAGGGAATTTTTTGACAGAAGCAACTGCAGCCAAAGCCTCCTTGTCAATTTGGCTGTAGTTGCGCTCAGCTGGGGAAAAAGTTCTGGAGAAAAAGGCAATGGGTGCCGTTAGGCAGTCTATGACTTAAAACAGCACCTATGCCAAAAGGAGAAGCATCTGCTGCTAAAACTAAAGGTAAATGTCCATAAAATTGGATCAGGACAGCATTGGATATAAGTAATGATTTGACAGCATGGAAGGCATGGGCTTCCCAAGGTCCCCAGTGCCAGGGGGACTGTTTATCCAAGAGTCTGTGCAGAGGCTCTGCAACAGAAGCTTTATGTGGCAAAAACGAAGTGTAAAAGGTAAGAAGTCCTAAAAAGGCCTGGAGCTGAGTTTTATTAGTTGGCATGGGTGCCCCGTGAATAGCCCTTACTTTGGATTCGATTGGATGAATACCAGAGGCGTCAATTCTGTATCCCAAAAATTCTACCTGTGGGGTGGCAATAGTGCACTTGTCTTTCTTTAACTTAAGACCATGCTTTCTGCAATGATCGAGGACGGCTCTGACTCTTTGCAGGAACTGAGGCTTGTCAAGGGCAGATATTAAAATATCATCAAAATATGGGATTACACCTGGTAATCCTTCAAGAAGTCTTTCCATTAAGGATTAGAAAATTCCTGGGGCCACACTTACGCCAAATTGGAGGCACCTACATTTGAAAGTGCCCCTGTGTGTGTCAATACTTTGTAGTTCAGTGGCTGTATCATCAACAGGGAATTGTTGATGGAATGTAGTAGGTGCTGGATAACAGGGACTGGATAAGCACTGATTTGTAAATATTTATTCAATGAAGTCTTGTAATCCATGCAGATTCTTATGCAACCATCTTTGTTTAGGGGTGTCGCTATTGGGGCTTCCCATTTTGCAAAGTCCACAGGCTCTAATACATCCTGTTTCATTAATTTGTTAAGCTCCATGTCTAATTTGGGGTGGATTGCAAAAGATACTCTTTGAGGCTTTAAATAGATTGGTACTGCCTGAGGGTCCAAGTTGAAAGATATTGGGGTTCCTGAATAACAGCCCAGCCCCTCGCTGAACACATCAGCATAGTTATTAAACAAGGTGTCTACTTCAGCATTTGTAATAGAGTGGATTCCACTTATATGGAGGTCAAAGGCAGGGAACCAGTCTAACCCCAACAGGCTAGGGAGGGCACCATCCACTACTACTAAAGACAAGTGACCATTAAAATTTTGAAATTGTACAAAAAACTTGCCTTTTCCGATGACTGGGATGGTTCTGCCTTGGCAGTCACGTAGGGTTAACTGGCAGCCATGAAGCTTCTTCTTAGCCATTCTGGGAAGTAGTTGTTTCAAGGTGCTCCATGAGATGATGGACAGTGCTGAGCCTGTGTCAACCTCCATCCTGCAAAGTTTTCCTTCTATAGAAACAAAAACACTGATTTTGTTAGAGCCTTTGTTAGTCAGCTTGCCTTGAAGGTAAAACAGTCTTCAACTTGTTTTTGGAAATGTTGGGTTGTCTGAGGCTTTTGGGCAAAAGTCTTTCCTGCTTGACAGATCCTGGCTAAATGACCCTTCCTTTAGCATTTTAGACAAATGGCATTTCTGAACTTGCAGGGTGCCCTGAGGTGGTTTCCCCCACAGCTTAGACAATGGGCGGAGGCTGTGGAGGTAGATTGGGGTTTGGCCTGTTCTCCCCTTGACTGGTTCTTTGCTGCCTGAGGTGATTTACATCATTAGCCTCTTCATAGCCTTCTTCTGAGGAGGCTTCATCGTAATGGATGGCTGAGCTGCTCTGGCTAATTGGATTTCCCTGAATTTCTGCTGCCAAAAGTGCTGATAGTTCAGCAGCTTGAGACTCTTCAATTGCTAATTTAAGGGTTAAATCCCTTTAGCCAATAAATGCCTTTGTAGCCTTAAATCCCTGACTCCGTTTCCGTGGCTGCCGCGCTAACAAGGCAGCCAGATGGTGGACAACAGCTGATGCCGTTTGATAGCTGCCTTTTATAGCCGGCTGTCAAATGGCATCAGCCAATAGGAACGGTCCACGTTTCCAGCGGGACCGGAGTGAATACTTTCGCTCAATCTTTTCCGAACGTCACAAGACTGACTTAAAGCCCTGACTTAACATTGCTCCCTTTGGCACTTCACTCATATTCAACCCTCCTCTTGATTAAAAAACTGAAATAGAACTATATTCAGTCTATTTTCCACATTAACTTTATTTCCTTACCTTCCAACTTAACAATGACTTATACACATGCTATCACCAGTATTGTGACTATAAAATCATTATTTCATTTTTCTCATGATATAAATCACAGATTCTTATTCAAATGTATTTTATTCTCAATAACAAAATGTTAGATACTTTTACCCCCAAATGTATGATCATAAACACTGTGGAATAATTCCCTTATCTTTTAGACCACTGGGTGGTTGAATGGAACTTTGGTCCTTCATGGCTAGACTGACAAGAATATGCTGTAATTATAATTAAATGGGGACTTTAGGTTTATTTTTAAATCTGCTACTTCCAGCCAGAGAGTTCTATGCTTCTCTGCTTCTCTTTAGATTTGAGAAAGAAATATTTTTCTGAAATTAACTTAATTTGGAAAGTTCAAGAAGGATAAATATATCTGGCTTCTTGTGAGCAGTGAAGCTCATGTCCCACAGCATAGAAAGAAATAGAAAATGTTTTTGCAGAAATAGGACATCCACATTATGAGTAAAACTATTCATAAAACTAATGCTTAATTTAAAAAGTTGGAGAGACAGATTTGTACCTTGAAACAACCTGAAGCCAACATTTAAACATTGTTAACAAATTTAGACTGAATACTACATTCTTTAACTTAGGAGATTCAATAACTCTGGAATGCAACTTGTGCATTTTGGGTTTCCTTCTATTTGAACCTAAAGTAAGTATCAGAGGCTTTGCAGAAGGATGAGATGCTGGTTAACAATGATATCCCTACCTAGAAGAATAGATCATTTTTTCCTCTTCAGGCAGGCAATAGCTATTGTATTAGCGATAGTATTGTTTCACTGCATTTTTAAGTGGTTTAGATGTATTTAATTATTATCTCTCATTGACTTTTGTCCATATTAGTGACTGGTTTGTAATATACATAATGCCTGGAGGCTTTCTAAATGTAAGAGATTTCATATATAGTTGTTGGAGTTTCTAATCCATTGTGGGATATTCTGAGTTCTAAGATGCTTATAAAGTTATCCAGGGGTGAGATTCACGTTTCTTATGAACCGGTTCTGTGGGGGTGGTCTAATTTATGGGTGTGGCTTCATGGTCATGTGACTGCATGGACATGGCTTGCTGGCTGGGCATAGCTTGGTGGTCACATGACTGACTGGGCGTGGCTTGAATTTTTTATTTTAAAAAAGAACAACTTTTACCCAAAATCAGGCAAAGCAGGTAGGCAAATTGAATTGCTTATAGAATCACAGAGTCACTTACAGATCTACCTTTCTGCAATCTGCTGCCTGAGTCTGCACTGAAAAATAGAAGCTTCAATCCTAAGAAAGTTTCAGCTCTGCTCTCAGACCACTTTCTCCCCTCAATCCCCTGAATACCACCCCTGACTGGGCCTCAGGGAAGCCTCCTGGGCAAAGGCAAAGTAGTACAACAGTGATTTAGATTAGCTGGAAAGCAAGAAATCTGGCATTTTCTTCTTTCTAGCTAATCAAAATCACGCAGTACAGCTGATAGTCGGAACAGCTAATCATTGGGGGGAAAGGAAAAATAGCAACTTACCAAATATTAGGCAAAGGCACAATGCAGGCAAGCTGGATGGTGCACATGAGAGATAAGGAGTGACTGGGCAGGGTAGGATGGGGCAGGGCCAGCCAGTTGCACAATTTGTTGGTTCTCCGAACTGCGCAGAATCATAACAACCAGTTCTGTAGAACCGGTCTGACCAGGTAGAATCCCACCCCTGAAGTTATCAAATAACTTCTTTGACATTACATATTTTGACAAATAGTTTATTTTGCATTACAGTTATTGGAAGAGATGGTGCATTTGCCAATTTCTTTTTTTAAAAAAAATAATCCTAATTTTCCTGTTTAGGATTTTATATTTTAATTGTTTTTAGTTGCTTTATTCTTTTTTTCTTTTGCATAATTTTACATTATTCACTTACATTTCAAGCACATTTATTTTTTCATATATTCTTGGCTTGGACCATATGATAAATATTCATTTGGTTTTCATTTGAAACTGTGCAGGAAAATAACTGTACAAATGTTCATGTGTGCATTCTTTTTCTAATGTATATTCCCTCAGTATGTATATTTTCATGGACCATTTCCAACTGGCAAATCCCCCAAATCCAAAAAGTTCTGATTTTTCAGATCCTTCTATGTATTCAAGATCCAAGATGATATTTTGGTTGAAAAAAATTAATGCCAACTATATCTGCAGCATCAGAAGATGTAATGCAAGCTTCCAACTCTTGGAAATTTGTAATAGGACGGGCAACACTGTAACATCATATTAGGGCTTACATGGCAATGCCCTTATGCTGCTTTTATCAGCCTGACACCCTTTTGTCCCCCATAGAAGCCACTGCCCCATAAGCCAATTCTCCATCCCTTCTAACAATTACTTATATATTATGAAACATGCTTAGTTGGAGTCCATCAGACCTTTCAGCTAGCTACTTTCATCAAATGAATATATGATTATTTCAGGGTTTGGCATTTTGGAGGCAACCTGGCTATTAGCATGTTTTTTTTCTAAACACATTCAGGTCTCAAGAAAAGGGCACATACCAAGACACATTTTCTGACTTCGGACATATCCATCTAATTTGTCACTAACTTTTTAGCTCTGTGATTTAAGACTGCCTTTGACTCCTTTTCCTGGTTGTTGCTTGAATATTGATTTCCCCTCTCTCCTTTATTTGTTCAGAGCAATAATTTGTGCTCAGTACTTTGGACAAGGAAAGAAGCTATATTTGCCCCTGGGATCAACTGCCATCATTTTAGGACTTTTCTGATTTAATCACTTTATACCATAAACTCGGGAAGTGAGAGTTAATGATTTATCATCACCTGTTACTGTCAGCTAGTAGTATACTTGGCCTTTCATCTTTTTTTCTGTGATGACATTTAAGCTCCTGCTTTAGGCTGCCTGCAAGAGTTCTGTTGCTGCCCTGTATAGATCTAGCAAACATTTTAGATGTGCATATCCACTGCTTTAATTATTTACATTATGCAATCCCATCTTGCACTTTTAGGAGATATGCTTAGAAGCTTCTTCCTTTTCCTTCTGATCTATACTGCAAGTTGTTCTAAATATATCCTAGGGTTATAAATTGCACAACAATTGAACTAAAAAGCAGTTCTGTTTAGTTCTGTCTAGTTCTGTTTTTTCTATACCATTTAAATTAAATATTTCCCCTAGTTTTCTTTTTTTGGGGGGTGGGGTGGGGTGGGGAGAAGAGTATTTCATCATGCCAGGAATTCTACCAAAATAATATATTTTCAAATAATATCAATTATTGATTCTTTCCCTTACATATATGCTTTCTTTGCAGAATAGCAAAGAAATTGCCATTTAAAAGTCCAGAAGGCCAATTCCTTTGATGATGTGATCTCCTTGTTTGCTAGATGCCAGAGTTAGGATATAGATTAGATCCTTATAGTCAAAACAGTAATCCATGATTTACTTGTTTGTAATTTTTATTAGAATCTTTGAGAGGATTTAAATAATTATTTGATCATTATTATTTGGTGATGAAAATGGCTTTATTGCAGAAATTTATTTTGATTATTTTGGTTATTTTGATTACAGCAAGGGATAGTGGATTCCAAATCTCTATCCAATTTTTAGTTTATTTCAGTACAGTTTTAACTTTTTACTGTAAATTTGAGAAAACTAAAATTAATACAGTAGAAAGTAGTTACAAAGTTACTGGATTTGATTTCAGACTTTTTGCTGATACATTTTTTATGAGGTCTGTTGACTGGATCAATTAATCACATAATGGTTTTTTTCATGTTTTCATTTCTTTTATAATATGAAACTATATTATAACAAAATGGCCACTTTGCATTCTTCAAGCTGATAGAAAAAATCTCACAGCTTTATAGGAGTGAAATTCTAAAATAACATAAAGTAAAATGTAAAACTTTTAAAAAAATCTTCAATGAGGAACTGTCAATGTTATTTTCTCTTCTATTGTCCCAAGACATTAATCACCACTTAAGTATTTGTATTTTGCTTGAAACAGTGGAGATAAATATATTTATGTATAAAAGTTGAACTAAATAAAGAAGGAATAATGATTCATTTCATTTGATATTTATAAATGAATCTCTTAACTTTTTTTAAAAAAAAGTTCTAAACCTGCTTTTCCATGTAAGTGTGATCCTTGAAATTAATTAATTTTTATCATGAATACATCCAGTTTTCACTGTATTTTATAAATAGGGCCTCCCACTCTTGATTTTTTTTCCGAGGGTTTCAGTTTTCCAATATTTTGCCAATGTTTCCTTTCAGTGCCAGCATGCATCTTCGTAGACTGTAATACTTTTCATTAATGCTGATATTGATTGATCACACATAATTTCTCCAAGATGATTTGTGTCCAATTTTAGGTTTTCCAACACTAGTAAAATTTGATGTTCAATCAAATTTAATTTTTAAAATTTCCTGAAATATTTTGATATATTTATATCAAATACTTTTTCCATAACCATTACATATTCCTACATGACCACTACATGTTCTTCTTGTTTTCTAACCATGTCAGATCTCAGGATTGTTATCAATATTTACATGCTGTTTAGGTTTTGTAATATTTAAAAAGGAATATTGTATCTAGAATAAAGTTATTCATTGCTGTCAGGCTAAATTAATGATTTAGACTCATACTTTAAATAACTTCATTGTAACTTTGAATATCCACTAATCAGAATACATTGAAATGAATTTTCATTGCATACAGCTCTCAAAGGCTCTCCACCTCTAATATATACTACATAAACATGACAAGATAAATAAAAAACACAATATTTTGCATGAACCGATATATATTATATGACATGGAAGAACAACAGTCTAATGACTTTCTTCTAAATAAATGAAGGCTCTAAATTCTGAAAGTTGTAGTTTTAATACAACTGGAGATACCAAGCAAAAGAAAGCTGAGAAAACTACTGAAGTTCAGGCTAAAATTTCCTTTCTTGGAAATTTTTAACAACTGAGGTGACTCTCATTGGCATGAGCTTACCTCATTTCCATCATTAAATGTTGCTTACACGCAGTGGATAAGAAGTATGTTTCCTTTTTTTCAAATAATTTCATTAAGATTACAAATAAAAGATAAAAGCTCCCAAAATACAAAAAAGAAAAATGCAGAAAAAAAGAAGCATAGAAAAGAAAAAAAAGGAAAAGAAGTAATTTCCCCCTCATCCCAGCAAATGAAAACCATTTTAGTATCTTATCACAAGTAGTTTTCTAATATAATGTAGTTCCCTTCACTCTGTAACTCATGTCTTAACTAAAAAACCAAAATCCCAAAGCCTTATCACTCATTCTTTATCAGCAAAAGTCCAGTAAGGGAAGCAGATATGGCTACTTCTCTATTTTAACCCTGATCGGGACATGCAATCCTATATTCTTTCTCTGGAGTTTAATCCATCTTAATTTCTAACCCCTTCAATTATAGTCCCAGAGTCTGATTTCTGTTCATCTCTTTGTATGTCTCAAGAATATTTCAGAACTTTGACAGACTTATAGACAAAACTCAGACTTCTTTTATATATCCAGTAAGAAAAAATGTCTTTTTTTAAAAAATGACATCTCATAAAGTATTTTAAGACTTTCGCAGACCTCATTTGTACATCCAATCCGAGAAGGCTGATCAAATCAGTTTATAGGTAATTGTACATTTTCTTTAAGCAAAGAAACATTTAGCAGTTTCATTTATACATCCAACACAGCCTTCTCCATATTTTTCTCATTGCCTGACCCATTTAAATCCACATACACATTAATTTCAAACTTATGTGGTATAGCTTGTTCTTTTTCTATAATTTTATTTATACCAAATATTTCTCTAATCTCAAATAATTTCTTTTTTAAAAAAAAGCAAACAAAACCAAAATATCGAACAAACAGAACACACAAAAGAAGCAAGAAAGGAAATTAAAAAAAAGAAAGAAAAGAAAAATGATTAAAAAAACCCTAACAATTCTATTACTATTACTATCTCAAATACTGTTACTAATATCAAATAATTTCAATGGCCAATATTCAAAAATACTTATCAAAGCTTTTTTCTCCAGTCTTTATTAGTGAGACAAATTTATTATCCTCTAGGTCTCTCCCTCCCTCCCTCCCCCTCCCCCCCCCTCTCTCTCTCTCTCTCTCTCTCTCTCTCTCTCTCTCTCTCTGGTCAAACTCAAAGTCTCATTACTGTGTTTCCTCTTAAAAAAAAAAAAAAGCTAAACAATTGTCATATCACAGGGGAAGAATTCTAATTAATTCAAATTTATAATTCCAAATCCACCTGGACCCTTAATCCATTGTTAATTTCTCAAAATCATATCCTAAGCACCTTTTGTCGTTTAATCCAAAAAATAATATTTTCCCAAAACTTTTAAAATCATCTTTAAAAAAAAAAACTTTCTCAAAGGAGAAGGCAATCTACCCAGTGAATACAATAAAAAATTGCTGATCCAAACAGTGTTTCCTAAACAATGAAAAATAAAATAATACAATTACAAGCATTAAGAAATTAGGCTTCGTGAATATCTTTGTCCTTAGGAAGCTTCATTGATTCAGCTAAATATGACATCTTAGATGATATTCCTCGACTCCCAGCCACTCAACTCATATCATAATTCATGTGGTCGACTCAGGAGAAGTTGCTGTCTGGTGCACACATGGGTTATTTCAACTATCCTTCCTCTGGAGAGATTTTGCTGGACCAGATCTAGCATCCAGTCTTGCTTTTTCTAGAATGATAGTCCTACTATCATCAGAATGTCAGCTTACTAGATCACTCAATGAAATTTCCAAAGACAGTATATTTCCTACATGTTTCTAGTGAAACAGGAACAGAAACATGTCCCAGGAGTTGATACTATGGAGTCATATAATTATGCTTCAATATAACTTTGCAGGGTAAAAAATAATCTTAAGAATTATGTACAATACTGTCCATTTAATATAACAGCTAAGATGTCAAAAATCTGGACCCTCAGTTGAATGTCATTTCCCACATATCCAATTTTAGAATGGGGTTAGATACACCAAATGTTTAGTTCTGAGGGGGAAAAAGTGGAGTCTTTTTTTTAAAGAATGAGCTAACTCCAACCCATACTTTTAAAAAGATGCCCCAGAAGAGTTTCTTGATAAATATGTCAGCCATGAATCAGAGCTAGCTGTTATAATAATCATAAAAGGAAAACAGGCTGCCAAAAGCACAGTGGTTAGATGCCATCATAGCTAACACCAGCCAGAACACAAAATAACTCAAAGAAATAGTGCAAGAACAGAAGATTTCAAGACACTTGACCCATGGAATCACCAAGAGTCAGACATGACTGAATGGATAACATCAGTAACATCATTTTAAGGATCACCTTTATCTTTTCAATAAAATACTGAAGACAACACCAGCAACCTCTTGGCTAGGTACACAAGATGGACAAAGCTAGACAGACAGTGTGTTTTCTGCAAAGTAGTTTCCAATGAAGCTCTTGTGCCAACAACTGCAGCTTATGGTCTGAAAAATCAGTACCATTTAAATACAACTTAAATATAACTGGTAAATAGAAGTAACTTTAGTCCTATCAAATGATTCTATTGAACACAATTGTGGTACAGGCTCATCTCTCTTTAGAATAAGTAAGTTAAATCAAGTGACCTTTAGATAAGTCCCTGGCAGATTCAAACTTCATGCATCCACACCATATTCCACAATATAGGAATATGTCTGCTATTTACTGCACACAGATATATTAAGACCATCACTCCCAGGAATCTCAACTTAGGAACCTATTGTGATAGTAAGAGAAAGTGTCAGATAATAGTCCTTTGCACTTATATGGTTCATTACTTCCATCCTTTGATTCTTATGTTGATCAAAAATTTCTGAAGGATACCTAATTTGAACTTTAGAACGTATGATACAGTTATCATCCAGAAAGAAGACATGTGGTTTTTGCTTTGGTATGAGTTGAGATTCTTGAACCACATGAAGATTATTGGAATTCATATGAACACAGGTAACAACTTCTTTTCAGACTTGGAAGTCAGATTGCATAAAGGAAGTAATGAGGTGATAGTTGTGTAAATAAAAGGGAAGGACCAGCAAGTACACATTCTTTTAAAATGTGCAAAGACAAAAAAATGTGAGAGACTTTGGGCTACATGTCTTATTTCTGGATGATTATTATAGCTTCTAAAGTTCAAATAAGATACCATTTGATCATTTTAAATATAACACAAGGATTATATGAGGATAACATGGGGGGTTAGAAACTATATATATTATACTGTTGTCCCAATTTGCTTTTTCAATAAGTAACTTTTTTTTCTTTGAAGACTTTTTGCTTCTCATACAAGAAGCTTCTTCAGCTCTGACTGGATAGTGGGGACTGGCAGGATTTATATTCCTTGCAGACAACTGATCATTTGCATTCTTTTAGAGAATTTTTGAGTTCACTTGGAGGTTTATCTGGGTCATCAGGGTCATCTGAGTAGTACAAATGAGTGCGGAGCCTCTTTGAAACTGCTGAAAGGACTATGTTGTGGAGCTATGCTTTCTGCAAAAAAATTTTTTTTGAATCTCCATAGACATGTAGAGACACGGTAGCTCAGTGGCTAAGACGCTGAACTTCTTGATCAGAAAGGTTGTCAGTTTGGTGGTTTGAATCTCTAACACTGCGTAACAGAGTGAGCTACCATTACTTGTCCCAGCTTCTGTCAACTTAGCAGTTTGAAAGCATGTAAAAATGCAAGTAGAAAAATAGGGACCACTTTTGTGGGAAGATAACAACGTGTGTGGGACTAAATTGGCATTTAGTCATGCCAGCCACATGACCATGGAGATGTCTTTGGACAGCACTGGCTCTTCAGCTTTGTAATGGAGATGAGCATTATTCCCTAAAGTCAGAAATGACTAGCACGTATGTGCGAGGGGAAACTTTACCTTTTCCTTTAGACAAGTTGCTATGCACTTTGAGATGAACATCCTTTGAGTGGTGGGAGTATAAATGGATCTCCAGAAAAATTGCAAATTACAGAAACCATTTGTGCTTTAGTTTGAAATGCAGCCAACACAGACTCATCCTCAAAATCCTGCACCTATGTTCAACAGTGAAGGGACACAGGCAGAAACATCCTGCAGAAGGAATATAAATCCTTCCATTCCCACTGTCCAGTCAGAGCAAAGAAGCTTCTTGAATAAGAAGTGAAACAATTTCAAAGAAAAACAAGGAAGTCCAGTTTCCTCTTGAAAAATCATTTTTGGGACAACCATGATCTGGATCTCCATAGACATTGTATTGTTGTGTATTTCTTGGAGGAGATACAGGCTATAGAAATATGTAAATTTGAATAATATTTTGACTATCTGCCTTATAAGACATCAAACAGATATATTTTTTCAGTCATCCTATCTTTGAATACTTTTACTTAACAATACCTGGGATTGAGCTTTGAATTTCTGGCATTCAAAGCATGTACAATGACCTCTCAGATTGATGGTAGCTGTTTGGAAAGGTTGAACGCTATGCCTGTCAGACAGCATAGATACTGGTGCTTTTCTTAGATTTAAATTCAGATGCTATGCCTGTCAGACAGCATAGACACTGGTGCTTTTCTTAGATTTAAATTCAGATGGGACAGCTAACTCATGGACCTCTGTTCACAATAAGATGCAAGAGTAGAATTGCCCTTATCCACAATATTTATGGATCCACCTCGGCTTGGCTTAATTACCTGAATTATTCAACATCGTATAAATATCTTTCACCCACCAAGTAAGGTTGCACTGATTACCATAGTAAACAATCTTATTCATCAGGTGAAAGAGGGGAAAAAAGGAAAAACACAAAGAACAACCTACCCACCAAGCCAGCAGCAACTATATTTAGCACTATACCGGCCAGATTGTCAAAACCTCTGACAAGCAACTTCTCTCTCTCTCTCTCTCTCTCTTTTTTTTTTTTTTGGGAGCAGCTGAATACAATTATTTTGAAGGAGTTTTCCTGGATCCGTAAGGCTCTGTGCAGTCTTAGCTTGTGTCACAGGAAATTAAAAAGTTAACAACATATGCAGAATGTAAAATGAAAGCCCTTACACAATCTGAGCAACTGATATGAATCTTTCTAAGCAGGGTAAGGATTCATTTCTCCTTGCCCCTTCCCCTGCCCTGCACATGTGTTAATTATTTATTTAGAGCTTATTCATTATGCATGAAGAATGATGAAGGTAGATAAAGACTGAACTTGACTGTTTGCCATAGCCATTACCTTCAAGTACAAAAGAGCTGTGGTCATTAATATTGGGAAGGATTACCAGAGCAATTTTATTTCCTAGTCCTGGGAATTGATATCTTACTACCAAATATTTGGAATGGACAAAAGTAGGTTGTCTTTGGCCATTAGGATGTTATTGGGTATGCTTTTAAATTGTTGAGGACGATCATATCTGGACTATAAAAATTCTTAGGCCGCAGCAGAATGTTCAGTGTTTCTATATCTCTAGTACTGTCTAGTGGTCATCTGTATTTGCAGATCAAATATAGTAACTCTAACTGGGTGTCATCTGTATATCTTGACTTCACTCACATCAGATCCCAATTCCAATATTTCATTTTCAAAAACAAAAGGAATTTCCATGGTTCCTTTTCTAACTTCTTCAATAAATATTTACATCACTGTGTTTATTCTATGTCTACTTAAAGCTCTTCTCAAACTCTAGGTGCCTTTGGCTATTTTAGAATGAGTAACTAAGGATGTTGTAGTAAAAAAGAAATCAGCAGATTGAAATTAAATAAAATGTTTCTCTTTCTCCAGGAATACTCAGGTGTTGTTGCAAGCCCACAAAGTTAAAGATAATTTTTTAACAGGATAAGACTGCCTATTGCATTATCTTTTACAAGACTTCCACCTCTACTTTCTCCTTGTCTCATTAAAAAATATCTAATTATGTTTAAAAAATGTAAATTTTGCTTTTGCATGACATGTTATATTTGTAGTAAGTAGTTATCTTTTGCCTCCCAGCTCTTCATGAAGTAAGATGGATTTTAAAATGACTTTATATCTTGGTTAATGTAGCCATCTTTCTTTCTTTCCTTGTGACACCTGCATTTTTTTCCCCCAAAATCTTCTTAAATTACCGTGACATGCTTTTAATGCCATGGAAATACAAATGTGTTATACTGTCAAGCCTCTAAACAAAAGCAAATGCCAAAAGTTTCCAAAACTTAAGTTTATCAAATAATATTTATTTATAACACCTCCCTCCCCCAGTCTCAGAATTTTGCTGATTGAAGTAAGTGGCCTTGAAGCAAATGTATCTTTTTCTGAGGCAGAAGGAAGTTCAGTTAGCAAAAGTACAGATAGTCTTCGACTTACAGCAGTTTGTTTAGTGACCATTTAAAGTTACAACATACTGAAAGAAGTGACTTGTGAGCATTTTTCATACTTATGACCATTGCAGCATCCCCATTGTCATGTGACCAAATTCAGTCAAGGGCATCTAGCTCAATTCACTAATAAATGTGGTATTTTATTGTCAGTTCTGAGGTTCAGCAGAACTCATAAATAATCAATGATCTTCTTCTTCTTCTTCTTCTTCTTCTTCTTCTTCTTCTTCTTCTTC
>BLBF01000007.1:47119559-47150166 GCA_015471245.1 Laticauda colubrina | reverse complement strand
TCTTCTTCTTCTTCTTCTTCTTCTTCTTCTTCTTCTTCTTCTTCTTCTTCCCCATGATCACATGATCAAAATTTGGATGCTTGGATACTGGTCCATATTTATGATGATTGCAGAGTCTCAAGGTCATGTGATCACTTTTTGTGGCCTTCTAACAAGCAGAATCAATGGGGAGGCCAGATTCACTTAAGGCCCTATCACACTGGCCGACAGATGCAAAACGTTTGTAAAAAGGACACAGCGGATGAGCAAAATGTTCCATCCGTTGTTATCCGCTCTCAAAAGTGCCCCGAATTTGCATAACCAGAGCGGACAACACAGGAAGGAACGGACGGGGGGAGGACGTAGGGCGGATGGAAAGCGGATGCTCCACGGAAGCCTAGCAGATGGAAGCAGATGGGAGTGGATGGCACATCCACAAGGCTTCCAGGGGAGCACAGCAAAGCAGACGCAGAACGGAAAGAGCGGATGCAGAGTGGATGCAGAGCGGATGCCAAGCGGATGAAGCGGATGCCGAGCAGAAGCCTAGCGGAAGCCTAGCAGATGCCTAGCAGATGCCTAGCATTCACTGTGCATGTGGGGAGGATGCATTGCATCAGCCCCGCGGATATAAAGGGAAGCAGCTCGCAAACAGGTCACCATTCAGAGGAAAGACCTGCTTCCAGACAAAGCTTGCCAGCCAGCCAGTCAGCCAGCAACCCAACAACCATGGGGAAGAAAAGGAAGCCTCTGCCATCTGCTGCCAGCCCTGGCAAGAGGGACAGGGCCACCCTCCCACCCTCTGGCCCTGACTCTGCTTCTGCTGGGGCTTCTGCTGCCCGGGCTCGCTCTTCTGGTGCTGGGGCTTCTGCTGATGCTGCTTCTGGAGGTGGGGCTTCTGCTGATGCTGCTTCTGCTGGTGGTGCTTCTGCTGGTGCTTACTCTGCTGATGCTGCTTCTAGTGATGGTGCTTCTGCTGATGCTGCTTCTAGTGGTGGTGCTTCTGCTGGTGCTTTACTCTGCTGGAACTGCTCCTGGTGGTGGTGCTTCTGCTGGTGCTTACTCTGCTGGCACTGCTCCAGGTGCTGGGGCTTCTGCTGGGGCTTACTCTGCTGGCACTGCTCCTGGTACTGATGCTTCTGCTGGGGTTTACTCTGCTGGCACTGCTCCTGGTCCTGCTGGTCCTGCTGGTGCTCCTGCTGCTCCTGGTCCTGCTGGTCCTGCTGGTCCTGCTGGTCCTGCTTTTGCTGCTAATGTTATTGCTGCTGGTGGTGGTGGTGGTGGTGTGGAGGAGCAGCCCCTAAAACCTCAAAGCCCTTCTGATGAGGGCCCATATGGCCCTGCCAAAGGGAGGAAGAGGCAGACGCATGAACGGGAAAGGAGGCAATACACAATCGAAGAGGAACATGAGGAGGAGGTGCTGGAGTGGCAGAGGGAGAATGAATATCTTTGGTGGAAGGGACACAGGATCTATCAAGATACCAAGAGGAAGCAGGCTGCTTGGAGAGAGAAGGCGGAGAGCCTGGGCTAAACTGCCACTGATGCCACAGATGCTACCCTCGCCACAGATGCCACCCATGCTTCACCTCGCTCAGCTGCAGACCAGACAGCCCCACTACACTCCTCCTTCCTCCATCCCACAGCCAAGCCCGGCTTCAGAACATCTGTCATCAGTCTTGGGACTGACACCCCATGTCTTGGAGGAAGGGGCTCTCAACATCACAGGACTGAGCCAGCTCTCTGAGACCTTCCTCCACACACCATCCCCTGTTGTCCTCTCAGGGCCAGGCACGCCAATGGCACCTCAGACCAGCACTCCAGCAGCAGCCACCTCCACAGCACTTGGACCCTTCACCCCTGAGACTATGGGCATGCCTCAGAGTGACCAAGAAGAGTGCCAGAGACTGGGTGGCTGTTTGTTGACCTTATTTTTGCTTTGGACACTTGACTTGAGTCATTTTTCTTTTACAGCTTGTTATTAATAAAGATTATCTTTGCTTCACACACTTGCTTCATTTATTTTTCTCAATAAAGTCTTGGTGGAAACTTTTAGAAATGGTTTAAGCCTTTGCATTATTGTGGGATGGGTAAGGATAGCAGTGGAATGGGTAATAGCTGTGGGATGGGAGGGATACCTGTGGGATGGGCAGGGATACCTTTGGAATGGGTAATAGCTGTGGGATAGATAAACCTCCAGTGCAAGCATAGTGGGACTGTATGGTCCACCCTCCCAGGTGCCACACCTATGGCCCTTTATTATCAATAATAATGTAATCAATCATCCACACATGTCAATATAAACACAACTCTTTATTAAATGCCCTGTTCATTGTCAGCCCACCCAACATACATGGCCCAATCTCATCCGTGTGATGAGACAGGCTGAAGTAAGCATCCATTAATCATCTATCATCCTGTCTTGCCACTCCACTGCTCCAGCTGGAGAGTTGAACCATGTCTCAGGAGGTTGCGCTGCTTTTTCCCTTCATGTGAAGCTCTGTTGGGGCCTTGCACATCCTCAGTGTCTATCAGGTTTTGCCCTTGCCACCATTCCCCAGGCTCCATGTCCCCATTGCCTTGTTGGAGGTCCACAAGCCTGTTCTGCAACAATGGGTAGCGGGTGCGCATGAGATTGTGCAGGATGCAGCAAGTTTCCACAATCCTCCTCATGGTCTCTGGGCTATGCTGCATGTTGGTGAGAAGTACCTGGAACTTGTTGGCCAGTATGCCAAAGGCGTTCTCCACCACCCGCCTTGCCCTGGACAGCCTGTAGTTGAAGATCCTCTCTTCACGGGTGAGGAGTCTGGAAGTGTAGGGCTTCATGAGGTAGGTTCTGAGGGACAAGGCATCATCCCCCATGATGAAGTAGGGCACATCTTGCATGTCATTGGGCAGGGGGTCTGGATGTGGGAAGCCCATGATGAGATTACATTCCAGCCCCTCCTTGAGGTCACTGGCGTTGTATACCTGGGCATCTGAAGCTGACCCATTGCCTGAAGCATCGATGTACATGAACTTGTAGTCAGCATCGACCATGGTGAAGAGGGTGATGCTGAAGAAGCCCTTGTAGTTGAAATAAGTGGAGCCTGACTTGGCTGGAGCTTTGCAGGCCACGTGCTTGCCATCTATGGCTCCAACATTGTGGGGGAAGTTTCACTTCTGATACCGCTGCTCTGCAACTTTCTTCCATCCTTCTTCAGTGGAGGGGCACTGGAGGAGCTCCTCCAGGTATTCTTCGATGATGGCCTGCACCACTTCTCTGACCACAATGCTGATGGTGTTGTGTGGCACCCTCCAGCCATACTGCATGCTCCTGTAGGTGGTCCCTGAGGCCAAGTGGCGCAGAGTGAGTGCCACCTTGAGCCCAGGGTCCAGGCTGGGCTGGAAGTTGGTGTTTGTCTTGGTCAACCTGGGTCTCAGCCGCTCCACAACTTCATCAAACATGGCTGGAGGCATCCTCATGAAGTTCTGGAATGCACAAGGATCTTCGTTCCTCAGCTCCACCACCAGCTTGTTGTACAGTCCGTACTCTGCTCTTCTCCCGATCCATCTTCGGACCCAGACACTTCTTGGCCGCCTCCTTTTCTTCCCGTAGAACAGTTGAAAGAGCCTGTGGATGGCTTCGCACTGTTGCAGAAAGATGGTGGCTACCAAAAGGACTGTGTTACGATCCATGGTGGACATCAATGGATGCTGTGGAAGAGCAAGAGCCAGATGAAGGCTGCAGAGGTCTGCAAAGAAGGGCTGCTGGACTGAAAGTGAAATTCAGGTGAGTTCCTGCCCCTTTTTATTGGCAATATAGGTTTTCCACTAGGTGTCCTTTTGCATCCTCTAGGCATCCTCTAGACATCCTTAATATCCGAGATAGGTCCCCTCTGTGAACGTTTTTCCATTTTAAATGCTTTCTTTGCAAGCTGTATCCGCTTTCATCCTTTCTCCGTCCGTGCTACTAACGCTTTGTGTCCGTTCTGCGTCCGTTTCGCTTCCTCCCTGTGTCTGTTTTCCGCTGGAGCAGATTTGAGTTGCTCGGATGCACAGCAGATGCCTTGCGGATATAGCGGACGCGTAATGGATGATGATGGATGTAGAATGGATGTTCCCCGTATGCGTTGCAGATGCAGAATGGATGCGTTGGATCCATTTTCTGCTCAAAAAGTTTTGAGCAGCTGAAAACTTTTTGAGTGGATGGAACCTTAATCGATGGATGCTGGACAGATAGAGAGGATGAAAAATGGAGGCAATGAGTATAGAACGGATGAATCACGTTAACCAACGGATGGCAAGTGTTTCTCTCCGTTTTACATCCTCTTTTCATCCGTTGGTGCAGTGCGACATGGGCTTTAACAACTGTTTTACTAAACAACTGCAGTGATTCATTTAATAACTGTGGCAAGAAAACTCACTGAACAACTGTCTCACTTAACAACAGAAAGTTTAGGCACAATTGTGATTGTGAGTCAAAACTTCCAGTAGCAAACTGGAAAAATCTGTTTTAATCAGTCATAACCATGCCTTTGGATTGTATTTCTGTGAATGTTCTCTCTTTATTTTAGTAAATTGTACTGATCATTAAATGGTGATGTTACGTAACAGTAATAACACAGTTTTTATATTTAGCTAGAGTACCATTTTATTAAAGAATTGTGTTATTAAAACCCTTGATACAGAGATAATTTTACTTCTGAATTTCATTGAGATGTATTCTAAAGGAGGGAGGGAAGAGAAGAGTAAAAGCATTTAATTCAAAGCCAAAGATCTTTTATTTATGTAACATATTTGATATAACAAGTTATCCTTTTGTTCTGAACAAACAAGGCATAGACTGGAGAAACTGAAACATCATTGTTACAGTTTCCTTTTATGTGGACTCCATTTTTATTGCTCTAAAGATGCTTCAGTCATAACCTAATTAGAGCAGGGCTGTCCAACCTTGATAACTTTGAGACTTGTAGACCTCAACTTCCAGCATCGTTAGCTGACGAATTCTGGGAATTGATTCCTTAAAGAACAATGTGTTGGATACATCATATTGGCACATCTGGTAAAAACCATCTCTGAAAGTTCCCGTGGTTTTCACTTCATTAAAAGGTAAAAGTTCACCTTTTTTCCCTCTCCCAGTCATCAGTCACATTGTCCAATAGAGATGTTGGCCTGTTCCTTGGTTAATCTATTCCTCTTCCCAGCCGTCTGTTGAAGTGTCCTTGGTTCCCTCAGGAAATTTTTCTGTTTTGACTACAAACCGCCAGCTAACTATTTCCCCTCCCTGGCTTGTGACAACACTGAAGTCATAAACATGTCCTCAATCAGGTTCACTTCAGGGTTAACGGGTGAAGCAACTCTTCTACCAACTAACTTTTTCAATTTTTAAATATTAGGAAGAAAGAGAAAGAGGTAGCCAGAACTTCACTTGATGCAAAGCAATTGGATAATTCAAACTGTGATTAATTTGAGAGGATTAAATTCTTAGAAACATGAAGGATGACAGCATCCTGTGTCGGTATTATGTTTTTGAAAAACTTCATAATTGCATCAATCTATTTTCATATTTCCCTGTACTCATTGCAGTATGAAAGGAACAGGGGAAAGAGGACAAGGGAGGAGAGGAGAGGAGAGGAGAGAATAAGGAAAGGATAAGGAAAGAATAAGGAAAGGAAAGGAAAGGAAAGGAAAGGAAAGGAAAGGAAAGGAAAGGAAAGATTTCATTTTTCCATTTAGGAATCCTAATGGATGAATGATGTATTTCAATGAACCAATTATCAGGTAAGCACAGTTCTCCCTTCTCATAATGGTCTGGTCACTAGAAGCTAGTTAACAATTGTAAGAGACTTCATAGAGGGGTATTTTGAAAATCATGTTAATAAAGATAATTCAACTTGAAAAGAACACACTGTGACCTTATAACCAAGAACTTGATTCTGTTCTCATTGTAAAAACAACCTTGGAACTAATCATGTCAAAGCTTGCAAAGGCTCCCTGCTATGGTAGGTTATTTACATAAAATAATAACAATGTTTAATATCAAACTACTATCCAGACAAAATAATATGAAATTCTAATTTTCTATTTTTTGTTGTATAAATAGTTCCAATTAAAGGCCATTCACAAGATTCTCAGTTCATTTTCTATTTCAGTACAGTAATGATATCAGCAGTCTGTTGACATCAGCCGTGCTGGACAATTATTGGCTATTTATTTAATAGAGTTATATAACCTGGCCAAATACAATAAAACAACTATGATAGGAAACAATAAGAACAATTCAAACTGAATAACATCATGCAGACTCAGGAGCCCTGTGTAATCCTGGCTCGTTTATAGGCTAAAATAAACCAATTAGGATTCAATATCTACTTGACAACTTATTTGTTGGGCCTGGTACATGTCCATTACAAGCTACCAAAGCAGAGGACCCCTACTGAGAAGTCCATATCTTTTAAGTTACCAGCCTTATTGCTTGAACCGATAGAGATTCAATGTTAATTCCATTCTTCTGGTGCTACGTATGTGTAACCAGGTTCATTCAAGTAATTAATTCCCCAGTTGTTAAAGGCTTTAAACTGGACCCAGAAGAGTGCTAAGACTAAGTTAAGCTGGTCAGAAAAGGTTGTCAGATCAGTATTCCAGTGGGTTTTTTGTACAACTTTTCAATGATGTGTCCCATTGTCTAACCTGGTAAAGTTAGCTGAGGAATTCTTTATTTCTTTCTTTATTTATTTGATTTGTCAATTGCTTACAAGATAATAAGTATAAGGATAAACATAGTTATGAACACATGAAATGAATGCATATAAGAAAAATAAAAGAAACAATAGGACAGGGACTGTAGGCACATTGGTACCTACATGGTGCGCTTATGCATGCCCCCTACAGACCTCTTAGGAAAGGGGTGAGATCTAAGGTTCTAGGAGTTGAAGTCCACAAGTCTTAAAGTTGCCAAGTTTGGGGACCCCTGCACTATCCCATGAAGATGCTACAGAACCTCGAAACATAGTGCAGATAGGCCTTGACTTTCAACCGTTCATTTAGTGACCATTTGAAAAAAAATGATTTACCTCAAGGGTTTTAATGATCTGCTATGTTAACAAAATTTATGAGCATTGACGCATTCTCATGCTCATGTGATCAGAATTTTGGCATTTGGCAACTGGCATGTCTTTATGATATTTGTTTAGTGACCTCTCAAAGTTATGATGGCACTGAAAAATGGGACCTATGACCATTTTTCACCCTTATTACTGTTGCAGATCATCATGGTCACATGATTAAAATTTGCGTGCTTGGCAACTAGCTCATATTTATGAATGGTTGCAGTGACTTGGGGTCATTCAATCACCTTTTGCAAACGTCTGATAAACAAACTCAATGAGGAAGCCAGATTCACTCGACAAACGTGTTTCTAACTTAACAACATTTGATTCACTTAACAATTGTAGCAAGGAAGATCATAAAATGAGACAAAACTCATTTAACAACGGTCTAACTTAGCAACAGAAATGTTGATTATAAGTTGTGCACAATACATGAACAGTCTACTTTTGGTTCTTGCTTCAAGCACTGAATTCTTCTTGCAAATTTTCCCTTTTCATTTTATTGCTACCATAGTTGAGAAGCAATACATCTGCAGCTGTGAATGAGAAAAAAGAGCACTTTCTATTACAATGCCTGAGTACAAGGTCCTTGCAATTTACCAGTTCTGAAAACAGAGCAAAATATATTTATCATTAATACATTTTCTTTCCAGCAGTCTCTGCACTGAGATCAGTCTGTGTTCAGAAGTCATACTGAGAATTTGCAATCAGTTTTGAAAACATAATGAGCAAAATGACATAATCTTCCTCTAAAGGCTATATCTGCTCATAACCTTCAATTCCAAACATCATAATTAATGGTCAGTGTTGACTGGAGCTGGAGTCCAACAATATTGAAGTACTACAAGGCTAAAGATGTACATAAATTATGTCTCATATTTTTTTATTGTAAAATATCATGATATGCCAATGTGGGCTCTATGGTTAAGAATTTTGGCAATGAAATGGATGCTTCTGCCTCATATCATTCACCTTAAAGAACATCTGCAGAAGCTTTTATTTCTTTTACAAGCTAAGTAAAAAGAACAAACATTATTTCGGCTACTTTGTATTTAAATGAAGCACATTTAAAAGCAATTGCAAAAGAAATAAAACATGTCGGTCAGAATTATGTCAAGAATTATTTAAGGAAGTAGAGGAAATTTTTAAAGGTACTGTTTTTAAAACTACTGATGTTGAGAAACCACACTTTCAAATTTCTGCAGATTTCAGTTCTGAAGACTGAGTATATTCAATCACATAACTGAGTAGGATCATTGTGCAGTTCTTTCTGGGGAGGCTGATTTTGATAATGATTAACACCATACCCTGCGGTGTATCTAACTATGCATATAGGATACGAAACACCAATAAACCATTAATAATTATGATGCTGTCTTCATGTGCAGTAATTTTTGATCAAGTGGGAGCATATCCATGGAAGGAAAAGAATGGACATTCATTCAGAATCTCCTTTTTTCAGTTCCTTCCTTCCCATTGAGGTCATTTTCCAATAAATATAGAGAGAGGAGGAGGAGGAGAAGGAGGAGGAGGAGGAGGAGGAGGAGGAGGAGGAGGAGGAGGAAGGAATCATTGAAGATAATTCTTCCTTTGTGTATGGAAAAAAATTGATTTGATTAAATAACATTGAGTGAAAGGAAGACATCGGCAAGGCCCAGTCAATGTTCCTGTGTGCTCCACGAAAGCATCTAATTTGATTTCACATTAAGTATGCATTTCTTGTGTACAGATTTCATTTAATGATATAATTAGCCTCTATAGCAGAATTGGAAGTGCAATCAGCCCAACAAGACCTTGTTCCTTGTCATCATAGGAAGATAGGAGATGAACCATCCCTACCTCCCTCTATCTGTTTGTTTTTAAGAATAGTAATAATAATTACTGCCATGAAGAGTGATAATGATTTGTTCTTCAACGTGAATTGGAAAAAAATCATTTCAAGGCACCTCATCACTGCCTCACCAGATACAGTTTGATGATTAGCTTTCTTTGATGTTGAATTATAACATCTATCCCATTGCAATTCTATGGCTGCATATTATCATGGTTTTATCTTAATTTAATATTTTATTTTGTGTGTGTGTGTGTGTGTGTGTGTGTGTGTGTGTGTGTATAGCATGTGTGTGCGTATGTTTCATTTAAATTATATTGTGTTTGTACCTATAATGTGTTCTATTAGTGTTGTATATTAGGGATTGCATGACTTCTGTAGATGCCATATGCTAAATAAATGGGAGGAAATGTATTCCATGCATGTTATGCATTATTCCAGATGCCAGAGAAGGCACTTGAGAGCCTCTGCATATGTGAAGCCTGCAGCCTTTTATTTCTACAACCAGATATGGATCAAGTATTCTTGATCTTTGATGATCCCAAAATCACCAGGAAACTGTCTGATGATTGCAGGGGTGGGATTCTACCAGTTCTGCCTAGTTCTGTAGAACTGGTAGCTCTGAAGAGCAGCAAACATAGAACTGGTTCTATGCCGGTTGCTGTTTTGGCCTACCCGCCCACCCGGGCTCTTACCTGACCTTTATTTTCTGCTGTTTCAACCTCAGCTGCTTTGTGCGGCATAGCTGCAGTTGAAAAAGCAAGAAAATAGTGCTTTTTCAAATGCTGCACACCTGCACGCAGTGTTGCTCAGATGTTCGGGCAGCATAGCTTATGGCATTCCACATGTGCACTCAGCACACATCTAGCCCACATGCACAAAAAGCACATATGCACGTGCAAATCACAAATAACAAAAACACTGAACCAGTAGTTACACCAGTCGGATTCTACTGGATGATTGGAATTTCTGCATATTTAGAATTTTCATGAATCTGGTTAATTGTCTGTTTAGTAAATTGTTGTTAGCCTAACTAAAATTTCTAAACTGATGTAAATTATTCATATTAATCACCACAAAAAAGCAAAGAAAACACTGTAGAACATAGAAAAATGTAGATTACCAATCATCAATAATGTAATCAAACTATCTATTTACTTGATGTGAGACTAGGTAACACAGGCAGGAAATATTGAGAGAGAGATTCTGAGTGTTGAAATCTCAACAGAACAGTACTAGAGCTGTGTTTGTGCAATATGTAAGACTGTAAAGTTGCTAAACATATTTCAGCTCAGCATGTTGCACAAAGCCAGCCTAGATAGTTAGTTCGTACTCAGTGTGTCATCATACTCAGAAAATTAGAGTAAATCATGTTGCTGTTTATTTTATTTATTTACTGTTTATTACATAACTACATTTATTTGTCCATGTGTTATTATTAGAACCCAGTCAATAAAGAAATGATTTATTAATGCATCATTACATGCATGTACCATATTACCAGAGGTGGTATTCAGCAGGTTCTGACCAGTTCTGGAGAACCGGTAGCGGAATTTTTGAGTAGTTTGGAGAACTGGCAAATGCCACCTCTGACTGCAGATTTTGCAGTATCCTTCCCCTGCCACGTCCACCAAGCCATGCCCATAGAACCGGTAGTAAAAAAAAATGAATCTATCACTCACACACACACACATACTTTTTACCTCCCTGTTATCCCTTAATTTATGTCTCACTGTGTGTAATGTAAACACACACATATATTCTGTGCATACACACACAAACACACACACTTAAGTATGTGGAGGATAATCCCAACAGATAGTAAGGAGCTCAGTAATGGTATCCTCTAATCCACGGAAGAGCTGTTCTAGTTCCACACTTTTATGCATTTTATTCTTGAAATAGCTGCTCACTGATTCACCTTTCCACAGACAAATCTGAAATTTCTTAAATAACTTCAAAGGCAGTTTGCTATAGCACAAGGGGGATGGATATTTCCTATCAACTGTATTCATTTGGCCTCAAGGAACTATTCTGATTTCCTGGATGTCAGGAGAAGATTTTAATACTGTGTTAATAGTCTTGTGAAGTGCATAAACATTTTTCAGCATATAAACAGGTATGGATTTTAAAATACTGACCCTCAGAAAAAATAATTATTTTTGTAAAGGGAGTATCTATATTGCATTCGTCATTATTACTATGAGTGCCAGCTATAGAATATGAGATTTATGAAAACACAGCCCAGTTAAATGGGTGTGATTTGATTTTGTTGTGAAAATAGCATAGGGATTCTTCCTATTTATTTGTTTTTGAGAGATAAATTATTTCCAGAATAATGTTTTTGCTTGTTGAAGTGTGGTACATTTAATATAATTAATCATGGTAAACTTCATCTGGAGCTGGTTTATTAGAAGGGAACCTTACATTTGGTGGGATTTATTTCCAAGGACATGGGATGGCATCTTATACACAATTAAAAATATTTTGTATAGCAGTCTGCACAACAGGAACTCTGGGATTTTGTAAGGGGGTGGGGGAAGTAGTGGGGATAACTATCTTGTGTGAGAATCTACCACAGAAGTGTTCTATTTTGAAATGATCACACAAAGTTATACTTTCAAGTCAAGGGCATGAAACCAATCAGCTTATTGATGAGAGAGGTGGTATATAAATTTAATAAATAAAATAAAACTCAAAGAGTGTGAAGTGTTTTCACATGGTCATAGTTTCTATAGAAATGAACAAAAGTAGTGTATCTCTATGTGTTTGCGTGTGTGTGTATAAATAAATAAAATAGCACAAGATAAAATGAGAAAAAAAGGGGGGGTTCAAATTAAGACCTCTGGAACTTTTCAAAAGCCCCGGAGGACATTTATATAAATCTCCTTAATTTGATCATTTCATTTCTTTCTTGCTCCTCAGAGGTATTTGATATCCATTTATCATTATTAATGAAATATAACAAACAGTCAAATTAGACATGACTTTTTTTCCTTTCCAATAACTCCACCCATTAATATAATTTTCCAAACATGTTCAGTGTAATACTATCATGTATTTTAACTGCTACAGATTTCTCCAGATCTCTTACAATGTTAAATTGACTTGCTTAAAAATAAATGTCACTGCCAGAGCCAGAAAAGGCATCCCACCATCCAGATTTTTTTTTCTCTTACCCAGTTCAAGACAGTTGTATTGCAGATTATTAGCTGAAAAGCTTCTCCTGCTGGTTCGACATAATTTCTCAAAAGCAAATTTGTGTTTTCAGTCAAATACAAATGGTGTGTCTCTCAAATCATCTCTTCTTATTAGGTGGGTTTGACAGGACACTGTTCACCTTTAATTCGCTGACTGTAAAATGAAACCCATAATTACTTTTCTAACTGGAGTTGTGAGAATGAATTAGATTTAAATTGCAAAGCACTTTATATGCAAATAGCTGCATGATAAGCCATCTTGTATCACTGCATAAGCACTTTGGATGGGATATAACAATTGTTATACCACTGGGCTTGTGCCAGTTATGAAGAGTTGACAACCAGTGTGGGATGAACCTGGGTCACAATTTTATTTACTTTTTACAAAAGGATCTGCAATTAGATGTTCTACCAACTTGGATATCAGTTGCAGACACAATTGTCTCTTTGCCCAATTATACTGGAAAACCACTACTGTCCCAGGTGCAATTGTTGGATTTATTGTTCATCTATACTAAATTATACAAGGTTAGTAGTAGATACAAAGAGGGCTGAAATTAGGGGTTCTTCATACTCTCTGAACTTGGTTGTTTTTTTGCAGATATTTCATTACCCAAACTAGGTAACATCAGTAACACTGATGATGTTACCTAGTTTGGGCAATGAAATGTCTGCAAGAAAAGAGTCAAGGGCAGAGAGTATCAAGGACCCTCAGGACTAATTATGAATAAATAATACTTTTATAAACTGCATAAGAATGGTCTTTATAACACAGAATCTGAATCCATTTCAGGTTTCCTCTTGACTACTCATTAGTTAAGTCATCTTTCCCCTCTGAAGCATGCAAAAATACTGAATTGTCCAAAATGGGCTCCACTACAGCAGAACCCATAAAACAGTTCATGACAAATAAGCATTTAGAAATCATTTCATGGTGAAATTAGAACCAAGTGCAAATGTCTTGAGATCACTGTGGCTTTCCAAGGTTTTCTTAAAATTATCGATATTCATATTGACCCTTTCATGTACACTGAAATTTTATTTAAGTATGTCATATCTAAAATGATATGCTATCACCAGATTTGAAATACAGTACTTGATAAATGATGTGCAATTTCACTTAACCCAGCCTATATAATATGAGGAGTTCCTGATGGGGGCTTAGATAAATTCACTGAACAAACTGATTCCCCTCACTCACTCCATTAGAGCCATTGGGGCTCTAATGGTTTTCTCCTGTAGCAATAATGGAAATTTGACAAATAGGAACCCCCATTTGTAAGCAGCAATGGTCATGAAGGAAGAGCTGGAGTTTGTTTTGAATTCAGCTGCTGGCTAAGAGTTAAGGATTAACCAGCTGAGATGTCTCTGCTTACCTTTTTCTCAGAAAAGGGACCTGTGGTTGTCAGCACATTGCAGAAATGCCTTTTAATATCTTCATACATAATCACAACAGTCCATACAACCTCAGTTTCAAATATGAAATTAAAAGACCAGGATGATATAAAATCTCATTGAGATGCACTGAGTTCAATGGTTTTCATTTCATATTACAGTATTTCTCGATTGGTATGGAATTTCATATTTTAATTCTCTTAAAAAAATCTTGTTGAGGTAAAAATTCTGAATGTCACTTTTTAAGAGATCAAATTTAAATTTTAAATGACACCTTTCTTACTTTGAATTATGAAAGTAACAGTTTAAGAAGCCACCATTTGAACAGGGTGGATATTTAGTAATGCACCAAAGAAATATAAATACCTTACCAAGTTATACTGTAAAGGAAAGTTTTGTTTTGAAGTTTATTCTATTTATTTTATTTGTTTGTCAAACATGTACAAGATAGCAAGTATAGGTATGAACATAAACTTGAACAAAGGAAATAAATACAGAAATAGTTAGATTTTTAGTGTTACATTTCCTATTAAGACTTCTAGGAAAATCACATAAAATGAACATAGTTCTACATCGACTTTGAAATTTTCTGTTCAATTAATTTGAATCTGGAATTTAATAAAAATGTTTGTTGTTTCCTCCTGATAATAAAACAGATCAATCTGCAATTCAGTCACCAGGTGGTGCTATACCTTGCTACTGGAGTTTGGACTAAAACACTGATTTTCTTGTTCAGTAATTGATGCCTTATTGGCATTCTTCTGTGGTCATATAGTTCAGAAATAGCCCCCACCCCCAGTATATACATAAAGGGAACATGGAGAAGTAAGCAATTATAGGGTCAAGTGTAGAATTATTTAGATGTGTTCCAGCCTGTATGAATTTCATGCATTATCTAAAGACAAACTTTTTTTCTCCCAATTTATCCTTCAGTCTGTTTTGAGATAATGATTACATAGGTTTTAAAACTGATATCTTAAAAAAAAGAATTCTACCAAATAGCTTAAACAACTAATGAAAAGTTAAGTGACAATTTTATGATATAGATTAACTAGGGATCATATTTATCTTCTTAGCTTTAGTCATTTATGCTACAGCTTGGACTTAAGCCATTAAAACAGCAGGAGAAAAGTAATATTTCAGCATCAAGAAAACATGGATTCCATACATGATATTTTGAAGAATGACAGAAATAATGAATATAATTAAAGCAGCATGAAGCCAAGAAATAGATAATTAATATATCATATAAAATGCTCTATAAAGACTTTGCCATAGAAAAAAAATTGCTTAAAAAGTTTATTATACTCCGGGGTTATTATTTTCATTTCCCATCAATGAAAACCTAGCTTTAAGGGTACAATTTTCCAATAAAATCTAAACTTAAAGGACAAAATTAAAAGCTAGGAATATTTCTAAAAAATCTTTACTCCTGTTAGATAAGGGCAATGTGATTTCTTTGTATGGATGTTGGAATTTCAAAAGAATAAAGATTTTGTAAAAATAATTAGGAAGAGACTTCAGTTGTGATAAATTTGATCATCACCAGGTGCTATGATAGTGCAAAAATGGAAGTCTTTGTCCACAAATTGAAGTAGTACTTGTTTTTTTGCTTTAATTAATTTATCATGCTATTTAGTTGTTTTTCTTGTCATTCAATTTTCACAGTTTAAAACTCTGATTGCACTCCAAACAAGCATTTTTGCTCTATGGATACTTTTTATTGTGAAGATTATTTATATTCAGGGTGCCTAGAAGTACTTGAAGTACAATTTAATTCCCATGAAATTCTAAATATAAAGATCCACAGTGTCCATTATGTAAAATGTCTTCAACTTAATCCCCTTAAGTTAACTTGTGTTCTCTCTTTTAAAAAGTGATTTAATGTTAATGGATTTTGAAACTCAGTCAATTTGCAGCAAGTTTTCTTGCTAACCAAATATTTTCACCAAAGAATGGACACCAAGCTAGCTAAGCCAGTGCTCTAATCATTATATATTCATGTCTCTTTCCTGTAGATGTGTAGCTTTGATTGCTGTGAAAATAAACAATAGGACATTCCAAAGAAAGATTTTTGTTGAAAGAAAAATATTGCAGATTCTCCTTTTATGTAATAATTATGATTTCCTGAACATGTGCATCCAGTACAATAAAGACCATTCTAATTAGCTATTTGAAGTAATTTCAAATCCCCAAATTTTGTATTCTTGTTATTTGTAGTTAAGAAAAGGAAATCCCATTGTCTTTTAAAGTATTTTCTTTATTTTACAATGAAGCAGAAAGCATTTTATAGCATGTTTTTTCAAATATTATTTAATATGCCCTCTTAAAATATTATTTAACATGTGAAACATTCCTGACACTGATCAATCAGCTTTAAATTGACCCAGTCTTATTGTTTTGTTGGAAAATCTTTTGCCAATCGAATTAAAATTATATATCAAATTTATTTCAGTATTGGAATCAACTTCCAGAAGTTATAGTTGCGGTGACAAATTGGAATAATTAAAGAAAGTGATTAGGAAAGTGAATTTTCAAATTCAGAAAATTTATCATACTCATTAACTTCATTGACATTTGCTCTTTTACAGCAACCTTTAAAATTAGTTATTGAAATACAGATGTGAAAGTTTGGTGGTATATTATTGTTATGGATTCCCTTCCAGATAGAACTGTGTAATGTTGCATACCTGATAGCTCTATTTTATGGATTTCTTAACCACCTTTACAGTTCTCCAAAGGTAGTTTATGATATGATATGTCAATATTTTGACTTAGATTTATATAATATAAATAATTTTTAACAGATATAAGATACTTATGGAAATAAACTAAATATAGAATTTGAAGAAAAGCTGCGATGTAATGTATAGATTATAGGTATAGTTAGGAAACAGAAGTTTAAATAGATAAAGCATAGATTAGATATAAGTAAATGAATAGCAAGGAAGAAAAGAGCAGTATATTTTCAATAAGCATTATGTAAAAGAACACACTAATCTCTAAGATTCCTTTCAATTATCTTCAGGGCAGGCTGCCAGACAGCCAGACAGAAAATTAATCTTAGACCACACAATAAAATAAAATAAGATGAAATGAAATGTAAAATAAAAGATCTATTCACCCCTTGCCTCTAAACATTTTAATTTAGAATAGACTAGAATATAATTCTTTATTGGCCAAGTGTGATTGGACAAACAAGGAATTTGTCTTGGTGCATTTGCTTCTCAGTGTACATAAAAGAAAAGATACATTTGTAAAGAGTCAAGAATCATCAGGTACAACACTCAATAATAGTCATAGGGTACAATAAGCAATCAAATCATACTAGGAAACAGTCAATATAGATCGTAAGGATACAAGCGACAAAGTTACAGTCATACAGTCACAAGTGGGAGGGAATGGGTGATAAGTGATGAGAAGACTAATTGTAATAATACTGCAGACTTTGTAAATAGTTGGACAGTGTTGAGGGAATTATTTGTTTAGCAGAGTGATGGCATTTGGGAAAAAAACTTTTTTGTGTCTAGTTGTTCCAGTGTGCAGTGCTCTATAGCATTGTTTTGAGGAAAGAAGTTGAAATAGTTTATGTCCAGGATGTCAAGGGTCTGTAAATATTTTCACGGCCCTCTTTTTGACTTGTGCAGTATACAGGAAAGCAGGTTGGTAGCAATTGTTTTTTCTGAAGTCTAATTTTTATCTGCCGTGTAATGATATGAAGCAATGTGGAGTGTCTGACTGAAATAGTTTGCAAGTTTAATCAGCATATTTTGACCTTGATGGTGGTTATCTTGTCAGCCTAACAATAGCTGACTGTTACCCACACTTACAAAAAAACAACAAGAGAACAAAAGTTACACATTCTTCATGCTAGAATATTCTCAACAACAAAAGACATAACATAAATGCCTTTAAGTTTGATTGCTACCTATCCATCCTTGAGGTGACAGAAAACTACACCAGCAAAAAAATAAAAAAATGCAGTATCATAGCCAATCACAATCCTGCTTCTGATTTCTGACTCACTGCAAATAGGTGCAGCCCTGCTTTTGAATGAATAGAACATAAGAGGCAGAACAATTGGCTGATCCTTTGGCTTTTCTTTCCTCCCTGGGAACATATCTGCCAATCACTGCAGTAAGAACAAGGGGTGAGTTGTCTGTCACAGATATATTTTCATATTTTCCAGTATTCATTACAGTTCACCCCCCCCCCAAAAAGAAATCAATGTAATTTCTGTTTTGCTATTCCAACTTAGCATTTAAAGTTTCTAATATGGGATATCTCACATATTCCAACAGAACAGGATGATTTAATGTGCCCTTTAATGTAGCCTCATTGTCATGAAAATGCCTGAAAGAACATGTGAAAATAGACTTTGCTACTTTATGAATAATGAATAATATTAGTTCTATTTATGATTTTGTGTGCTTTGAATAACCCTCAAACAAACAAACTTTTTCTTTTAAAAAGAAGAAGGATGAGACCTATCAAAACTGACCTATTTACAGTAGTGCAAATTGAACTTTGTAAATTGTGAAAGACATAAAAGAAAAGGGGGAAAGTATGGATTTAACTTGGTTGACCTGTGTTATCTGAGGTGAACAATAAAATAGATTGTTTCTTTATTTGTGAGCAAACATTGCCAAACAACATTCTGCTTTAAGATTCAAATCCATACTGCACAACAGCAGAAGATTTGTAATGAGCTTTAATAAGCCTTCTCTTTCTGAAGAAGAAAAAAAATCTTAGGCAAATTATCTAAAATTGCCCAAACAGTATTTTTCTTCCTTCTCAAAACTAATAATGTGGATAAAAATGAATGCATTTAAGTTTCATCTCCCTTTAATTGGAAATTTGGACACCGTGAGCTCCATTTTTGTTGCAAATAAGAGGTTAAAATTCAGTGCTGTATACCTTTCGGTTTGCTTTTATTTGAAGGAATTCAAAGAAGTTTACAGTCTATGCTGGGCAAGGAGCTCCTATTCAAATGGTTTAAGTGTCAATTCAGAAGAGGAATTAGATCATGAAGCAGTTCTAACATGCCAGTCTTCTGTTTTACAACTTCCCTGGTCCAGCTTTTAAATGAGAATTCAATAAATATGTCCAGCTTTTACATGAGAATTCAATAAATATGTCTTGTGCCCTTTTCATTATGATACCATCTGGCATAAGGCCAATGAACACACAAAATTTCAATAGGTAACCAAGCCTTTTGGAAAACATCTAAAATATTTTCCATCTTCTGTTGTCTATTCTAAGTCTGGCTACTTTTGTGGATAAAGTTTTTTGGAGGATGACAAGAAGGCATGACAATGACACAATATTGAAATAGGTAATCCCAAAATGTTTAGCACTAATCCTTGGGGATGGCATGAGAGGTAAAAATAGGAAGGACTATATGAAAATACCAAAAACTGAAGATTGTAACACTGATTTTTGAGAATATAATCTTAAAAGCTCTGGAGAAGAAGAAAAGTAAGACAATGATCTGTTTTACTCTTTAAATACTGAATCTCTCTCTCTCTCTCTCTCTCTCTCTCCCTCTCTCTCTCTCTCTCTCTCTCTCTCTCTCTCTCTCCATGGCCAAGAACATTGGGAAGTAAAACTCAAAACAGATATATAACATATTGGGCTTGTTTTGATCTATGTGTAATTAATGTCCTAGCTCATAATAATGAGGATGGTGAGGGAAGAGGATTAATTAATTAATTTTTTTAATGATGGCTTTTATTTTTCTTCCTTGTGTAACTAAGAAAATTTACTAATAGGGAAAAATGTCATCTTCCTTCTTTAGCAATCACAACTGGGAGCAGCAACTTGCTCACTAAGCAAAGCTATTGCTGACTGAAACCATTACTATGCTTACAATCTTATGTAAGCTTTCCTTTGCTTCATAGACCTGCAAAGTTGTCAATGTGAGAATTGGTCTCAAGTCATTTTTTCATCACAGTCATAACAGTTGATAAATGAGGTTGTTACTAAGTGAGAATTACCAGTATGTGGAGGGGTGGAGGTTGAAAGGATTACAAAGTATTTTATACCTCAGCATGCTTATTTTTTATATTTTGAAAAGGAAGAAAAGGACTATAATATATTTAAGCTCGACAGCTTATTGTTTTATATTTTGAATATCTGGGTAGAAGGAAAGAAAAAATATGTTTCACTCCATGTTATCCAGTATTTGATTAATATCTCAGAGTTTACATAGGTGATAAATGAGGTGGAAAAGGGAAGCCCACATAGTGTTCACCCAATGAGATAGAAACCTTCTGAGAACAGCAAGAAAATTAATCAAACTTTTTTTATCAAGCCACAAGAATGCAAAGTATTCAAAGAATGCACAACTAATGACAAACCACAAACCAGCAAAGTAATTGCAGTAAAAAACCAAGTGTTGGATGCTAATGTTGATAAGATGTGGAAAGTAAAGCCATCATAGCACAATCATACAGCTTTTCATTTTTTTGCACAAATCTAATCCAGCAAGCTGGGCTTAAAGTACTGTTACTGTTTTTAATTTTTAGCTTCATAAAAGGTTCCATTATAATTTGTATTGTAAAACTTTCAATTACTCTGAATAGGAAGCAATGTTGGCACGAGGGGTGCAGTGTTCTTAATTTAAAAATATGAAAATAATACATTCAACATTTTGAAAAAAATAAACAACTTATATTGCCTTCTTGTGTCATGTGAACAAACAGAAAAAGCAAAGCAAATTATTGTCAGTAACCAAATACTTCATTACTCAGTTTTGATAAGTTTCACATGAACACCTTTCTGAGCTACTTTGCAGAGTAAAGCTACTAAAGCCTAAGTCCTATGAGCATTTTCATCTTCTATGGCAAACAATGCCATCTCAGATTTCTTGCTTTTGCTACAACCAACATTTTTGTTCCACCACACTTGTGATGCTATAAAAGTTATTCCTCTAGTTCTTCTGATTACATTTTGTGATGTGTCTCATTAAACATGAGGTTCCATTTCTCCAACATCATAATCTGTTGCAAATGTGTGTGCACATGCATGCTTCCAGTGGTGTAAATATAGACAGGGAACTGGAAGTATTTCAAGTTGTTGTAAGGGATGTCAGGAATATTTTTTTAAAAATAGCTATGTTGTAACTATACAGTGCATTCAGAAAATATTCAGACCCCCTTCATTTTGTCAGTTCTGTTATGTTTCAGTCTGATTCTACAGTTGTTGAAATTTATTTTTTTCTCATTCATCTACACTGAGTACCCCATAATGACAAAGTGAAAATAGAATTTTAGAAATGTCTGTAAATTTATGAAAAAGAAAAAAATCTAAAATATCACATTAGCATAAGTATTCGGACCCTTCACTCAAACTTTGTTGTCTTGGCTGTGTGCTTAGGATCACTGTCATGTTAGAAAATGACATTCATAAAGTTGACCCGAACACATTTCTGTATAACAATTATATATCAACAAACCACAGTGCTCATCACAATTATCCTAAGCACACAGCAAAGACCACACAGGAGTGGCTTAGAGACAACTCTGTGAATGTCCTAGAGTGGCCCAGCAAGAGCTCTGACTTGAACCCTACTGAAGATTTCTGGAGGGACCAGAAAATGGCTGTCTGCCAATGATCGCCATCTAAAGCCCCTGTCACACTGCACCAACGGATGCAAAGAGGATGTAAAATGGACAAAAAACCTTGCCATCCGTTCGAAAACGCGATGTACTCACTGCCTCCATTTTGCTTCCTCTCTATCCGTCCAGCATCCGTTTATTGACGTTTCATCTGCTCAAAAAGTTTTAGGCTGCTTAAAACTTTTGCGTGGAAAATGTATCCAGTTTGTCCGTTATGCATCCGCTACGCATCCGCTATGCATCCGCTACGCATCCGTTACACATCCGTTACGCATCCGCTATATCCGCTAGGCATCCGCTGCGCATCCGTGCAACTCGCATTCGCCCGGACACAGGGAGGAATCGGAACGGATGCGGAACAGATGCAGAACGGATGCAGAACGGATGCAGAACAGAAACAAAGCGTTTAAAACAGGAAAAACTTTCGCAGAGGGGACCTATCTCGGATATTAAGGATGTCTACAGGATACCTAGAGGATGCCTAGAGGATGCCTAGTGGAAAACCTATACTGCCTATTGTTAGGGATAACATTAGGGATAACATTGTTCACCCTAACTGTTTTAGGTGAAATACTAACTATGAATCATAGTTAGTGTATGCAGCTTTAAATGTAAAATGGCAATTGTGGGTGTGGTTATGAAAACCATATAAAAGTAGCAAGGCTACAGCTTGCTCTCTCTCTCTCTGGCTTTGATGATCCCTGATTACTGCTTGGAAGCAAGACTGCATTGCTCGAACGGGAGAGACAATAACGGACTGATTTATGGGAACTGACAATAGGATATTCTACATGGACTTTGCTAACTGAATATCCCTGAATGGACTGACTACATGGTAAATGAATATTGGACTGTTTTTGACTATGCTATAAACTTATACTGGAATAAAACATATTCTTGATAGCACAAGCGTATCTGTTATTTTTACTGTATGTTAATAAACATACAAGCTTAGCTCACTCATTTATCTGTGTGCCTATCTGACTAACGCTGCACATTCTGTTTAGCTTGTCTACCTAACCCTGGTTGGGGAACCCAGGCTTAACACCTATAAAAAGGGGGAGCAACTCGTCTGCATCGCACTTTCAGACCAGCAGCCCAGCGGTGCAGACCTCTGCAGCCTTCATCTGACTCTTGTTCTTCCACAGCATCCAGTCATGTCCACCGTGGATTGTGACAAAATCCTTTCGGCAGCCAACATCCTTCTGCAACACTGCGAAACCATCTACAGTCTCTGTGAACACTACTACGGGAAGAAAAGGAGGCACCCCAAAAAAGTCTGGCTCTGAAGATGGTTTGCCAGAAGAGCACAGTACATACTTTACAACAAGCTGATGGTGGAGCTCAGGAGCGAAGACCCTCGGGTGTTCCAGAACTTCATGAGGATGCCTCCACCCATGTTTGACGAAGTTGTGCAGCGCCTGACACCCAGGTTGACAAAGACAAAAACCAACTTCCCGCCCAGCCTGGAACCTGGGCTCAAGGTGACACTCACTCTGCGCCACCTGGCCTCAGGGACCACCTACAGGAGCATGCAGTATGGCTGGAGGGTGCCACCCAGCACCATCAGCTTTGTTGTCAGAGAAGTGGTGCAGGTCATCATCGAATAATACAAGGAGGAGCTCCTCCAGTGCCCCTCCACTGAAGAAGGATGGAAGAAAGTTGCAGAGCAGTGGTATCAGAAGTGGAATTTCCCCCACACCGTTGGAGCCATCGATGGCAAGCATGTGGCCTGCAAAGCTCCAGCCAAGTCGGGGTCCACTTATTTCAATTACAAGGGTTTCTTCAGCATCATCCTCTTCGCCATGGTCGATGCTGACTACAAGTTCATGTACATCGATGTTTCAGGCAACGGCTCATCTTCAGATGCCCAGGTATACGACAGTCACCTCAAGGAGGGGTTGGAAAGCAACCTCATGGTGGGCTTCCCAGATCCAGACCCGCTACCCAACGACATGCAAGATGTGCCCTACTTCATCGTGGGGGATGACGCCTTCTCCCTCAGAACCTACCTCATGAAGCTCTACACTTCCAGATGCCTCACCCGTGAAGAGAGGATCTTCAACTACAGGCTGTCCAGGGCAAGGCGGGAGGTGGAGAACACCTTTGACATCCTGGCCAACAGGTTCCAGGTACTTCTAACCAACATGCAGCATCGCCCAGAGACCATGAGGAGGATCGTGGAAGCTTTCTGCATCCTGCACAATCTCATGTGCACCCGCTACCCAGTCTTGCAGAACAGGCTTGTGCACCTCCAGCAAGGTAATGGGGACATGGAGCCTGGGGAATGGAGGCAAGGGCAAAACCTGATCGACATTGAGGATGTGCAAGGCCCCAACAGAGCCTCATGTGAAGGGAAGAAGCAGCGCAACCTCCTGAAACACTGGTGCAACTCCCCAGCTGGAGCGGTGGAGTGGCAAGACAGGATGGTAGATGCTTAATGGATGCTTCCTTCAGCCTGTCTCATCACTCGGATGAGATTGGGACATATATGTTTGGTTGGCCTACAATGAACAGGGCGTTTAACAAAGAGTTGTGTTTATGTTGACATGTATGGATCAATGCTTACATTGTAATTGATAATGAAGGGCCATAGGAGTGGCACCTGGGAGGGTGGACCATACAGTCCCACTATCCTTGCACTGGAGGTTTATCTATCCCACAACTATTACCCATCCCATAGGTATCCCTGCCCATCCCATAGGTATCCCTTCCCATCCCACAGGTATCCCTTCCCATCCCACAGCTATCTTAACCCATCCCAAAGGTATCCCTGCCCATCCCACTGCTATCGTAACCGATCCCACAAGCATGCAAAGGCTAAACCATTTCTAAAAGTTTCCACCCAGACTTTACAGAAAAAAATTAATGAAGCAAGTGTGTGAAACAAAGATAAACTTTATTAATAACAAGCTGTAAAATAAACATGACCCAAGTCAAGTGTCCAAATAAAGTCCACAAATATCCAGGCAGCCAGTCTCTGGCACTCCTCTTGGTCAGTCGGAGGTGTGTACCCAGTCTAAGGTGTTAGGGAGCAGGTGCTGTGGAGGTGGGTGCTGCTGCAGTACTAGTCTGAGGTGTTATTGAAGTGCCTAGCCCCGAGAGGACAACAGGGGACGGTGTGTTGAGGAAGGTGTCGGACAGCTGGCTCAGCCCCGTGATGCTGAGAGGTCCTTCCTCCATGCCGTGGGGTGTCAGCCCCAGTACTGAGGACAGATGTACTGAGGCCGGGCTTGGCTGTGGGATGGAGGAAGGAGCAGTGTAGTGGGGCTGCCTGGTCTGCAGCGGGGTGAGGACTGGCGTGGGTGGCATCGGTGGCATCATTGGAACCGGTGGCAACGGTGTCGCCCGATCACTCTGTGCCTGGACTGGGAAGGGCTGCTGTCTGTGCTGCTGGACCTCTGGGTAGCTGTAGCCCTGGTAGGTGAGGGGCTGTGGGAAGCCTTGGTATGGGAGGGACAGCACCTGGGGTAGAGGAGTAGACCTGGACTGGGTGGGAGCAGGTGCCTCTGGGTCTGGAGGGTTGTTAAGCAGCATGGTGATCCTCTCCTTCACCACCTGGTACTGGGGATCCGCCCTCTCCTTCAGGGTCTGGTTGACATAATTGAGGAAGGGCTTGCGGTTGGAGGAGGAGGATTCGATGGGGACCAGCTGAGAGAGGAGACCTATGCTGGTGTGGATGGTGTCCCTGATCTCCACCAGGACCTTGTGGCTCTGCCCCTCCTGCGGTCCGGCTCTCTGCCTTTCTGTGGTGGCGGAGGTGTGGGTGGATACAGCTTCGGCAGCGGTGGACTCGATGTCTCCTTTCTCCCACTGCCCCAGGGAGTCCTCCTCGCTCTCCACCACGCTTTCAAAACCTGTCCGGGGGTAATCTGCCATGGCACGCTCCACAGATACCTGCATGGAGACAGGGACTGACTCTCGGCAGTCAGAGGACTGGCTCCCAGCAGGCTGCCGGAGAGAGAGGGTAGAGATTTGGGCTCCTGGTGCTCCTCGGTGGTGGACCTCACCCTCCAGGAAGCTGCACTTGGCCATGACATAGTTCTCTCTGTCCATCAGCTTAACCGTGGCCTGGCCAGATTTTTTGCAGTGCAGCTTCCCGTACCAGGTGTGCATGTGCTTCCACCAGCCGAGGAGCACCTCCGAAGTGTAGCCCATACTCTCTGCCCTCTCTCTCCAAGCAGCCTGCTTCTGCTTGGTGTCCCTGTACAGCCGGTGTCCCTTCTGCCACAGATAGTCGTTCTCTCTCAGCCACTCCAGCACCTCATCCTCGTGCGCTTCCTCAATGTAGTACTGCCTCCTCTCCCATTGTTACATACACCTCTTCCTCCCTTTGGCAGGACCAGATGGGCCCTCATCAGAGGGGCTTCCAGGTTGTAGGGGCTGCTCCTCCACACCAACAGCATCATCATCATCATCATCAGCAGCAGCAGCAGCATAATCACCAGCAGGATCATAATCATCATCATCAGCAGCAGCATCATCAGCAGGATCATAAGCAGCAGCAGCAGGATCAGCAGCAGCAGCAGCAAGACCAGGATCAGCAGCAGCAGAGTAAGCACCAGCAGCAGGGTCAGCAAGACCAGGAGCATGAGCAGAACGAGCAGGACCAACAGGACCAGCAGGACCAGGAGCAGTTTCAGTAGAGTACACAGCAGCAGAAGCACCACCGCCAGGAGCAGCTTCAGAAGAGTACGCAGCAGAAGCACCACCGCCAGGAGCAGCTACAGCAGAAGCTCCAGCAACAGAAGAGCGAGCCCAAGCAGCAGAAGCCCCAGCAGAAGATGAGTCAGGGACATGGGGAGGGAGGGTGGCCCTGTCCCCCTTGCCAGGGATGGTGGCAGGTTGCTGAGATTTTTGCTTCTTCCCCATGGTTGTGGGGTTGCTGGCTGGCAGGGAGGCTGGCAGGCACCAAGGCTGGCAGGAAGGCTGGCAGGAAGGCTGGCAGGAAGCCTGGCAGGAAGCCTTTTAGGAAGCCTGGCAGGAAGGCTGGCAGGAAGGCAGGCACCAAGGCTGGCAGACAGACTGGCTGGCAGGGAGGCTGGCAGGGAAGCTGCCCAGGAGGCTGGGAGGCAGGCTTGGAAGCGCGCTTGGAGGCAGGCTGGCAGCAAGGCTTGCAGGCAGACATGCAGGAAAGAACTCGAGGTATCCAGCAGCAGGTCTTTCCTCGGAATGCTGGCCACGTGCGAGCTGCTTCCCTTTATATCCGGGGGGCTTGCGCAATGCATCCCCCCCGCATGCGCAATTAATGCCAGGCATCCATTAGGCTTCCGCTGTGCATCCGCTAGGCTTCCGCTGTGCATCAGCTTCATCCGCTATGCATCCGTTCTGCATCCGTTGTTTCCGTTCCGCGTCCGCTTTGCTGAGGCCCCCCAGAAGCCCTGTGGTTGCGCCATCCGCTTCCATCCGCTGTGCTTCCGTTCCGCATCCGCTTTGCATCCACCCTGCGTCCTCCCCGCGTCCGTGTTATCCGCTCCATTTATGCAAATTTTCACCCCTTTTGAGTGCGGATACAACGGATGTAACATTTTTCTCTTCCGTTGTGTCCTTTTTGCATCCGTTGGGCAGTGTGACATGGCCTTAACCTGACTGCAAGAAACAATGGCAGAAAATCCTCAAATCCAGTTGCACAAAGCTTGTTGCATCCATACCCAAGAGACAGTAATTGCTGCCAAAGGTGCTTCAATCAAGTATTGAGTGAAGTTTTTTTTCCTTTTAATAAATTTAATTTTTAAATAAATTTATATTTCTAAAATTCTGTTTTCACTTTGTCATTATGGGGTACTGAATGTCGATTAATGAGAAAAAAATGAATGTCAACAACTGTAGAATCAGGCTGCAGCTCAACAAAATTGACAAAAGTGAAGGGGGTCTGAATACTTTCTGAATGCACTGTAGATGACTTTTAGCCTGCTTAACTAAAGGAAAGAGGTAGTATAATTGCTGACAGTGAAATAAGAAGATGCTGATAACTGGAACACTCAGAGATTATGTTTTACATGGTCCGATTCTTTAGCTCTACAAGTCAAATGGACTCACTGACAGATCTCAGCTACCTATACTCTGCTCAAGGTTAGGAGCAATTCTGTAAGCTCTGATGTTAGGAAAACAAGGAGCGTGGTCAATTCTGATTTCCCCTTAACAGTGTCCTAGTTTTAGTACCCATGTTTCATGTTGGAATGAAGGGCCCCTCTAAGAGGCTTGTCTTAGGATCAGAGAAATCTATTACCCACTTTCTCTATGTTCCATACACTAGAGTGAGATGTAAACACACTCAAAACTTTGGAGTGAGATTTAAATGAATAAAGCTACTAAAGCTGTTTTAGTACATACCTAGTCAGGCACCATCTATTGGTCAAATTTATTTGGTACACAATTTCTTCAGATATTTCTATGCTGAAAATGCCTGAAGGTTATGTTTGATAGTGCGCTTTGATGGAATGACAATGTTGCAGACCTCAAATTAATTGTTAAGTTAATGTTGCAAACATTACAATAATCATTTGAAGATCACTTTCATGAAAAGTTAACTATTACTCATATTGGATCTATTTTGGGATCACTGTGTAAACATTTCAAGGAATGAGAATTGAATTTGGCCAAGAACTAAACAGATTGGGGACTGCAAACTTATATAAATCCTACTGTGAAAGCAAAACAATTTATTTCTGTCTGTGATATACTGTAGTCTATAATCTTAAAAATATGGCATAGCAACCAAATATAAACGAGGTTCAGTGTAAGTTTGTTGTTATAATATCTCCAAGTAATAGAGATGGAGGCTGAGGGAACTCTGAGAAACTCTGGCATTAGAAAAGAATGTGTATTACTTTCATAAATCATATGTGCTGCAAAACAACTTCCATGGTAGTCTATTACCTCCTTATGGATTCTCTTCACCGTACAATATTTGTGCGTTTCAAGATCTGAAGAGGCAACCTTTATGCTTAGTACAAAGAACACACCCTATAGTCTGCTGTATACACACCCTCATTTTCAGTTGCTTTTTGCAAATATTTTTATAGGTATCTCATCTGAATTCTCCAATTCAGTTTTTTTGGATCCCTTTGTGCAATGCTATATGAATGGAGCTTTTTCATGTGTTGTACTAGTGAGGAAGTGTGTTCCAGATTTTTTCCAACTTCCTCACCAGTCCAACACATGAAAGCCACAGGTCATAGTATCGATTTCAATGGCACCAAAACCCTAGCCACTATAGAAAACCCCAGCTACAGAATTATCAGAGAAGCCTTAGAGATTAAAAAAAAAAAAAGCATGAATAGAAGACATGACTCCACCAGACTGTCAATTATCTGGAAGCCTGTACTCTCAAACAAAAAAATATCCACACCAAAAGCCTGTCAAACACCTCGGCATAAACAAACAACCCCGATACCTCCAGCTCAAACATACCCCAACCAGGCACCCAGATGAAACCTAGCTTCCTAATAAATTATGACCATCCATTTACTTAGAGCCAAGCCACACTAAAAGCCTCCAATACAGGAAACACAATGTTGACAGCCAATCAAGACAAAAAAAGCTATAAAACAGACAGAAGATATTAGAAACACGAAGCAAGCAGAACATAGAAAACTCCAAGACGAATAAACACAGACCAAGACTCCCAACCAATCAGGATGAAGAAAAAAACATTCTGGCACAACAGTAGGGTAGCCCCAAATTTAAAACTGAAACAACTGTAAAAGTCTGACTCACAAATGAATACAATACAGAAGCCTGATGATGGCAAATGAGATTCTGCCAAAACGTTGCTACAACTTTAAAAGTACAACTATAATGACGTGGGATAATACCTGAAGGAAGCTGAACAGCGCGCACACACACACACACACACACACACACACACACATATATATATATGGATCTTTGGTTATTCGGGTTTCTCCCGCGTAAAATTTGAAGTATCTAGGCGACGTTTCGATGAAGTCTCATTCATCATCTTCAGGCTTGTTTCTTCAGCTCTGTGCTTCTCAGGGTAATGTGAGCTTGCAGCTGCTTCTTCCTTTTAACTGCTAGTGGGAGTGTGACTTGATTGGGTGGGGGCTTGGCTGTGTTCTGATTGGGTGGGGGTGTGTCCTCAATGGTTGGGGATTTGTCTGTGTTCTGATTGGTAGGGGGGTTGGCTGTGTTCTGATTGGTAGGGGGGTTGGCTGTGTTCTGATTGCCTGGGGGGGGGTGTTCTGTTAATCAGAGTAAGCCATAGAGATAATCAGAGTATCCATAGAGTATCCATATAATCAGAGAAGCCATAGAGATAGAAAAATGCCCACACAGCATGAATAAACGAGATGATACCTACCAACCATTTGGAAACCTGCCCTCATTAATAAACGAGAACCTAACATGAAGAATGACACCAGACCCACACCCACGAATGCCATACAAGATGCCACCACCACACTTCCACATAGAAAAAAGACTCACACCCACACAGAAGATGAGACACGACCACGGACCAGAAGCCATACTGCAGCTGCATCACTACCCACTTCAAACCCATACAAGAAGCGAACTGACACCCACCATGAAGATGTGGCACGACTACGAACGCGAAGCCAAACAACAGGATCAGAGTTCACCAGCTCAAATCCCCCAGCAACTAAGACTAACCTGAGCACAACCAAGCCCCCACCTGAACAGAACACAACCCCAGCCAATCAGAACACAGCCAACCCCCAGAATCTATACAAACTCAATACAGAAGCCTGATGATGGCAGATGAGATTCTGCTGAAACATTGCTACAACTTTAAAAGCACTACAATGACGTGGGATAATACCCGAAGGAAGCTGAACAGCACACATGTAAGTACCCGCGATAACTTAAAAAAACAAATATCTGACCTCTACGGGGAGGAAATAAACAGCCAGATCAGAAGCTATGAGAAGCTGGAAGTTAAAAGAGCAGGAATACTATGTGACCTAAAATTCCTATGCAGCTGCAGAGACAACAATGTAACACCAACCTGCTTCAAATTAACATTTCATAAGAGCACAGCAGCTACCAAACGTACCCTGAAAAGGACAGAGATATCTCTACTCAGAAATGAAGTTCACAGTAAAAGATTCCAATTAGATCAGTTAAACAAAGATTTGCTAGCACTACACCTGGAATTGAGCAGCAAAATCCACCCTCTACTTTGGGATAAGATCAAACAACTTACAACTTGGAGAGCTGAAACTGAAAATACTTACAAAAATGATAAACTCTCAAAAAAACTGAAAAAATTAGAAAATGACAAGAAAATTCCCAATAACCCACAACAACACCTGAAACAACTAGTATACAACGTTTCCAACAGAGAACTCAACAAAACAGAAACAGATGTCCTATCCAAAGGATTCAATTATGCCATAGTACCCAAAAAAATCCCAACAGAATCCATCATATGTGCAGTAGAATCCAGCCTAACCAAATTAAATACAGATGAAGCTGACAGAATAAGACACCAGGTTACTCACATCTTATGCACAA
>BLBF01000007.1:47089852-47117352 GCA_015471245.1 Laticauda colubrina | reverse complement strand
GTTTCCATTTCCAACAAAAATCGAAACCCTCCTTTTTCTAGCCACTTATTTGGTATAATGTAGTTATTAATAGTTATTGGTATCAGGAAAATCAACATTTATTGCCATTCAAGAAGAAGTCAGGAGGAATCTTATAACTATTTTATAACTATTTTAAAACTAACATATTTTATTAAAAAGCAGAATCTTTTCTGTTGCACTTGATGAAGTGAGCTGCAGCTCATGTCTTTTAAAAAAAATGTGTTAGTTGAAAATGTTGTCACTATATTTTATGCTGGCATAGACAACCACAGTTCCTCTGTAATCTTCAAAAGAAAAATATAAGTATTAAAACTTTATGATTCCAGAATGATTAGTGGAAAAATAGTCTATTGATCTTGGTAGTTTGTGCTGTGATTTAATTGCATACATACACACATACATAAACATACGCAAACACCCCATGAAGAACTGGCTCCAGCAGGGTTAGAATATGCAAAAGATAAGAGGGAAAGCCCATGTCACACTGCACCAACGGATGGAAAGAGGATGTAAAACAGAGAGAAACACTTAACATCTGTTGGTTAACGCGATGCTTCCGTTCTGTACTCACTGCCTCCATTTTTCATCCTCTCTATCCATCCAGCATCCGTCAACTGACATTTCATCAGCTCAAAAAGTTTTGAGCTGCTCAAAACTTTTTGAGCGGAAAATGTATCCAACGCGTCCGTTCTGCATCCGCAATGCATACAGGGAACATCCGTTCTACATCTGTCATCATCCGTTAAGCGTCCGCAATATCCGCTAGGCATCCACTGCACATCCGTGCAACTCACATCCACTCCAGTGGAAAACGGACACAGGGAGGAAGCGAAACAGACGCGGAACGGACACAAAGCGTTAGTAGCACGGATGTAGAAAGGATGAAAGTGGATGCAGCTCGCAAAGAAAGCATTTAAAATGGAAAAAACGTTCGCAGAGGGGACCTATCTCGGATATTAAGGATGTCTAGAGGATGCCTAGAGGATGCAAAAGGACACCAAGTGGAAAACCTATATTGCCTATAAAAAGGGGGAGGAACTCACCTGGATCTCACTTTCAGTCCAGCAGCCTTGCTGTGCAGACCTCTGCAGCCTTCATCTGGCTCTTGCTGTTCCACAGCATCCATTGATGTCCACCATGGATCGTAACACAGTCCTTTTGGTAGCCACCATCTTTCTGCAACAGTGCGAAGCCATATACAGGCTCTTTCAACTGTTCTATGGGAAGAAAAGGAGGCGGCCAAGAAGTGTCTGGGTCTGAAGATGGATCGGGAGCTAAGGAACGAAGACCCTCGTGCATTCCAGAACTTCATGAGGATGCCTCCAGCCATGTTTGACAAAGTTGTGCAGCGGCTGACACCCAGGTTGACCAAGGCAAACACCAACTTCCGGCCCAGCCTGGAACCTGGGCTCAAGGTGGCACTCACTCTGTGCCACCTGGCCTCAGAGACTACCTACAGGAGCATGCAGTATGGCTGGAGGGTGCCACACAACACCATCAGCATTGTGGTCAGAGAAGTGGTGCAGGCCATCATCGAAGAATACCTGGAGGAGCTCCTCCAGTGCCCCTCCACTGAAGAATGCTGGAAGAAAGTTGCAAAACAGTGGTATCAGAAGTGGATCTTCCCCCACACCGTTGGAGCCATAGATGGCAAGCACGTGGCTTGCAAAGCTCCAGCCAAGTCAGGGTCCACTTATTTCAACTACAAGGGATTCTTCAGCATCACCCTCTTCGCCATGGTCGATGCTGACTACAAGTTCATGTACATCTATGCTTCAGGCAACGGCTCATCTTCAGATGCCCAAGTATACAATGCCAGTCACCTCAAGGAGGGGCTGGAATGCAACCTCATCATGGGCTTCCCAGATCCAGACCCCCTGCCCAACGACACAAGATGTGCCCTACTTCATCATGGGGGATGATGCCTTCTCCCTCAGAACCTACCTCATGAAGCCCTACACTTCCAGATGCCTCACCCATGAAGAGAGGATCTTCAACTACAGGCTGTCCAGGGCAAGGCAGTTGGTGGAGAATGCCTTTGGCATCCTGGCCAACAGGTTCCAGGTACTTCTCACCACCATGCAGCATCACCCAGAGACCGTGAGGAGGATTGTGGAAGCTTGCTGCATCCTGCACAATCTCATTTGCACCCGCTACCCAGTCTTGCAGAACAGGCTCGTGGACCTCCAACAAGGCAATGGGGACATGGAGCCTGGGGAATGGAGGCAAGGGCGAAACCTGATAGACACGAAGGATGTCCAAGGCCCCAACAGAGCCTCACATGATGGGAAGAAGCAGCACAATCTCCTGAGACACTGGTGCAAATCCCCAGCTAGAGCAGTGGAGTGGCAAGACAGGATGATAGATGATTAATGGATCCTTCCTTCAGCCTGTCCCATCACACTGATGAGATTGTGCCCTGTATGTTGGGTGGGCCTACAATGAACAGGGCATTTAATAAAGAGTTGTGTTTATGTTGAAATGTGTGGATCAATGATTACATTATTATTGCTAATGAAGGGCCAAAGGTGTGGCACCTGGGAGGGTGGACAATACAGTCCCACTATGCTTGCACTGGAGGTTTATCTATCCCACAGCTATTACCCATGCCAAAGGTATCCCTGCCCATCCCACAGCTATTACCCATCCCACTGCTATCCTTACCCATCCCACAAACATGCAAAGGCTTAAACAATTTCTAAAAGTTTCCACCAAGACTTTATTGACAAAAATAAATGAAGCAAGTGTGTGAAGCAAAGATAATCTTTATTAATAACAAGCTGTAAAAGCAAAATGACCCAAGACAAGTGTCCCAAGCAAAAATAAAGTCAACTGGTAGCCACCCAGTCTCTGGCACTCTTCTTGGTCACTCTGAGGCGTGCCCATAGTCTCGGAGGTGAAGGGTCCAGCTACTGTGGAGGTGGCTGTTGCTGGAGTGCTGGTCTGAGGCACCATTGGGGTGCCTGGCCCTGAGTGGACAACAGGGGACGGTGTCTGGAGGAAGCTCTCAGAAAGTTGGCTCAGTCCTATGATGTTGAGAGCCCCTTCCTCCATGACATGGGGTGTCAGCCCCAATACAGATGACAGATATTCTGAGGCCGGGCTTGGCTATGGGGTGGAGGAAGGAGCAGTGTAGTGGGGCTGTCTGGTCTGCAGCTGAGCGAGGTGAGGCATCAGTGGCATCTGTGGCATGGGTGGCATCTGTGGCATGGGTGGCATCGGTGGCATCAATGACACAGGTGGCGTCCGATGTACCTGTGCCTAGACTGGGAAGGGCTGCCTGTGCTGCTGGACCTCCTGGTAGCCGTAGTCTCGGTAGGTGAGGTCCTGTGGAAAGCCTTGGAAGGGCAGTGACATCATCTGGGGTGGAGGAGCAGGTCTGGACTGGGTGGGAGCAGGTTCAGCTTGGTCTGGAGGGTTGCGAAGAAGATCGGTGATCCTGTCCTTCATCACCTGGTACTGTGTTTCTGACATGTTCATGAGAATCTGGTTGACGTAGGTGAGGAAGGACTTGTGGTTGGAGGATGGGACATCAGTGTGTACCAGCTGAGAGAGGAGATCTATGCTGCTTCTGATGGTGTCCCTGATCGCCAGCAGGACAGTGTGGCTCTGCCCCTCCGGTCTGCCTCTCTGCCTTTCTATGGAGGTGGATCTGGGGGTTGATGTGGGTTGGGCTGTGGTTGAAGTGCCCTCTCCTTGCTCCCACTTTGTCAGGGGGTCCTCCACGCGCTCTGCCATGGGTAGTGCAGCTGTTGGGGGGTTCTCCGTCATGGCACGCTCTACAGATACCTGCCTGGATATCGGAGCTGACTCTTGTCCAGAAGAGGACTGGCTTTCTGCGGGCTGCCTGAGAGAGAGGGTTGTGAGAGGGGCTGCTCCTTGGTGGTGGATCTCACCCTCCAAGAAGCTGCACTTGGCCATCACGTAGGTCTCTCGGTCCATCAGCTTGACCATGGCCTTGCCAGATTTCTTGAGGTGCAGCTTCCCGTACCAGGTGTGCATGTGCTTCCACCAGCTGAGGAGCACCTCCGAAGTGTAGCCCAGCCTCTCCGCCTTCTCTCTCCAAGCAGCCTGCTTCCTCTTGGTGTCTTGATAGAGCCTGTGTCCCTTCCGCCAAAGATATTCATTCTCTCTCAGCCACTCCAGCACCTCCTCCTCATGTTCCTCTTTGATTGTGTATTGCCTCCTCTCCCATTCACGCGTCTGTCTCTTCCTCCCTCTGGCAGGGTCATCTGGGCCCTCATCAGAGGGGCTTCGAGGTTGTAGGGGCTGCTCCTCCACACCACCACCACCACCAGCAGCAGCAGCAACAACAGTAGCAGCAAAAGCAGGACCAGCAGCACCAGCAGCACCAGCACCAGCACCAGCAGGACCATCAGGACCAGGAGCACCAGGAGCACCAGCAGCACCAGCAGCACCAGCAGGACCAGGAGCAGCACCAGCAGAGTAAGCACTAGCAGAAGCACCTGCACCAGGAGCAGTGACAGCAGAGTAAGCACCAGCAGAAGCACCAGCACCAGGAGTAGTGCCAGCAGAGTAAGCACCAGCAGAAGCACCAGCACCAGGAGCAGTTCCAGCAGAGTAAGCACCAGCAGAAGCACCAGCACCAGGAGCAGTGCCAGGAGAAGCTCCAGCACCAGAAGAGAGAGCCTAAGCAGCAGAAGCCCCAGAAGAAGCAGAATCAGGGCCAGGGGGTGGGATGGTGGCCCTGACCCTCTTGCCAGGGCTGGCAGCAGATGGCTGAGGCTTTCTCTTCTTCCCCATGGTTGTTGGGTTGTTGGCTTGCTTGCTAGCTGGCTGGCTGGAGAGCTCTGTCTGGAAGCAGGTCTTTCGTCTGAATGGTGACCTGCTTGTGAGCTGCTTCCCTTTATATCCGTGGGGCTGACACAATGCATCCTCCCCGCATGCACAGTGAACGCTGTGCATCCGCTAGGCTTCCGCTAGGCTTCCGCTCGGCTTCCGCTCTGCATCCGCTTCATCTGCTCGGCATCCGCTCTGCATTCACTCCTTCCGCTACGCGTCTGCTTCGCTGTGCTCCCCCGGAAGCCCTGCGGATGTGCCATCCACTCCCATCCGCTTCCATCCGCTCGGCTTCCTTGGAGCATCCGCTTTCCATCCCCTCTACATCCTCCCCCCATCCGTTCCTTTCCGTTGTTGTCCGGTCTGTTTATGCAAATTTGGGGCACTTTTGAGAGCGGATAACAATGGATGAAACATTTTCTCTCCCGCTGTGTCCTTTTTACAAAAGTTTTGCATCCGTCGGCCAATGTGACAGGGCCTTTAGGCTCTTCATTTTTCCATTGTGGATGCCTCTGCTATTTTTCTATATTTTTGCTTCTGCTTTGTTTGTTTGGGGTTTTTTTTGAGGGGGGGCATTCAGTTTACTTTATCTAATTCAATTATTGAAATTATGTTTGCACTCATTGACTAATTTACAGATTTGATTTGAATAAAAAGTGAAATGCAAATGGTTTGAACAAACTAAACCTGATTGATTATTGTCAAAGTTCCCTCGATTAGAGCTTCTTGTCTCCCAATTTGCATTGAGTGCTGGCACACATATACTTTTCTATCATTTTTAATATCTATTTATGGGTGCATCCTCCATAAATTTAACTAATCCTTCTTGGGCTGAACAAGCCAACATTAGAGTCCTCCAATAAGCTCAGTAGTCTCCCTTTATATCTTCTTTCAGTCCCCCCCCCCTTTTTTTTCTCTCTCTACTTTTGGATTTTGTATCAAAAAAGCCATATATTTCTTTTGGTCTACTTCCTTACTCTTGGTTAATCCTTGGTACGCTTCCTCCTCCTCCTCCTTCTACCTGCTCTTCATTTTGCTTTCCTACCCAATCGAAGTTGCTTTGGCTTTCTTATTTCTCAGTTTCTCCCATCCTGGAGGGCATTAATTATTTCTTTAGCATCTGCATTACAATCAGTAGGGAGATTTAAGATGAGTTTTGGGTCAATTTTTGGCTCACATTACCCAGAAGGTGGCCCTGTCATGGCTGATACCAAGGCTTAGCTGCACTACGTGGATAATTCTTGGACTGACTAACACAGATAAGCAAATCTGAAGGTTCCCATCTGGTCCAAATTTCTAAGTTATGTGTTATTGAGTAATATTAATTCAGAGGTCTGCCGAAACACACCTGGGTTAAGTACGGTGGCAACTTGTGATGTGCATTTTGGGTGAGTTCAACCATGACTGACCAGGAGAAAAAAAGATACAGCAACCAAAGCTAAAAGGAAGAAAGTGAGTGTCAAAGAAGCAGATGAGGGAAAAAAAAATGGAGCTTAACAATAACCCAGTTCCTTCTTATTCTAAATGCAGAAAGCCATGGGGTCTTCTCTCTTGCTCTGACTGATAGCTAAACAAGTTAGTTTCCTGTCTGTGTTGAACTTTTGATTGCTTCTTGTGCATCCCTATAAAAGTTTGGAAGAATGAAGCAAAATTCAGTTGCATTTATCTTATCAGATCCTGTTTGGTAGAAATGTCCTTTAATATGTCTGTCCTCCTGTGGCAGGCAGGGAGATGCACAGAACAACCACTTACATTTGCAATTCTGTATTCACTACTTTAAAAGCAAATCTGGCAATTTTTTCTCTCTGATAGAATTTATCTGTGGGGTGTGAAAAGTGCAGAGTTATTCATTACATTTTCTTTCCTTTTTGTCCATATTAATGATCGCACGTACCCTCCAGCTTGATTGCATCCTATTCCTGTCAACGGAAACGTGGGAATAATGTGCCTCCAGCACTGAACCTCTTCAAGGAAATATATTTGCAAGTATGCAAACATTTTTTTCTTTTGTACAATGGAATGTATTTTATAACAATGAGGAACTATTCATTGCTTTTTAACGGAATTCAGGACCAGTACATTTTATCAAAACATAGCATCTGCCTTGCAATTCAGCATGTTCTGTTTTGGTGACAAAATGGCAATGCACCAGTGACACCAAATGGAATGACAGATGGATTGATAAAAATATTACCTTTAGGGAAGCAAGAATCTCTTCCCTCACGTTTTGCCTGCTGCCAGGATTAATGTACTATAGTAATTGCATTTTCAAATTTTCATAGGTCTGAACATTCTCAGGTAGCTTCTCTAGCCTGCTGCTGAAATATAGAACAAGGAGTTTTTTTTAAAGCCCATGTCACACCAAACCAACGGATGCAAAGAGGATGTAAAACAGACAAAAAAGCTTGCCATCCGTTGGAAAACGTGATGTACTCACTGCCTCCGTTTGGCTTCCTCTCTATCCGTCCAGCATCCGTTTATGGATGTTTCATCCACTCCCAAAGTTTTGGGCTGCCCAAAACTTTTGTGCAGAAAATGTATCCAGTTCGTCCATTCTGCATCCGCTACGCATCCGCTACGCATCAACTATGCATCCGTTATGCATCCGCTATATCCTCGAGGCATCCGTTCTGCATCCACGCAACTCACATCCGCTCGGATGCAGGGAGGAAGCAGAACGGACGCAGAACGGATGTAGAACGGATGCAGAACGGATGCAGCACGGAAACAAAGCGTTTAAAACGGAAAAAACGTCTGCAGAGGGGACCTATCTCAGATATTAAGGATGTCTAGAGGATGCCTAGAGGATGCCTAGAGGATGCAAAGGGACACCTATACTGCGTATAAAAAGGGGGAGCAACTCGCCTGCATCTCACTTTCAGAACAGCAGCCAAGCTGTGCAGACCTCTGCAGCCTTCATCTGACTCTTCCTCTTCCAAAGCATCCAGTCATGTCCACTGTGGATTGTGACAAAGTCCTTTCAGCAGCCAACATCCTTCTGCAACAGTGCGAAACCATCTACAGGCTCTGTGAACTCTACTACGGGAAGAAAAGGAGGCACCCAAAAAAGTTCTGGGTCCAAAGATGGTTCACCAGAAGAGCAGAGGACGATCTGTACAACAAGCTGATGGTGGAGCAAAGGAGCAAAGACACTCGGGCATTCCAGAACTTCATGAGGATGCCTCCAGCCATGTTTGACGAACTTGTGCAGCAGCTGACACCCAGGTTGACCAAGACAAACACCAACTTCCCGGCCAGCCTGGAACCTGGGCTCAAGGTGGCACTCGCTCTGCGCCACCTGGCCTCAGGGACCACCTACAGGAGCATGCAGTACGGCTGGAGGGTGCCATCCAACACAATCAGCATTGTGTTCAGAGAAGTGGTGCAGGCCATAATTGAAGAATACAACGAGGAGCTCCCCCAGTACCCCTCCACTGAAGAAGGATGGAAGAAAGTTGCAGAGCAGTGGTGGAACTTCCCCCACACCATTGGAGCCATAGATGGCAAGCAAGTGGCCTGCAAAGCTCCAGCCAAGTCAGGGTCCACTTATCACAACTACAAGGGCTTCTTCAGCATCATCCCCTTCGCCATGGTCGATGCTGACTACAAGTTCATGTACATCGATGCTTCAGGCTACGGCTCATCTTCAGATGCCCAGGTATACAATGCCAGTCACCTCAAGGAGGGGCTGGAATGCAACCTCATCATGGGCTTCCCAGATCCAGACCCCCTGCCCAACGACACAAGATGTGCCCTACTTCATCATGGGGGATGATGCCTTCTCCCTCAGAACCTACCTCATGAAGCCCTACACCTCCAAATACCTCACCTGTGAAGAGAGGATCTTCAACTACAGGCTGTTCAGGGCAAGGCGGGTGGTGGAGAACGCCTTTGGCATACTGGCCAACAAGTTCCAGGTACTTCTCACCAACATGCAGCATAGCCCAGAGACCATGAGGAGGATCGTGGAAGCTTGCTGCATCCTGCACAATCTCATGCACACCCGCTACCCAGTCTTGCAGAACAGGCTTGTGGACCTCCAACAAGGCAATGGGGACATGGAGCCTGGGGAATGGAGGCAAGGGCAAAACCTGATCGACACTGAGGATGTGCAAGGCCCCAACAGAGCCTCACGTGAGGTGAAGAAGCAGCGCAACCTCCTGAAACACTGGTGCAACTCCCTAGCTGGAGCAGTGGAGTGGCAAGACAGGATGGTAAATGCTTAATGGATGCTTCCTTCAGCCAGTCTCATGAAACGGATGAGATTGGGCCATGTATGTTTGGTTGGCCTACAATGAACAGGGCGTTTAATAAAGAGTTGTGTTTATGTTGACATGTGTGGATGATTGATTATATCGTTATTGATAATAAAGGGCCATAGGTGTGGCACCTGGGAGGGTGGACCATACAGTCCCACTATGCTTGCACTGGAGTTTTATCTATCCCACTGCTATCCTAGCCCATCCCACAGCTATTACCCATTCCACAGATATCCTAACCCATCCCAAAGCTATCCTTACCCATCCCACAAGCAAGCAAAGGCTTAAACCATTTCTAAAAGTTTCCACCAAGACTTTATTAAAAAAAAAGAAATGAAACCAGTGTGTGAATTATAAACAACAAGCTATAAGACAAAAATGAGTCTCTGGCACTCCTCTTGGTCGCACAGTCTCAGGGGTGAAGGGTCCAGGTGCTGTGGAGGTGGCTGGTCCTGAAGTGCTTGTCATCAGCTCCTCCAGAAGCAGAAGCAGCAGAAGCGCCAGCCCCAGAAGAGCGAGCCCGTGCTGCAGAAGCCCCAGCAGAACCAGAGTGAGGGCTAGGGGGCGGGATGGTAGCCCTGTCCCTCTTGCCAGGGCTGGCAGCAGATGGCTGAGGCTTGCTGTGCTTCCGCATGGTTTTGTGGTTCCTGGCTGGCAGGGAGGCTGGCAGGAACCAAGGCTGGCAGGAAGGCTGACAGGGAGGCTGGCAGCAAGGCTTGCAGGCAGACATGCAGGCAGGGCAGGTAAGGCAGCCAATCTGTCAGGCAGCAGGTCTTTCCTCTGAATGGCGACCTGCTTCTGAGCTGCTTCCGTTTTGTCCGCGGGGCTGATGCAATGCATCCTCCCCGCATGCGCAATTAACGCCAGGCATCCATTAGGCTTCCGCTGTGCATCCGCTGTGCATCCGCTGTGCATCCACTTCATCCTCCAGACTTCCACTCTGCATCCGCTCTTTCCGTTCCACGTCCGCTTTGCTGAGACCCCCGGAAGCCCTGCGGATGTGCCATCCGCTCGCCTCCGCTTCCATCCGCTAGGCTTCCGTTCCGCATCCGCTTTGCATCCGCCCTGCAACCTCCATGCGTCCGTGTTATCCGCTCCGGTTATGCAAATTTTTGCCCCTTTTGAGAGCGGATAACAACGGATGGAACATTTGCTCGTCCGCTGTGTCCTTTTTGCATCCGTTAGGCAGTGTGACATGGGCTTAAGGATGTCTAGCAATTTCTTTGTTCTTTGTTTAGGTAATCTTACTAATTCTGCCTCTCTTTCAGGTTGGCCATTGTTCCGTCCAGAAAAACACAAGGTAGACCGGGTTCCAACAACAAAGTCTTTATTTCAATTATAGTTGAAATAACGGAACATTGGCTCAAGCCGTGACAGCCCTTTTATATGTTTCTGTCTGCCAACTTGTAGCCAATGACAAGCATTTGGTTTTGCCGCCCTTGGACGGCTTCATGGATTGGTCCCTATTGAACCAATCCCCTTTTAGGTTTTGTTAACCAATCAGAATGAAGTATTTGGAGTCTACTATTATTTATACAGAATACCCCTCCACTCTTAGTTCAGTCCTACATAGTGACATAGTCGTGCATATAGGTGGGGCTTCTTTGACCGGTTCAGATGGGGTTGCTGTTTCTCCAGTCTTTCTCCATGGAACCGTCTGGGAGGGTGAGTCAGCCATGTTACTGCCGCCTGAGTTTCTTAGGCCGGTGGTTTTGCCGCTCCCTCCCGTTTCCTCCGGGCAGGTCGAGCTGGCCTGGCTGGCCCCTTCGAATAGACTCTTCTCACAACTTTCTTCAAACAGTGAGTCTTTTATTTGCTCTTTTTTATTGTTATTGTTTTCGGAATTTAATTTAAACGGTTCTTTATTGATTTCTCGCATTTCCCCCCCCCCTCTTTGGTTTGAATTTTGTCATGTTTTTCTATGTGTGGTTGTGTGTTTGCATTTTGTTCTATGTTTCGGGAGCGAAGCTGGTCTGTGTGCCACTTCCATTCCCTGCCATCGTCTATCATTAGTCGATAGGATTTGGGGCCTGTTATTTGTGTAATTTGTCCGGGTAGCCATAATGGGTCCCCAGTAAAATTTTTAGCATAAACTAAGTCGCCTATTGCAAAAGTCCTGCATTGGGTGGAAGAGTCGGGGGGGTTTTCTGGTGTGAAATTTGGGTGCAATCTATCTAGATGTGACCTTAGTTTCCTTCCCATCAGTAATTCTGCTGGGGTTTTGTTGGTTGTAGTACTGGGTGTGATATGTTGGAGGGTGAGTAATCGATTTATTTTATTTTGGACATCCCCAGTGTCCATTTTTTCTAAACCCTCCTTGGTAAACCTGACCATTCTCTCTGCCCTACTGTTTGCAGCCGGTGGACCGGCACGGTTAGGGCATGTCTTATACCTAGGGAGGCTAGGTATTGCTCGAATTGGAGACTGGTTAATTGTGGCCCGTTATCGGACACTAGGATGTCCGGTAGGCCATGGGTTGTAAAGAGTTTGTCAACTTGTTTTATAACGGTTTCTGTTGTTGTAGATTGCATAATTTTTACCTCCAGCCAATTAGAGTATGCATCCACAACAATCAGAAACGTATGCCCCTTGGTAGGACCCGCAAAATCAATGTGGATTTGTGACCAGGGGCCTCTTGGGGTTTCCCAGTCTCTTATGGGTGCTTTTGGCAGGGACGGCCTGATTTTTTGGCATTTATTGCACGAGTTTACCCAGTATTCGATGTCCCTATCTATACCCGGCCACCAAACATAGCTTCTAGTAAGGCTTTTCATTTTAACTATTCCTGGGTGGCCTTCGTGAAGCATACCCAGTACCTTGTAATTTGTAATTTGTTAGGAATAATTACCCGATCACCCCACAATAAACAACCTTTTTGGATTGAGAGTTCAGTTTGTCTGGTCCAGAAAGGTTTAAAATGCTCAGTTTTTTGGTTTTCTGGCCAGCCTTTACCTACCCAGTTAAGTACGCGGGCAGTCAATGGGTCTTTTGCGGTGGCTCTGGCAACATCATTCGCAGATATGGGTAGATCGGGGCAAGTCTCTATTTGTAACGCTGTCATCATTGGTGCCAGGTCTTCCTCGGTTGATGGCCATGGTGTTCTGCTCAAAGCGTCTGCATGGGAAATTTGTTTCCCTAGGTGATATGTCAGAGTATAGGAATAGGCCAGGAACTCTGACCATCTAGTCATTTGTGGGGACAGAATATTCGGTGTAGGTTTGTTTCCTGCCAAAATTCCGAGTAGCGGTTTGTGATCTGTTACAATTTGAAAAGTTCTTCCATATAGGTACTCGTGGAAATGTTTCACTCCGGCTAGAGCTCTAGCAATTGCTAGAGCTTCTCTGTCCAAATGGCTGTAATTACGCTCGGCTTTGGACAGGGTCTTAGAATAGTATGCGACGGGTGCCTCTCTCCCATCAGGCAATTGGTGGCTCAGGATGGCACCGACTCCGAATGGCGAGGCATCGTAGGTCACCGTCAATAGTAGTGTATTGCTAAACTGGATAAGAATGGTGTTTGATGTTAATAAGTCTTTTATTCCTTGGAAAGCTTTTTTTTCTCTAAGCCCCCATGTCCAAATTGTTTTCTTGTCCAGTAATCGATGCAATGGTTCCGCTATTGTGGCTTTTTGGGGTAGAAACACATTGTAAAAGTTTATCAGTCCCAAAAATGCCTGCAGCTCAGTTTTATTCTTTGGTTCTGGTGCGTCTTTTATAGCTCTTACTTTTTTTTTCGGTGGGGTGTATGCCCTCTCCATCAATTAAATATCCTAAGAACTCGACGCGATCAGTCATTAGGCAGCACTTTTCTTTCTTTACTTTAAGGCCAGATTCTCTGAATTTATTTAGGACCTCTTTGAGTCTATTCTTTAGTTGTGTTGCATCTTTGGCTGAAATTAGGACGTCGTCAAAGTATGGCATGACCCCTCTTATGCCATTTAACAGGCGTTCCATGAGGCTCTGGATAACACCTGGGGCTACGCTTACTCCAAATTGGAGTCTGTTACAGTTGAATGCCCCTTTGTGAGTCACTATTGTTTGTGCTTCCTCCATTAAGGGGTCTACTCGGAGCTGTTGGTACGCCTGTGCCAGGTCTAGTTTGGTGAAAACCTTTCCTCCCCCAAGAGAGTGCAGTAGGTGTTGCACAACTGGCACTGGGTACACGCTCTCTTGCAACGTGTGGTTCAGGGTAGCCTTGTAGTCACCACAGATTCGAACCGACCCGTCTGGCTTAATTGGTGTCACAATTGGTGTTTCCCATTTACGTGGTCGACCGGTTCTAAAACCCCTTGATCTATCAATTTATTTAGTTGTTCCTCTATTTTTTCTTTTAAAGCAAAAGGGACCCGTCTGGCCTTTAGTCTTTTAGGGGTTATCTGTGGGTCTAGACTAAACAAAATGGGGGTTCCCCAATACCTGCCTAGGGAGCCGTCGAAGACGTCCTGGAATTCTTGGATCAGGTCTTCTTCCCAGTCAGTTGCGGCCACCCGGTCTACTCCAGTCATCCCGATGCCCAATGGTGCGAACCATTCAATACCCAGGAGGCTTGGTCGATCTCGGTCAACTATTGTTAATGGTAGTACTGCAACATGTTGCCTGTAAGCGATTCGAAAATGTCCCAGGCCGATTACAGGAATTCGGTTTCCCTGATAATCTTTGAGGGTTAGTTTTTGTCTCTGGAGTTCCTTAATTTTGATGTCAGGAATTAGTTTTTTGAGGTTGTCCCACGACACCATGGATAGGAACGATCCAGAATCAACTTCCATCTCTCAGGGGCGGTCTTCGATTTTTACAACTATTTTTACTTTCTTCCCGCTTTCCGTCTGAGCGCTTCCGATAGTGAAAGTTTGGTATGCTTTCTCCCGGTTAGTGGCTTGCCTGTTTCGCTGCCACTTTCTCTCAGAGAGTCTTGGCTCAGGTTTTGCTGGGGAGTAGTTTCGTCTCTTTGGGCTGTAATTCTTTTTGTTTCTGCAGACTTTCTCGATATGCCCCCTTTTCTTGCATGCTCTGCAAATGGCATTGAGGAATCTGCAATCAGCTCGGGGATGGTTTCCCCCACAGCCAGCACATTCCCGCCGATTTCTATTTTCGCGCCCTTTCTTGTTAGCGTATAGGCAGTGGATTTCGTCGTCTTCCTCCCCGGATTCTGACGTCTCTTCGAGTTCTTCGTAATGAGTGGTTGTGTGAGGTTGTTTTTTTTCCTCTGGCCGGGCTTTTTTCATCGTTACTTGCATTCATTTGTTTCATCTTATCTGCCAATTTTTTGACGGCTTCAGCAGCTGAGGCTTCTGAAATAGCTTCGGCTACTGATAAGTTGGGTTTGTTCAGTAGCTTGCTCTGTGTGGTTGAGTCTCTTAACCCCAATATCACTCGATCCCGCATCGCTTCATCTAAGTTAAGAAACTCGCACGCTCCCCCTATTTGGCGTAGTGCGGCTACAAAATCAGCGATGGTTTCACCTTCTTTCTGGTCTCTCTGATAAAACTCGTGCCGCTTTATCAAGTTTGACACCACTGGTGCATAGTGGGCCTTTAATGTTCTTTGGAGCTCAGTCCACATGAGTTGTTTGACATCTCAGGGCTTTGCCAAAGCCTTGGCCATTTTAAAAATTGCGCGCCCACAGTGTGTCAGGAAGACGGCTCTTTTTCGTTGGTCTGAGATTTCCTCCATCTCATTGCTCTCTAGGTACATCAGGAAACGGTCTATGTAAGATTCCCAATCTTCTTCATTGGGGTTGAAGGGTGCGGGCGGCGCATTGTTTCCGGCCATTTCTCTTTGTCTGGCTTGTCTGTCACCGCATGCTCCATCTCGTGTTTAGGACGATCCCACCTTCGTCACCAGTGTTCTGTCTGGAAAAACGTGAGGTAGACCGGGTTCCAACAACAAAGTCTTTATTTCAATTATAGTTGAAATAACAGAACATTGGCTCAAGCCGCGACAGCCCTTTTATATGTTTCTGTCTGCCGGCTTGTAGCCAATGACAAGCATTTGTCATTGGACGGCTTCGTGGATTGGTCCCTATTGAACCAATCCCCTTTTAGGTTTTGTTAACCAATCGGAATGAAGTATTTGGAGTCTACTTTTATTTGTACAGAATAGCCATTTTCTGAAATTTTTGTTTTATTTTTTTTATTTTTTTATTATTTGTATTCCACCTTAATTTTTGTGACTAGAGCTGACTAGTCTGGATCCCTTCTTTTTTCTCTTTTTTATATCCCCAAACTTCACCATGGAGGGCCAGTCACCCAGATTTAATTTAATTTAGTTATTTGGTTTTTTTTTAAGTTTATCTTCTGCAATCTTTCTCATTTTAATGCACTGACAATATATGTGCACTCATCATGTGCACTAGCAAAGGAAAAGAAAGGACCTATGTGTGTGGAAAAAGTCTATATAAAGTAGCCAATATTGTGTACATGTGCAAAAAAATGTAACATACATGAGGTAAAGAATGGTATTTACACCATATGCCTTTCAGCCTACTACCTAGGAGGAGGCACAGGGACTGAGGCTCAGAAACAAGCCAGGGAGCAGCCTCTTTGTTCTTTAGCCAGGCTGGGTAAGAAGTGACAAAATGGTGGCCTTTCAAGGATTCTATTACTTCTTGTGCTTCATGGAGAAGCTGAGGTAGAATAAGAAAGAGAAGATACATCGAGAGCATCACTGGAACTTAACAAAGGACGATTTCATCCAAACATAGGTTAGTGTCACTGTTAAGCTCTACCTTGTGGTGATAAGAGTGGTGAAGCAGGAACATTTCTCTCTTCAGATGGCCATCCCCAACCTCATTTTGGGTAACACCCAATAGAATAGAGAGGACCTAAAGAACCTCTTGCAAGTATATTCAGAGTCTTCTCCATAGTTGGATGCCAGCCTTGTTCCAGGTTGAGAGGAGATTCCTGGAAACACCTTGAACCTTTTGAACATGAGAAAGATTTTCTTTGAATCTGAAAAATATTTTTTTCTTCATTTTTCTTTGAGTGAGAGAGTTGTTCCTTTAACTCTTAAGGAGACTTTGATTCACCCTACCTCAAGAAGCTATTAACTCTAAATAATGCTAAATAACTCTTGTGGACAATTATAATCCAATATCTAACCTCCCCTTTTGGGGGAAGGTGATAATATAACAAGTTCAAAAGACCTTGGAAGAAATGGATTATCTGGATTCCTTTCAGTAGGGATTCAGGTGCAGGTACAAGATGGAAACAGCATTGAAAATGCTTTTGGATGACCTCTGTCAAAAGTGTTTCAATTAAACCTTTATTATGTCATAGTCCAGCATAATTAAGGTGGGATACAAACAATTAATAATAAATAAATAAATAAATATATTAAAACAAAAATTACACAAAATTTTAAAAGTTACATGTCTTCACTCAAGGAACACACACTCTGGAGTATTATCAATCCCTACTAATGCCAACAGAAAAAAATAACTACTAAGTCAAGTGAACCCCACCATCAAATCAAATGTTGACTGAGCTACCGGCCTCAGATTGCCTACACTTTTCCTTGGTATCAGACATGCCTCCTGATGCACTCTGGGAGAACTATAACAACTTTATCTAAGAGCTCAATTAGGAACTAAATCATAATAATACTGTATCCTCAAAACAACAGCAGCACCACTCCAAATAATGATTTTGACAAGGATAATGCCAAAAAAGCTCTCACAACTACTTACTAGATCTACATATACAACACAACAAAAGTTGTACAGAACATTCTTCAATAGAAGAGATACTACAAGATATCACACAGAAAAAAAATGAACCCATGAAAAACAACTGAACAAACTCATTCAGGCAGTCAGACATAAGGACTCAATCCTATAATTGCTTATCATATCTAGCTTTTAAAGCAATGGTCCATAATGGACTGCCATATCCCCCAGCAATCCAGGAGGCATACATGGAAAACTCTGTGGGAAAATAGATGCCCTAACCAAACTATAGAAAAGCTACTAATGTGGGCACCAATGAAAGTGAAAGAGATCAAAATGTTTTTGTTCAACTAAGACAAGGAAAGAGCCCAAAGGGAAGAACTGATCCCTCCAGAGATAATTAAAAATAACTTATGGGGCCCCACTTTGGCCCCACTCTTCACCTGCATAGACCCACCCATAACTAAGCCCTCAAAGAATGAAATTTGCAATCATTTCTCCCATATACAGTATATGTAAAGGATGATCTTCCAGTTATACACCTATCAGCCTCTTCCACACAATTAACAACTTTATGAAAAACAGGGGTGGATAGTGGTTGTGCATCCATCTTTCCTCTATTTGACATTTCTGTGACTTTCAATACCATCAAACATGATAATCTTTGGGACTGGCTTGGAGGGTTGGGGATGGTCAATATGGTATTGTTGTGGTGCACCTCTTTTCCCCAGAGTTAATTCTACTTGGTGGTGATTGGGGAGTGGTGGTCTTGCCCTTGGTCTCTTCTGTGTGGTGTGCCACATGGTTTATTTCTCTTCCCTCTTCTATTTGACATCTATACAATGAGTTCATCCATCACTATGAGATGAGGTATAATCAATATGATACCTAGCTATATATCTCTGCACCTAGCAAATTAAGCAATGCCATGAATGTCTTATTGTGCTGCCTGGAGACTATGAGGGTCTGCATGAGGAGCAACAGGCTTTAACTGAACTCTGTCAAGATTCAGTGGCTTTGAGTTCTGAAGTTTACCCATTTTAGGCTATGCTATATTGGTACTGAATGTCTGCCCAGACACATCCAGTGTGCAATCTGAGAGTCTTCCTGGATTCATAATTCCTGTTTAAAGAGAAAATGGTAGAAGTGGCTAGGAAGATCTTTATATACTTTGTCTTGTATGCCAGTTGTGCCTATTCCTAGATCATGGAGCTCTGCTCATGGTCATTTATGCCCTAGTCACCTCCAGATTGGACTACTGTAATGGGCTCTACATGGGACTGCCCTTGAAGAATATCTGGATGCTTCAAATGCAGCGGCACAGAATATTATATGTCCTTTGAGAACAGCAGATGTTACACGCATACACTACAAACTTCATTAGCTGCCAGTTTGTTTCTGGGTCCAATTCATGGGTGCTGTTTTTAACTTTTAAAAATCCATCATGGCATAGGATTCGTACATCTGCCTGTTCCATTAGAGCTGGCAAAGGGATCATGCTGCAAGTCCCATCTGTTAGGGTTTTACACTTGATGTGTCTCAAGGGGTAAGCCTTCTCTGCCATGGTGCCTGCTTTCTGAACCATTAAAAGGGATGAAAATAACTCCATTCCTGTTAATATTTCAAACATCCCAAAGATTTGACAATGTCATGAGGCCCTGGGAGCTCCAGTGATCTTTTCTGATCCCTCTATCATTGCAGTTACTACTAACTCTCTCCTGTGTCTTTGGATTTATATGCATATTAATAATGATTGGTTTATTTTAATAACTGTTTTTAAAAATATATTTATTGTTTTATTTAATGATTGCACACCGTCCAGAGTAACTTTTTGTGAGTTGGGTGACTGTATAAACTTGACAACTAAATGAATGTGACAATGGCTGGAGCTTAGCCACCATTCCAGAATGTATAATGAGCTAGATGTATTTGGACCTTACTGGGATGTTCATTTGATTGTAATATTGAATCTCATAGGTTTATGGTAAAATTCCATTTTAAAAATAAATTGTAAGACATTATTATGGAAAGTATGGGCAGAGTCTGAAGCAGTTCCTTCAAATCAATTACTTTCTAATGAAATTTCAAAAACTGCAGATCAAATAGTGTAATTTGACCATTTTTGAGAAGCATGAGTTACATTGGACATAGGGAATAGTAACAGAATTATATAGAGAGAGTGGAAAATTAATTCTACTCCAACATCAAGGGCTGAATTTAAGAAATGTATATCTTATCAATATTTGACAAAATCATTTCTTCTATTAATCAAAAAGTAATGTAATGTTTCCTTTTGGCATAGATTTTGAAATATTGCAAAAGAATAGACAAATCTATATTGGAGTTTGATAATGTGATGGAATCTGGTGTTGAAGTGAGGAGTGGAGTGGAGTAAAAAGACTGGCTAGACTGAGTGGGAGGAAAAAGTGGAAAGCAGATGCTCTTGCATTACTTATAGAATAGAGTAACAGAGTTGGAAGGGACTTTGGAGGTCTTCTATCCAATCTTCTGCTCAAGCAGGAGACCCTATATCATTTCAGACAAATGGCTGTCCAATTTCTTCTTAAAAACCTCCAGTGATGGAGCACCCACAACTTCTTAAAGCAAGCCATTTCCACAAAATTGTTTTCACTATCAGGAAATTTCTCCAGGTAGTTGCTGCACTGAGTGCATTGGTCTGATGAGTTTCCTGTAAACAGGCAAGTTGCAATAAATATATCACCTTGATCAACTCCCAATGTGGTTCTGGTTTCTTGTCTCTAACAGATATATTGTTGTTAAATATATATGTGATATATTAATTTATATCAATTCAACATGTTAATTCCTATGGAATTGATATGATTTTATTGCTTATAATATAACTTAAAATTAACTAGTTTATCCATTGCATATGTGTATATTGCCATTTTAAAATGTCTTTTTATTCATTATTTTCTGCTTGCTGTTATCATTACAGTTAAACAAATTCTGCAGCATAAGGCTGTTCTTAGCCTCTGTGAATATTCTTTGGACATGCTCTCTTAGTCTACAGGATTGTCCATTCTGCAAGATAATTTACAAAGTGTACTAAAATTCTAAAATTATGAATATTATTTATTTAATAACATTAAATCATTTGGGGAATCTTAGTTTTGTTCAGTGGCCTTTTTTATGCTCCTTTCCATTGAAAGGATGATAAAAGTGAAGAGACAACAAAATAATTTCTTTTACTAGATGAATGATGGCGAATTGGACACAAATAATTAAAAGGGCTGCAGAATAAGATGACTGATAGAAATTAAAAATATGAAAAAGTACTGGGCCACTGAGCTCCTCAGGTGAATTTATAATCTCTTAGCTTCAAGGCAATATATTAATAGTTCTGGACCAAAACATAATTATTATTTACTGCTTTCCTTAGCACCCACCTGCTATGAATGGTTTGTGAATAATCTGCACTAATAGTCCAAAACTAGAAGTGATATTCAGTTGTCAACAGTTGTGCAATCTTCTCATTCTCATTAATAGGAATATGTGCAAAGAATAGACCTTTCATACGTCAAAGTGGTTTCATATGAAGAATGAGCCTCAATGGAAATCTCATCCAATCCATGCCTCTGAATGAGTTCCATCATGGCTACTTAAAATATAGTTAATAGCTGAACTTAAAATAATCAGTACAACAGCAAGAGTTGAACTAGTTCCATGCATGTATTTGCAAATGTTGACATAGTCTTCAAGTTTTTAGCTGAAGAGTTTAGATTGCCAAATGTTCCTAATTAATTTGATGCTCTCATGTGCTTATGAAGTTGAAGTAATCAAAATGCTAAAGAAATATAAATACCATTTCAATAATTCTACCCAGGTAGGACTTGCTTAGGTCAGCTAAGGAACATCTTAGGCAGCAGGTGGAGTATCATTAAAGGGATGCAGTATGTTATTTACAGGGAAGTCCTATTGATTACTCTATCCCAAGCAACCAACAGCTTCAGAATTATCCTGAGAAAATTACTATACAAATCTTTCTGTAATTATGGCCCCAAACCAACTGTTACCTTAAAGTTAGGAGAAGAAGAAAGGTAATAATGAAATGGCTAAAATGAAATGACAAGAAAAACTGTTTGCTCCCCATTCCACTTTTCTGTGAATCTGAACTTCTATGCCCTGCTCCTGGAAACTAAGCCTAATCATACTGCTTCATTTACTATGCTAAAGCATTTGATTGTATGGATCACAACAAATTGGGATAAGTTCTTAAAGAGATGGGAGTACAGACCATCTTATTTGCCTCTTGAGAAACCTAAATGAGGGTCAAGAAGCAACAGTGAGAACTGGACCACTGATTGGTTCAAAATTGGAAAAGGAATCTGGAAAGGCCGTATATGGTCACCTTGCCTACTTAACTTATATGGATAGCACATCATGAGGAAGCAGGGCTAGATGAATCAAAAGTGGAAATTAAGATTACCAGGAGAACTATCAACAACCTCAGATATGCCAATGATATGACTCTAAAGGTAGAAAGTGAAGAGGAACTCAAGAGCCTCTTGATGCTGGTGAAGAAGGAGAGTGCAAAAGTTGGCTCGAAACTCAACATTAAGAAAACTAAGATCATAGTATCCTGCCCTCTCAATTCCTGGCAAATAGATGGGAAAGAACTGGTGGTAGTGAAAGATTTTATTTCCCTGGGCTCCAAGATCACCGCAGATGAGAACTGCAGCCAAAAAATTAAAAGATGCTTGCTCCTGGAGAGGAAAGCTATGGCAAATCTAGATAGCATACTAAAAAGCAGAAATATCAGCTTGCCAACAAAAGTGTGTATCGTCAAAGTTATGGTTTTCCCAGTTGCAATGTATGGCTGTGAAAGTTGGACCATGAGAAAGGCTGAGTGCCAAAGAATTAAGGCCTTGGAACTATGGTCTGGAGAAGACTCCTGCAAATCCCTTGGACTGCAAGGCAATCAAACTGGTCAGTCCTAGTGGAGATCTACCCTGACTGTTCTTTAGAAGGCTAGATCCTTAAGATGAAACTCAAATACTTTGGCCACCTAATAAGAAGGAAGAACTCACTGGCGAAGAGCGTAATGCTGGGAAAGATTGAGGGCAATAGAAGAAGGGGATGACAGAGAATGAGGTCACTGGATGGAGTCACTGAAGCAGTGGACGTGAGCTTATATGGACTCCAGAAGATGGTCGAGGACAGGAAGGCCTGGAGGAATGTTGTCTAACTAACAACAACAACAAGGCCTGGAGGAATGACTTCGCAACTAACAACAACCTTTGTTCTAGAAGAGAACAATATTTCATTCACTCCACCTTTTTATTCTTGTTTCCACATCTCTTCCATTCCTCTGAAATTTTCTCTGGGTCAGATTTCAGATTATATACCATCATACACATTGACTGAAGGAATTATGCCATGGATCCTAGTTAAAGCAAGGATCTTGCAGAATAAATATGAGTGGGTAGGATTTGTTTTTCCTCCAAAAGAACTCACTGATGAAAAAGATGCAAATTGTATATGCCTAATTTTCAAACTTTCTAGGTTGGCCAGAAAGTGTAGAATCATTATTTATTTTTTAAGATATCTAGTTATCAGGTCCAAGTAGTATGGGACCTTTTAAAAAGTGCTAATATAACTACATCAGCTACTACTATGATGGAATGCAGTGAGGAGGTGGGTACCCAAAAGGGAGGGGATACAGTCCAGAGAGGTAAGAGACAAGTCAGCCCAGAAATTTTGTGTGAGAGAAAAGGGGTGAAGACAGCTCCTCCTTAACAAGTCACAGAATATACTGTGATTTGTCTCCCATTCAGAGAGTTCAGTCCTAAGCAGTGACATGTTTCTCTATCAGAGCACAAAGAGAAAATATCTGTGTCAACTCTCAAGTGAATCTGGATAAAGGTGCTGCCTCATAGTTGCTGCAAAGCCTGAGAGGGCGAAGGGAGGAGAGAAGTAGAAAGCCTGGCTACAGTCAAAACAAAAAGTTTTCCTGTGGGAACCAAGGTCATTGAAACAGGTGGCTGTTAAAAGAGGAGAGAAGCCTACCTTCCATCTTCATTGGACAATGTGACTGGTGACACCTGGGGAGGGGGGGGCTTTTACTCTTTTAATTTAATTAAATGAAAACTGTGGGGACTGTTACAGTTGGTTTTCACTAGCTGTGCTTGTTAGGGATAACATTGTTCACCCTAACTGGTTTAGGTGAAATAATAACTATGAATCATAGTTAGTGTATGTTAGAGTGTATACAGCTTTAACTGTGAAATAGCAATTAAAGGAGTGGTTAAGAAAACAATATAAAAGTAGCAAGACTAAGGCTTGCTCACTCTCTCTGGCTTTGATGATCCCTGATTACTGCTTGGAATCAAGACTGCATTGCTCGAACGGGAGAGACAACAAAGGACTGATTTGTAAAATGAACTGACATAGGATATTCTACATGGACTTTGCTAACTGAATATCCCTGAATGGACTGACTACATGGTAAATGAATATTGGACTGTTATTTGACTATGCCATAAACTTATACTGGAATAAAATATATTTTTGATAGCACAAGTGTATCTGTTATTTTTACTGTATGTTAATAAACATACAAGCTTAGCTCACTCATTTATCTGTGTGTCTATCTGACTAACGCTGCACATTCTGTTTAGCTTGTCTACCTAACCCTGGTTGGGGAACCCAGGCTTAACACTGGTTATGGGCCCAGAGGCTGCAAAGTCAGTTTAACTAGGTTAAACAGATTTATGTACAAAGTGACAGTTTGTATTGTTATACATTACAGTAAACAGACAGCTGTGTTTTATTAATTATATTTTTATATCCATATAAGAAACCATGGCACAAGTCAATCTACAAAGTTTGTCCCTTATATCCAAGCTGGATGGAACAAACTATGTATCATGGTCTACAAAATGTAGTCTACTTCTACGAAGAGAAGGTCTGTGGAACATAATTGAAAATCCACCAAGCGTAGAAGAATGGGATCCAGAGGATGAGGAAGACAGACTAAAGATAGAAGAATTTAAGCATAAAAATCAACAAGCCATTTGCATAATTGCGTTAACCTTAACTGATCAACAGCTTGTTTATATCCACGGAGAGAAAACGGCTTTTGGGTGTTGGCAGAAGCTGAAGAGAATTTATGTTCGAGATAATATTGGTGCTCACATAAATCTAACACGGAAGCTTTTCAGGACACATCTCCAAACAAATGGTGATATGCAGAGTCATTTAAAAACTATGCAAAGCATTTTCCAAGAATTACACGAGAAAGAGCTTATATTCTCTGAACAACATCAAGTTATGATAACTACGTAACTTCACTTGAAATGCCAAAGGAAAATTTAACTTTAACTGATATAACTGGCAGATTGATCGAAGAGGCCAGAAGAAGGCATGAAAAAGATGAATTAAGGAGGGAGCAACCTCAAAAAGAAGATAATGAATCTCCTACTGCATACGCAATTAAAAAGTGTTTTAATTGTGGAGGAAGAGGACACTTGGCAAGATTTTGTAAAAAGGCAAAGCGCCAGAACACTGGCCAGAATACTAAAAATCATCAAAGACTACATAAAAATTTAGAGTTAGCCATGTATACTAACGGAGCTGTAAAAAATAATTTATGGGTGGTTGACAGTGGAGCATCCCATTGTATAACAAATGATAACAAAAATTTTATTAAAATGTCCCAGAGTACACAGCAGATATCGTTAGCCAATGGCTGGAAACTGAAAGCTAAAGGTGAAGGTATAGCATATTGTTCTTTTATAAAAGAGAATGTAAAAATGTTATATGTACCACAACTTAAGTTTAATTTAATTTCAGTTAGAATGTTGGTTAAACTAGGATATGTAGTTACATTTAGGGGAGATAACTGCACAATTGAAAAAGAAGATAAGAGAATTACTGCATCTTTAAGAGGTGGATTATATGTGTTAAATGATGATGGTTTAAAGGTGGCTAACACAATTTATGAAAATAAGAAACCTCATGACGAATGTATTCACTTGTTACATCGAAGGCTAGGGCATTTAAATTTTAAAATGCTTAAGAAAACTGTTGAATTGTCTAAGGGAATAAGTTTGAAATCTTTTAATAAGTATTTGTAATGTAATGCCTGTAATCAAAGTAAGAGCAGGGTTATACCGGCTAATAGAGTTGATGGATTTACTACTAAAGAGCCTTTAGAAGTAGTATTTGCTGATTTAATAGGTCCGAAAAAACCAAGTGTAGGAGGAGCTCGTCACATACTAAGTATAATGGATCACTATTCTAGATATGGGTTTTGCTATTTAATGAAGAGCAAAACTGAAACATATCAAAATCTATTTAATTGGTTAAAATTCGCTGAAAGAAAAACTAAAAAGAAATTAGTAACTCTCATCACAGATAATGGTACAGAATTTACAAATAATAAATTTAAAAACAGACTTAGAATGTTAGGTATTCAACATAAAATGTCTGCACGATATAGGCCACAACATAATGCCTTTATAGAGAGAAGAGGCCAAACATTACAATCAATGGCACGAACTATGATGTCTGATTCAGGATTACCTGACAATTTATGGGGAGAAGCAATAATGTGTGGTAATCATATATTAAATAATGTTGTTAATTCAACAACAGGTGAATTACCATTCACACTGTGGCATGGTACAAAACCTGATTTAAGTTACATGCACACATTTGGAGCACCAGCATGGGTGCATATCCCTACACAACTTAGGCACAAAGGACAGCATAGAGCTAAAAGATTGATTTTTGTAGGTTATACATCTAATCATAGATCTTATAGATTCTGGGAACCAGGTACATCTAGAGTTTACACCAGTGCTAGTGCAAAATTCCTAGAACATGTAGGATGGAATAGATTAGAGCAAGATTTAAATAATGAAGTATTTATTGAACCCTACAAAAGGCAGAAAGATGAGATTAGCTATAAGAAGAGTCCAATTAAAGAAGAAGTCCACGAAGAGCAAATAGGACCAGAACAAGAGGAAATAGTTGATCAGGAAGAGTTACGAGATCAAGAACAATTAATAGAGGAAAGTCCACCTGTAAGTCCTAAAATACCTAGACGTACTACACGTGTAACTAGACCACCTGATAGGTATCAAGCAAGTATAGCTTGCCAAGTAACTAAAGTTCCAACTAGTGTAGATGAACTTAGGATGTATCCTGCTAAGGGTCAGGAGAATTGGCAAAAGGCAATGGAAAAAGAACTAAATTCATTAAAGGTAATGAAAGTGTATGAAGATGCCAAATTACCTCCAGGAGAAAAATCCATTGAGTGCAAATGGATATTTAAAGTAAAAACTGGAAATGATGGGACTGTTACCCATAAAGCTAGGTTAGTAGCTCAAGGATTTAATCAAACTGCATCTGATTACGATGAAGGTTTTGCACCAAGCCTTAAAGCTACATCTTTAAGAGCAGCATTTGTATGGGCAGCTAAGAAAAACTATGTTATTAACCATTTAGATGTAGAAACTGCTTATCTACATGCACCATTGCAGCACACTATATATTTAAGAAAACCAATTGGTATAAAATAAAATAAAATAAATAGTAATGATTGTTGGAAACTCAAAAAGAGTCTTTATGGGTTGAAACAATCTGGGTTTGAGTGGAACCAATATATTGTGAAAGAGTTAAACAATATAGGTTTTAAATCTGGATTAGCAGATCCGTGTGTGTTTAAAAGAGAAAATAATGGAACGGTATCATTATTATTATTATTTACTGATGATATTGCTTTAATAACTAAGACTAATAATGAAGCTAATGAAATTATATCATTATTAGCCAAAAAGATAAAAATAAAGCATTTAGGTGAAATTAAAAAGTATCTAGGATTGACAATTAATAAAACAAATAATGGTTTTAAGATATCTCAAGAAGATAAAATTTGCCAATTAATTAAAACTTATAAGATGGAACTTTGTAAACCGGCAAAGACTCCAATGAGTCAGGAAGTTTGCCAAACTAATGATCAAAGTCCCAAATTTGATAAGTCCATATATCAATCTTTGATTGGTAGCTTATCATATATAAGCAATTGGTCAAGGCCAGATATAGCTTATAGTGTAAATCAGTTGGCACATTTTAATTCAGATCCAAAAGAATGTCATTGGAAATCCTTAAAAAGAATATTGAGATATCTTAAGGGAACAATAAACCATGCATTATATATAGAACCAAAGGGTGATTTGAGTCTTAGTGCTTATGCAGATGCAAGTTTTGCAACTGATATAAACACTAGAAAATCAACATCTGGTATGGCTATATTATTTGGTAAGACACTGATAGGATGGAGGTCAATCAGACAACAGCATATTAGCTTATCTACAATGGAAGCTGAATTTTCATGTCTATCATTAGTATGCACTGATTTAATTTTCTACAAACAATTGTTGTTGGACATGGGAATAACAATAAAAGATCCCATTATGGTATATGAGGATAATCAAGCAGCTATAAAGTTAGCTACTAGTATTGCTGTAAAAACTAGATCAAAACATACTGACCTAAGATATTTGAATGTAAGAGAAGCAGTGAAGAATGAACTGATAGGATTGGAATACTGCATGTCAGAGGAAAACATTGCAGACCAATTTACAAAAGCTCAAGGAGCAACTAAGTTTAAAGAAAGTTGCGAAAAATATAATTTAAAGTTGTAAATGTTTCATAGTTATTATTGTAACCTAAATGGGGAGAATGTTAGGGATAACATTAGGGATAACATTGTTCACCCTAACTGTTTTA
>BLBF01000007.1:47058550-47084852 GCA_015471245.1 Laticauda colubrina | reverse complement strand
TTGATAGCACAAGCGTATCTGTTATTTTTACTGTATGTTAATAAACATACAAGCTTAGCTCACTCATTTATCTGTGTGCCTATCTGACTAACGCTGCACATTCTGTTTAGCTTGTCTACCTAACCCTGGTTGGGGAACCCAGGCTTAACATATGATGTATCCAATAAACATGTCCTTTGAGGAATCTATCTGCCTCAGAATTCTGCTTTCAATGGGTACATTACTCGGAATGCTGACAGGCTTCTGCAAATTCCACATAGGCATCAGGAATGGTATCCAGCCAGTAAATATTTTGCTTCAATCAGTCACCCCAACTCCATCCTGATAAAAAGGGATTATGTTAAAAAAAAAACCCTAGCTATCAGGTCCAAACCAAGAATGACACATGGTAATTTTTCTGGACAGACCTCTTTATTGTTTCACATATGAAGACAAAATCTAGCCAGAATGAGCACTCTACATTCTGCACCCATAAATATATTCTGTGAATTGTTAGGGAGAAGCTGTCTTCACTCTTTTTCTCTTACACATAAAATTCTGGGCTGAATTGCCTCTTACCTCTGTGGACTGTAACCCCTACTCCTGCCTGGAGATCCACCATAGTAGCTGATGTAGTTATATGAACTTTTTTTTAAAGGACAGATTTTCTAGGATTGGCCATAGGAATATTTAATGTGAAATGGTCATGGGTTTATTTTAAGAAGTATCTGAAATTAACTCTTTCCTGTACATCACGGATTTCAAACTGGCAGCCCATGGGCTGGATGCATCACATACAAGTCATGCCCACCCCAGTTCTGCAAAGGCAAAAAAAGTCATGATATGCAATCGAGTTTGTGCTCTATATAAGTGTCTTTCATGTTTTAATGATTAAAACCTAGAAACATAGAAAACTGACAGCAGAAAATGACCCAGTGATCCATCAAGTCTGCTCTTTGAGTTTTTGTTTTTGTTTGTTTTCTTTTTATTTATTTTATTTTTTGTCAGATGATAGATATGTGTTTATCCCAAGCCTGTTTAAACTCGATTGCTGATGATTGGCCACTAGTTCTGCTATAAGTTTATTCCAACTTCTACGACTCTTTCTGTGAAGTAATATTTTCTAACCTTACTTTCGAAGTTCTCTCCTGTCAGTTTTAGGTTATGCCCTCAAAATACTCCCTTGTAGAATTTTATTCACACCCTTAATATATGTAAAGGTTTCAATCATGTTTACCTTCTGTCCTCCAAGCAGGACATATTCAATTCCCCATATTTCTCCTGATATGTCTTATCTCTTGCATCATTTTTGTTGTTTATCTATGGACTTGTTCAATCACATCAATATTTTTAAGTGAGGTCTCAGAACTGGATACAGTATTCTAAATGGGGCCTGATTAAAGCCCTATATGGCAGAATTAGGTCCTTCTTTTTGCTGTTGCTGGTCCTTCTTGTAGTGCATCCCAGAATTTTGTTTGGTTAAATAAAAAGGTAAAAGAGACTGGCAGCCATCTCATAGAGTTTTTAAAAAATACTCTCATTCTGACCTTTGGATTTTCCTTCTAGATTTAATATATAGTTGGAATGAAAAATACATATATTTGAATCTTGTCTGAAAAGCAAATAAACAGAATGAATCTTCTTTCATCTGCTAATCTCTAAAATTGACTGTGCTACATAAATATTAATAGTAGTAGTGGTAGCAATAACTAAAACAATTTGTTTCCTCTTACAAAAGCTATTTATGGAGCAATAAATCATTTATCAGATGACCATAATGGTAAAAGAAAGGTTATCTTTTTAGGAGTGGATATAGAAATGTGGTTTGTTTGTTTTTTTTTTTTCTTCTATAGCCTCTCCCATTTTCCATACATTTCAGAAGATAGGGAGATCTTAGAGGCTGCATGGAGTATCTGGGAAAATTACTTTCTGTTCATTACAATGTCAGACAGATTCAAGGAAAACTTATGTAGCCTCTTGTTCATTTGATAACCCAACAACTATATTTATGTTTTTCTTAATAAGATAAATTTTACTTTGCTACATAGAAATTTCACCCTATTTTCAGAACTGTGTTTTAAAATGAATCATGGAATACCTGAATTAAACAGAGCTTCATAACTCATCAAGCCCAATCCATTCTTTGTGTAGGAATCTATAAAATCAACCCCGAAAGTGGCCATCAAGTCCCACTTAAAAACATGTAACAAGAGACAACTTATCATTATTATAGACAAACTATTTTATTACTTAATATCTCTTTTAATCAGTAAATTCTTCCCAATATCTAGCCCAAATCTATTATTTCAACCCTTTGATCCTTGCCCTACTTCTTAGCTTCAAGAGAGAATGGGTCTACCATCTGTGATGGCCTTTCAAGTTGCCAACCCCATAAAATTACTCTGAAGATGATTCATGATCTTCACTGTCACTGATCTAAAACGATTAAGAGTTAAGGAGTAAGAATCACTGCTTCACTCAAACCTGCTGTTGTAAAACTCCATCACTTTTCTTTCAAGTGAAATAAAGTAAAATCGATTTCTTTTCTCAACCATGCCTTACTTCAGGTTATGTTCATTTTTTGTCATCCTTTCAAGGTAAACCAGGTCAAGAAATAAGAATGTCAGAGACTTCAAGATTGTTCTTTATTATGGTCAGGTAGAATCTTGAAAGCCTATCCAAGTTTCTCTATGTCCCATAGAATATTTTAGAAATCAAGCCAGGATTATTTCTCTCTCATGCCTCTTTCTATCTCAGGCCTGGGCAATCTCTCTCCAAGTCTCTCTCATACTCTTCCCAAAGCTACCTCTAAATTCCTTTACATCTGTCTAGCTTTCTGCAAAAAGACTTACCAATCCTGCAGCACTTTCTAGGAGAAAGAAGCTTAAAAGCTATCAGACCAATATCTCACCATTCCTCTTGAAAGACCTGGAACACAGTTATAGCCCTGGAGTCTGGGAAGAAAAGGCTTTTCTGAGATGGAGAAATAAGTTACCCATAAGAGTCACAGAATTTCAAGAAATTAATTTTGTGTGGTTTCAAATGGTAGTGGAACCAGAAATATATTAGTTAAGAGGCTGAACAGGGCTGAAGTCATAATATCACAGAAGTGAAAAACCAGTCCTGGAGCAATGCAAATAAAGCACAGAGATTTCATGTAAACCTGCCATCTGGAGAAGGTTGGTACTTTTGCTTCCTGAGATCCAGAGTTTTGGTGCTATAAGGAAAGGTTAAAACAGCCCCATCTTCCCCTTAATTGGAAAGTTTTACAAAAAGGAAATTGAAAACAAGCATGGATGTGCCAAGAAAAGAGTTAAGCCAGGAAGACAACAGATAGTCAGGAAAGATAAGCCCAAAGATAAGCAAAATGTCTGTAGATATTCTCAGTCATCCAGGTCATGGTAGTCTCAAAGATGCTTTTTTCAGGAGGCAATTGGACTTTCTTGTTTCTTCTTTGAAGATGTTTCGGTTCCTATCCGAGAAGCTTCAGAAAAAAATATCATCATCATCATCATCCTCTTCCTCCACTTCCACCTCCACTCTTTTTTTTCTTTTTTTTGCAATGGATTTCTGCAATGGATTCCAGAGTTAAAAATTGACTACAGGAACCAGGAGCACTATTCAGGTGATCATGAGAACACAGATAAACCTCCAAGTGCTTCAGTGACCTTCTAAAAGGATGCAAATGACCAGCTCTCTGCAAGGAGTATAAATCCTTCCATTCCCCACTATCCTATCAGAACTGAAGAAGCTTCTTGGATGAGAAGCAAAACATCTTCAAAGGAAAAAAACAAACGAGCAACCCAAACCAAGCCCAGGTGAAAGGGTCTACAAGCCATCTCCAGAAACATAGGGCTGTGAGTACTGACGGGAATGAGAAAAGACCATTTGCAAGTCTATGAAGAAGTGAAAAGGGTTTCACATGTAAATGGCCTGAGACTGTCTACAAGGGTTGAAGGCTTGGAAGAAAAGAAAAGATTTTAAAAAGAAATAGTTAAGACAGGAAAACATAATGCTAAGATGGGAATAAGACCATGGAAATAGAAATGTATAGGTTAGATAAGAACAGAAATTGAATAATTGCAAAGTTATAACATTAGGAAGAGAGTTTAAGATAGTTGAATAAGCTTGGAATTTAATTTTGTACAATAAAACAATTTTGTGTGGGGAAAAATCAATGTACTCTAGGTTTCTATGTTCTGTACCACATTTTTTTAAAATGTTCACTGTCTTAAAAAAAGCAGAATTACTGGAGATCTTAATAAGAAACATACAATTTATTGGTCATAACTTGAGGACAGAACGGAATAGAGAACCCTGCTTTATACTAAGCTAAGCTGTCCATCAACATTCTGATAGTTTATTCCAAGAGAGAAAGGTTCTGAGATCTCAGACAGATATAGTATATACTCTGACATGAAGCACAATCCCAGATTCTCCTGCTCCTTTCATGTAAATTGACACCTTTTATTTTTTTTAAAAAGAGAGTCTCTAAATCATGTTTCTTGGAAACACAGTGCAGAATAAATGAATGCCAATAAGAACTCAAACATCTTTATGAATGCCATACCAAAATCTGTTCTGCAATGTCCTAAATGTTTTATTTCTAGCAAAAGACCTGTTTTTCTAACCCAATTTTCAGGGTATTTTGTTAAAAAAAATAGTGGTATTTTTGGAGCTTACCTCATGGCTGTATCTACATTTTCTCTCCATTAATCTGTAGATTTAATGGTTGTTGAAGTTTTCCTTATCTAAAAGACCCTTCGGAGGGAGGCTTTATGGTCTCTTTCTTTGAGTTTTAATAGAAAAGTGGGAAGCCAAGGAGGTTGCAAACTCTTGAAAGTCCATTATAGAATTAAAAAAAAAAAAAGACTTTTTAGCCCCTCCCTCCTGTACTCTATAATTGACATAAGTGGAAGAATACTTGCTCCACCCATGAGAATTTCAGTACACTCTTTGAGGAGAAAAAGAATTCAAAAGCAATCTTATTTTTCGATTAAAATACAAAAGGCTGAAAAATGCAAATGTATAAAACAGCAGTGTTTTTTAAAGAATAGATATAAAGGATATTGCATGCAAATATATTTTTTTCAATGGTTACTTCTACTGTCACAACTATTCTCTTGCCTGTTTTTCTACTACAGGCATTTCCTGATTGGTTTATTTACCATTTCTTTCTATTAGCAACCAGTTCACTGATTTACCTTGCATTAATAAAAGAAGTGATACAGGCATATGTTGACACACACTGCTTCTAAGAAGGTATCTTATCAGCGAAACAGGGGATGCAAGGAAGAATAGTCCAGGCATTTTAGCTGATTTTCCCATTTTACCCATGTCAATCAAAAAAAATGAAAAAAAAGTTTCAGAATAAAAATAGCAACAGATCTATCTCCCTCTCTCTCAAATAATCCATGTCAGTGTATTTTGTATCCTTACACAGATTTTCAATAAAATCTAACTGCACAGTGAGTAGAGGATATGAATTAATGTAGAATACTCAAATAACCTTATAAAAAATTAGACTGTTTCAGTGTTTATTTCAAAAGATACCTTGGTTTTTCATCGAATTATGGAGAAGATTCCTATCTGTCATGTCAAATATTGGAGAATAGAAATCTAGTACTTTGATATAACTGATATCATTACAGGGAGCCCTCAACCAGGATTGTAACTCATGATGACCATAAGGCATTTATGAGACTGGATCTGATTTTACAGCTGTTTTTATGATGATAGTGAATCTTACAGTCCTAAATTCAGATCAGACAGTTTCTCAGCAAATCACACAGTTGTAAGTCTGCATCCATTTTCCCAAATGTTATATTTTTTCTTGTCAAGTAGCAAAACATTCCTGAAACCAGCAAAAAAAGTCACAAATTTGTGGTTTTGTAAATGTGAGCCATTTGCTAAGTGCCTAGAATATGGTTATGTGACCATGGGGAGAGAGGGAGGGGGAAGAACAATATTTTACATCATGGCAGGAAGTACTTTATGGGGTGAAAGACATTTGTTCCAAGGCCATTGTTACATTGTCATTAAACAACCAGTCAAAGACTACGTGTATCACTATCATTTCTATTACTGTTACCTAGACACCGTCTACTTGATAGTTCTGACTGAGTTTGGTACTTTTGACTATCAAATCTTTCCAAAGGATCTAAGATGTCATATTTTGTTCCAAGTGATGCAAACTCTGTGATTAATAAACTTTTTTTTCATTTCTCTTCTTTTCCAGTTCTTTTGGTATTGCACCAAGTCTATGTATGGCACTATTAGAGCTACTAAGGCTTACTTTTTCTGTATTTGCTCAATTTACATTTGAAGGTGGTGACAACACACAAAGAATTTGTCCCCGGTGCCAAAACTGTCAGTGTACATGCAAAGCAACAGTATAATCATAATACCAATCAGGGGAGGGGGGAGTTACAGATGATAACAAGTAATATAAATAATACTACATGAGTAAATGCACATAGACATTAGACAGCACTGTGAGAATTAGATGTTCAGCATATTAATGGCATAAGGGGGAAAAAACGGTCCCCATGTCTAGATATCCTCCCAAGGTAAAAAGGTGAAAAGTTGAAAAAGTTTATGTCCAGGATGAGAGGTGTCTACAGATACTTTCTTAGCCCTCCTTCTGACTTGCCAAACATACAGGTTTTCTAAGAAAGGCAGGCTGGTTGCAATTATTCTATCATTTGAAGTCTGTACCTGTCCCATCTGTACCAAACCAAACAGTTATAGAGGTGTAAATGTAGACTCAATAATTCCTCTGTAAAACTGTGTCAACAGCTTCTGGGGCAATCTGAACTTCCTGAGCTGATGCAGGAAAAACATTTTTTGTTGTGCCTTTTAAATAGTGGTTTTAATATTAAGTGTCAAATTTCAAGTCCTGAGAGATTATAAAACCCCAAAACTTGAAGGACTCTACTGCTGATATTGTGGTGTTGAATGTAATAAGAGGTGGTAGAATAATCTCCACTCTCTTTCTGTACATGTGAGCATAATCTAAAAGGGGCAAGAACTATTGAGAAGCTCAATTTGCTTTTCAAGCTAGCTAATTTTGTATTCCCAAATAAATTTGGCAATAGAAATATTCCTGATATGAGGATGACTATGAAGTGATATGATTGCTTCTGAAATATGATGTTCACCTTTCTACAGTATTTTCATATGAGCAGTTGATGCTGAAAGACGTAAAAGCTTTTGCTAGCATTTGCAGAAGGAAAGTGCCAAATTTTCCCATTAGGAATCCAATGGGTACAAAATTTCTATTAATTAAGAAGATATTGATGTTGACAATTCTATATGCATTTTTATATATGAGCATGTTTATATATGTCTATGTGAAAATATATTTTTCACTCTTGGAAATGGCATGTTCTTTTTATTTTTCTTCCTATCTTTCTATCTTTCTTCTTCTAGAAAAGTTATCTAGAGGAAGATCAATTTTGAGCAGAAGATCTGCTCAAATTGCTTTTCTTTGTGGAGTTTTGGCTTCTCTCTGTGTGTCATACACCCATTCAAAGGCGAGGGAGTATTGTCCTAAGGGTGAATTCCAACATATGATCCAATTTGTGCACAAGAGAAATAAACTACCAATAAACTTTCCACCATCTAGGCCTCAGCTTTAAAAAGATGCCATAGAAACCTCTATGAATTATGAGAAAAAATATTTTAAGATAGTCTTGTAGCTAAACAGAGCTGTTACAAAGTACTATGTAAAAAGAAGAATTCACTGCTTCCAATATAAGAAACAATTCAATGAGCAAAAAGGAAGACTCTTAGCTTAAAAACGTGCATGCACAGAACAGTCACAAACACTGCTCTAAAGGGTGTATCTAATGGTCACAATCTGAGAGCAGAGAGAAAGAGGTTGTAGTTGGAAGCATCCCCTAATTATTTTTCTAACAGGAAATATTTCTCTGTTGGAAAGCGGAAATTGGATTTCTCCTTTTGATTTCTCTGATAAAGATGATTCTGATCAAACCATATACATTTAGCAACATTAGCAGGGAAGAGGATCAATATTGCCAAAAGTTAAACACAGGCTGTTTGCCAATTGGCTGTTTGCCAATTCATACAATATTTCCAGGGAAGAACAATACAAATATAAATAATTATATACTGAATTAGTTGTTCTTGGAAAGGTTTGCACAAATACAACTCAATGTTAGGGAACAGATTTTTTTTTTAAGTAAGAATTCTTTTCAAAATAAAAGAAGAAAGAGGATAGGTACTGGAATTGGGCAAAGACTAGACAAAAATAGAGTAATTCAGAGAGATTTGGGACATGTTTAAATTGAAGCAATTTGTTTGTGTGTTTTGTTTGAAGCAGCTGAAATTCAAATCTAGTTAAAACTAAGTCATCACAGAGGTTAAATTATATTTCGGTTAATTTTATTTCCCAGAGACAGGAAATATTTTAAAAATCAGTAAGAGTTAGAAGAATGTTACCCTTTTAATGCTTACATGGTAATTACCATTTTCAAATTTTAAATTTTATTCCCTTTGTCACATCTATATATTATTTTTTATTACCCATGCTGCTAATTGAGCATGCTAGATTTTTTAATGTATGAATTATTATGTACTCTTGTCTTCTAGTACATGGAAGTTTAATATAATCGCCAAAATCAAACAAAAGGTAACTGACAAGTAAAGTAGGGCAGAAGGGTACTGTAAAATAAATCAATTACTGCAGGGAAAAATATATCATCAGAAAATTTAAGTTAGACTGAAAATTGTATCCAATCCTTCCCATTTTTTTGAAATTATGGATATGTAATACAGTTGGAAAGAAATTTGCTTATTTTATCCTGCTCTGAAACAAATATTTAAATAACTGATGTAAATGTGTGGGTGCCTTGAGTCCCCTTTATGTAGAATAAACTCATAATTTTAGCTTTAATTAAATGTAGAATATTTGCCCAGTGTTTTCACATGAAACATTAATGACAAGCATGTGAAATAGCATCATGCATATTTATTTTTAATAAACGTAATCCACAGAGTTGGAGCTTGTGTTGACATCACATTTCTCTCTCCTGCTGCCTCGCACTTCACAGTTTTTTTTTTTTAATTGTTTCTTATTTCACTATTTCTTCTCATTTTCCCCAAGAAGGCTTATAGGTCAGGATAACAATTAAATGAACAATTGGCCTATGATAGAATGCCAAAATAAGAAGATGGCGGGCAAGGTATCAGACACAAAACTAGCATTGCTGCAGTTTTTAAGAATGACACAGGGAAGACATATTTTTATTTTTGTACTTTTAGAGCAAATTAATCATCGTTGTGATCTTTGAAAATGTAGAAGATAAATTTGACCCCTAAATATAATAGATATGACACACATGCATTCCTACTGCATATGTGTCAATTACTGATTTCATTTTAATGACATATCAGCACAGAGGCAATATTTCTGTTTTATTATTTTAAAATTACAGACATAGAAAAAATAGGCAATAACTTGTGCCCTTTATGTGCCTTTATTTTTTTATTTGAGTGATATTAGCATTTTATTTTAGCCCATTAGATTATTTGTACAAATACAGTTTAGGAACTATGTTCACACATACGCTAAGCTATGTTTTGCTGTAAAGCTCATGTTTTATTAAATAAATAAAATAAATATTAATAATGCTATTTTTATTATAAAAATAAAATTTTATTTTTTGATAGGAAAAAAATCCACTTCTCACATAAGCAAACTGGCTACCTACCTACATATGTGCATTTTTAAACACAAAATGGTAAATTATTGGCTGAGTGAATACAAGTTCTGTACTAAATGCCTTTTTAAAGTATTTTGATAGCATTTCCTTTTTTTCCTTCCTTTTTTCTAGTTACTGATTAAATGAAATTCCAGTTACTTCTGTGCAATATTTTGTATTTGTTTGTAACAGAAACAGGGAAATATGTTTTGAAGAATTTCACTATCTGTTTATGATAATGAGAAAAAGCTTTCTAATAGGTCATAATATCACACATACCCCCAGACAATGTATGAAATAAGAAAAGTAACATGAACAACTTTTCCCAAAACAGTAAAACATATTTTGGTCATGTTTATTAGCCCTTATTCAAATCCAAGTTGAATAAAAGTCAGTTGTGCACATATCTTAATGTTGATATATCTTTCTCTTTTAAAAAACATTCTATTGTCAATTTCCACAAAAAAATGATGTTTGCAAAGCCTTTCTTAAAAAAAACCCCACATAACGCTTATTGTATTCTCACATAATCAAATGCCTCTCTGAATAATCTAACACAGAGAAATTACTTGCCTGTACAACTTCACAACAACTGCTTGTTCATTTTCCTCTAATTTAAAGGTTTGTTATAAAACTTGGTAATAAAAATGGATTGTTAAACTCTTTAAAAAAACAAATGAGAAGGTCAGCACAATTCCAAATGAAATATCCTTTTTTAAAAATGTAGTCTTTAGGTCTGTTCTCAGATCTACCAGATGAATTCTGCATTTTTTAAAAAAAGTGTTCACAGAATTTATAAAGACAGAACTGAACTTAATGATTGAGAAGGAGCGATGGCTGAAACAGAATGAGACAGCACAAATTCTTCCCAGTTCTTCAATAATGTTCTATGTATTTCATCTTTGTTATGATCACATAACATAACCACATCATTTTTTTTTCACACTAATGAGTGGAGAACTTATGAGTGGAAATAATGAATATCTCAGCATGGAAATAGTCTGCCGAAATATTGGGAGAGAAGGGGAAGGCAGGGGGTCTAATGACAACAAACCTTAGGACCGATGTTCCCAGCGTAATCCTCTAATTTTCAGGGATCTCCCTTTTCCTTCATCAATCCCCTAAGGCCATACTTCATATTCTTGTACTGTATAACAGTCATAGGCTCCAGAGGACTGCCCATTGCAGGAGGAAGTATTAGTTAAGCAGATATTTTCAACTAGCCCCTTCACAAAGTCACGGGCAAGCAGATGGGGAGGAAAATCCAAGAATTAGAGGTGGGAATTACAGGCGCTAAGACTCCATATATTTTTCCAGGCAGTAGCACCTACTTTACATTTTCAACAAAAGATTCACTGACCACTAGTCACAAAGATTGAATCTTTCTATTAGAGCCTCCTGGGGTCTCTTATACTCTTGTAAAGAAGCATCCATCCCTTATCCAAAAACTGGCTTGGTATTCTAAGTCAATCAAGCTTAAGTATTGGACAAGGCTCAAAATGGGAGAATATCAATTCATTTCTCATAGACCAATGAGACACCACAGGCTTTCAAGAGCCCTTGCCATTGATTTCTCTAGTGGCAATACTTTATACTGGGAATAAACATGGTGTTTAGTTATAGACACTTAAATTCAGACTTAGAAGTAATGTCCCCAATGAAAGAAAGGGAATTATATTTCTAATGCCTCTAATATTTTCTTCTTACAATGCTAATCCATGTGCCTTAAAAATGTAAGCTTTCTCTTTCTTCGTTTTTTGAATGCTATCTGGCAATGTCACTTCCCTTAGATTTTTGTTTCTACATAAGTAGTCTCATCCAGTTTGGGAGACTTTCACTCTTCATTAATCTGATGCATGAAATAAATGATGCCCTTAGAAATAATAAATCATTTTTACCTTTGTATGACTTTCAGAATGTACATATTGCATGTAGCTCACCATTTCTTGGTTGCTAAATATTTATTAGCAAACAAAACAGTGAAAATGATTTTGTGTGTGAGTGTGTATGCATGCATGTGCGTGTTCAACATGACACCAGAGATGGAATCCTTTATTGAATTCATGGTTAAAGTGAATCAAGATTTTTGTTTTCACTATATCACTTTAAAGCTTAATATCCTGCCATTCCTTATAAATTCATTATTTTCAGCATATTTTCCTCTCCACAAATATGTTTCATTTTAATGGGGCTGAAAATGATTTAGTTATGCTGTAGCCCAACAAGCTGAGAGAATGCATACAAATGGGCTGTGGACTTTTTTTCTTTTAAAGATTTCCAATGTCAATGTCAGCTAATATTCTTAGTCACTGACAGGCATTCAGCAAAATGCTGCTAGACAGACACCCTTTCAGGTACCACTCAGCCTATTTCATTAAGCAGTCTTCAAAAGAAACCCTACAAAAAAAGGAAACTAATAAAAATGTACAATATTTATATTTCATGTATTACCGAGGTTTTGGTTTCTTTGACATCTTAATAGTATTTGCAACTCCAAATAGAAATCATTTTTGACAGTCTTCAGCTAAATGGGAGATAGGTTAATTATTCATATCCTTTTTTATTGTTTTGAAGACTTTATGAGCAAAACTATGTCATGCAATACATGCAGCAGGAGAAATGGAAATAGGCAGGATTATTTAAAATCTGACCAGGATCTTCTTTCTTCTAATTAATGAACATTACTATAAAAACAGTGGAGAACTTTGGCACTGTGTGGCCAATACTGTGGCCTTATTGTTGTTTGCCCGTTTCAAGTAGGCGCCCCTTTGAAAAGCTGAAAAGACATATTCATGTCTTGAAGTATGAAGCATTTGGACCAATTTCCATAAATCACAGAGACATAGAATAGCGCCTTTCCAGGAATTGTTCCATTTCAAACGCAGGTGATGGGATTATATGTAAAATATTTTGAAACCTTTTCCACTAAAAAGAAACCCAACAGAGACAGATGGCAAGTCCAGAAAAAGCTTCAATCTAGAGATATTTATTTTTAATATAAATATATATTGAAAATATATTTATTTTTATATAAAACATATTTATTTACTTCAATCCTCCCTCACCCTGCAGGCTGAATCACACGAATGAGGCAAATGTAACTGTGATTAGAGACTTTTTGAGATGAAATTTGTTCCCCAATTTTGAGGTTGCCAAATTCTTTACCGCAGGACCAGTGGACTGTTAGAATTTTGTTGATCAAATGTTCATCCCTTCAGAAATTTGTCTCAAATATATAAAAATAAAAAAAAGTATTTTCATTTCAAAAAAATCTGTTCAGTACATTCATCTTTTTATCGATGATAGTCACAATTCCTAGTCAAACAGACAATAATTTAATTCTGAATGGTAGAAACATATGTAGACATGATTTTGATTCTTACTGTAAAAAATATAAATAGAGGTTATGTTTTATCATATATTTATTTATTATTCAATTGAATATGATTTATGTTCCAAGAAAGTGAAGGCTTTTCTTCCTTGATGGCACCCAATTATCATTTCAAAATAAATCCTTGTTATAGATAAAATGAACATGGAACATGGCCCAATTAGAGTAGTAATAGAATAGAGATTGAGAAATCTGGTATCCTTATGGGAGAGTCAAAAACTATTTGTTTTCCCCTTCTGAATTATCAAACATTTGTATGCCATTTTCAGTCCTATCTCAATGGATTTTTTTTTTCACACAAACTTGCCCTGTAAGGAAGATTTGATTAGTATTCACATACCTTTCTTTATAAACAGAAAACCCCTGATTTTTATAGCATTTATCACGCCAGAGTATACTCTCCAATTTACCATGATATTTAGGTGAAATTTAAAACAATATTCAAATAAAACAATTAAATAAAACAATATTTAAAACAATAATTTCTGACATGGATTATGAAACCCTTTCTACATTGTGGCCCTGGACATATTTAATAAAAATATAAAACAAAGGATGGTGATGTAAATAGAGCTGAGGGGATCATTTTGGTGAATCCTTCCAGTATGTGACTGGAAATGCAAAGCTGTAGGTACCAATGCAGACAGCACTGTGAATTGGATAGAAATACTTATTATTATTTTTTAAAAAGTGACAATGTAAATTTAGTTTGTTGGGTCCAAATCCATTAATTTAAGAGTTTCATAAAACAGAAAGAAACATTTTCTGTGTTTTACTTTGCATTTAAGGGCAAATGACAATGCCATCTCCATTTCTCATTTTGCATCACTTCGGCATTTGTTATCCATAAAGACTACATTATAAAATTGAATGCTTTTTTCTCTTTGCCTTCAGTTAACATTAAATAAAGTTTCATAGAATCTATTGAATACATTTTGATGACATAAAGCTTAAGGAAATTAATCTATAGTGAAGACATTAAACTTAAGGAAATTAAAAAGCTTCCTTTGTAATAGTACTATGTTTATATAGATTTTCCCTGCCCCCACCTCCCTTCCTCATGCGAGCCATATTTTATTAGGAACAGTAGTTGAAATCTGATTTATTGAAATTATGTTATTTTTCATTCATGTCAAACATGTGGGGACTTTGCATTTGAGAAATATATTTATATAGTTATTTAAAGCAAATCCTAAAAGGATCATGGAAAAAGGATATCAAAAAGGCAAGTGTACCTCACCTTACAGGGAATTTTCCAACATTGCGGTGCTCTACAGATGTGGAGGCAGCAAATTATACCACTCAGGTTTTTGAAGTGTTTGCAGATAATCAAAAGTTATCAGCCTCCTGCATGTTGGCACAAAGTTACAGTTGGATAGCAGTTTTTCTAATGGTTTCAAAACTGCATGAGGGAGGGAAAGATAAAATATTCTTTCTGATGCAGAAAATGTGTTGGAAATCCAGAGTGAAGACTGGCGACGCTGTTCATCTAGCATGCTTGCCTCTAAATATATATAGCTTTTTCAGCCTGATTTTCATTTGCTGGCCTTTCATCTGTATTTTATCCCATCTTTTCCTTGCCTTAATATCCTTCCTTTTAGGTATGGGATGCTTCCCTCCCCCAATCCCCCATACTCAACATTTGAGCTAATATGATTTGGCATTATATAGAAAGATAAATCTAACATCAAAATTCTTGCTCCAGGAAAAAAAAGTAGCAAAAAAATTCAGATTTTCTGTTACACCCATATATAGTATTAGTATGCAGTTCTGACAGTAACGTCCACAACACTGGAAATAAGTGGTCTGCAGACTGTATTATCAGAATATTTTTTTCCAATGAATTTAAGAAATTTCCTAATCATTGCTTTTTCAATAATTGTGCAACTGCTGGCATGCTGTAAAATAGAATTTGCAGCATGAACCACAGAATTCAGGTGCTGAGCTTCTCTGTGCATAGTTCATATTGATGATAGGAACCATCTGGAATGGGGAAATTATTGAGGGATATCCTGAAAATTGACTCTCCTCTGATGTGCACTTAGTGGCAAGAACTGTTTGGGGGATGAAGTCAAATGTTCAATCAAGCAACCAGACAATGTTGTCAAATACAGTAAAAAATAATGGAACATCAAGACTTGTTCCATTTTAGGCTTGGCTATATTTAATCATTGGAATCAATTAAACAATGGGATAAGCATTTGATCATCATGAGAGAAGATCTTACTGCACCTGTGAAAAAAGTTGCCACACAAAGACCAAATGTGTGCTACTTGCCAATATTATTCCTCTTTTGAGGTATATTTCCAGTTACGGCCAGGTTGACAATGGATGTTGAGAATTGATTCAGGAAATGATTAACAGAGGCATAATTGTGATAGGGTTTTAAAAGAACAAGATATTGATACAGTATAGTCACTAAGTCCCAAAGTGCTTTTCCAAAAGGCAACTGAACTTTCTTGTTTTTATTTTTCTTTGAAAATGTTTCACTTGTCATCCAAGGAAAAAATCCCAAAAAAGTCAATTTGCCTTTTAGAAAAGCACCTTTGGGACAGTCATGACATGGATGATTGAAAATCTCCATAGACACTTGAATTAAAGGTTTAATATATTTGGGGGTATTTCTACTGAAAATGTTTTCAACATTGGCAAGCCTTTAGAAAAATGAAGTGGAAAAGAACTTAAAGAAGGAAGAAGAGCTGATATTGGCATTATAGTTAAGGGTAATTTATATTTAAGAAGCTGGAAATGAAGTAGGTTGTAAGCAGGAACAGCTCAGTATGTATATTCCTTCTCTCTAATCTCTGATATGTAAGTCTACCAGTGTGATTTATGAATGTGCATAATTCCCATTTAGGAAGTCAACTAAACTGTGATACATGATGTTAGCCACCATTGGAACTTGTAGAAACTTCAACAATAAACTACTTTACTCAAAGAATGTATTTATTAAAATCCGTTTTTTCCAACCCAGCAACAATCGGTGAACCTAAATTAAGCCAGCACTGACAGCATCTGCCTCTCAGCGCTTTTTATTACCCGTTCCCACACCTTTCTACTAACATCCGCCCTCCCCATTAATCCCACTCACCTCCACCCCACAATGCTAAACACAGCTAACCTTCTGATGCTAATCATGCCCACCACATTCCATCCCATATATCCGATGACTCTACCCCTCAGTCCATTCCATATATATCTATTGCGCAAACACACAGCAAAACTAAGACAAAGCTCTGATCAACTTAAGCCATCTTTCATCAGCTGTTCTGTTTCATTGAGCTACTGTGCCAAGCGCATTGGAGAGGAGTGGCAACCCCCCCCCCCCAGTTCCTGTCAGGTGGTTGTGCCCATAATGGGATGTCAGTTCCATGGACATCTAGCAGATTCGGCAACAACAGGAGTGGTGGACCCCATCTTTTCCAGGTTAATGTGTCGGCCTTCCCATCATAGAACTGGTCAGCGGGACCTTTGAAGCCCGACACATGATTGCTAGTATCTCAAAAGATCCATGTGCTCCAAAATGTAGTCCTTAAAGTAGTATTTTCATTTATGTATTCCTCCCAAACTATAATGTCAGTATTGTCATTAGTATTAGCAACAGCCATCTCTTATCCTGAATCTTTGACCAAATTTGATTGGATCATTCACCACAGTTCAAAATGAGTATTCTTGAAAATACTAATCGAACAGAGAAATATTGTGTAGCACAATCAATTTGGAAGGTTGTCCTCCAAATCAGAAAACATAATATGCTACATTTTTTTGTTTCTGAAAAAAGCAACTTGAAGTATGTCACTTTACATTGCGTGTTTTGAAAGTATTTGAAATATTTGAAACAATAGTATACTTCCAGAAATGTTTTTAATCCATAAGCATTGTTGCCTGTAAAAATATTTGATTGTATTGCCACTTAAAAAAAATTCTCTAGCTGCATAGTGGAAAGATTAATTCCTTGTACCATATTTTTGGACATGCCACAAAAATCTCCCTTCCTTGTTACAGAACTCCCACTATTCCTCTTTCTGAAACCAATTTTTTTTAAAAAAATCAAGGCTTCAGATAGCAGCTTTGCTGCTTCATCACCAACTGAAAAAAGAAGAAAAGTAAAAAAAAGTCCAATTTACTTTCCCTTTCAGATCAGCCTGGAGAATGAGCCTACATCAAATTGGTATGATCAAAGAAGATATTGCTTGCAGCATACTCTCACAACTTTCAAAATGACTCACAAGGGTTGAAAAGCTGTATGTGCATTGGTAATGAAGAAGAAAGCAGCAGGGATAGTAGAGATCAGCAATCCCAGCTTTCCTTTATAACTCATAATATTAAATTTCCAAACAAAAAGAGGTAAGCAGTAAAACGTGAACCACAATAGATAGTTCAAGCATAATGGTAAATATAGTTTGAAAATATAACTATCACTTATCGAAATGCATCTTGAATTTATGGGATAAGATTTTTGCTTAAAGCTCAAGTTGGCTAGCTATTATGTAACAATGTTTATGTATTTCTGCAATTTCCTACATGAGTCTCGCTGCTATGAAATCTCAGAAAAAATCAGTAGGCTGTTTTGGAATGAACAAAAGCTATCAGATTTAATATATATTTTAATAGATGACTGTATGTTAAGTAGAAAATATTTATTTGGTTTGGAAAAGCATGCAATATAGCAAAAGAAGCTGTTTAAATATATTTGCTTATCAAATATTTTGTAAAATATATCTTTGCAGTAAAAATTCTGGACTCCATATTATTAAAATGAATCTTTAGCGTTAGAGGTTTTTGAATTTAATAAGAGGACTCCAAAGAACAGGGCTACAAATTCAGGATGCAAAAATTCAGACTACCATCAAAAGATAACCAAGAATTATCTGTTTGCTGCCATCTAATGGCTTTTTGGAATTCTGCAGCCAGCTGTAGTATTCTAAAAGGAAAAACACTCCTAATCTGGATTATTTGTGGTTTGCCCCAGACTTTACTATAATTACTTTATAATTAGTTGACTTTAAAATCTATTCCACTGGTGTTATTTCATCCTTGTATTACTAGTGATTCAATCACAAAGAAGTCACAGTGATGTTTTCTAATGGAGATCAAACATTTACATGAGATTGATTAAGTAGGGTCCGAATTTTAGGTCTCACTCTGTCTGGATGTATTTTAGTTGGCAATACTGAAAAAATCTGGAATAACCAGTTTCAAAATTGATGCATCAGATAATTGAATAAATCTCTGCATTGACATAAATTATACTGAGTCAAAATAAGTATTGCTGAGCTAAAATGTACAAATAGCATCATCTGATAGAGGGTGGGTGTGCTTGGGGTTTTTTGTCCATATATTGTTTGTAAAAAGCCATTTCCCATTTGGAACAGTAGAAGGAAACACATAGAGTTCTTCTGTATTTTGTTCTCTCTTTTCTAGGAGAAAGAACAGGGAAATTTTAAGGGTTTTTGGATTTTCAGTTCTTTCACTGTGTGACTAATCCCTGGCTATTTTTAAGGATTTCCCAAACTGGAAAAAAGCAAAGTCCAGAGGTTGGTAGGAAGGTGACAGTAGAGAGGATAGAAATCTGCAGATGAATTTATATCTTTTCAGAAGAGAAGTTACTCAATGAACTCATAAGAAAACATCTAACAATTCAATGGCTTCCAAGATTACAGCCTCTGTCAATCTACCCACTGATTGTTCACAGCACTGCTTTGGCTCTCTCCATTACAGCTGTTAAACCGGAAACTTGCTTTTGACTTTAGAATATATATGATTTAAAATGAATTCAAATAGATGAAAAACAATTGTTAAGTAACGTTCATGACTGGGAGCCTTTAACTATCCGAAAATAGTGTGTTTTTATACTGGTTTGCTTTGCCTTTCTTTGAGTTTATTAAATTCAGTGAATTATCCATCTCTTTTGTGAGCTGTTTACAGCTATTTGTTCCCTACATTAAATGTAAGTTGTTCCTCTTTGGTGCTGCAATTTTCTCTATCATTCTCTATTTCTCCAATCACCCTTCTGCATTGCTCAGTTTCTTCCTAAGAAGTCTGTTGCTACATTTATTACCTTTGAAAGGAGGCTGTGTATTAAAGATGTGTTCTATTAACTAAGAAGATACTATGTTACTCTTCTCAATAAAAAGGAATGAAGTTGAAGAATTTTATTAATTCCAAATGCCTTCAAATATGCATTAGCACAAGAACAAAATATTCTTTGTTTTTATTTTTAGATTGCTCACAAATTGCCTCTTGATTTTGGTAAACTAGCTTAGGCTTTATTTCATTTTTTTAACAGGAAATCAGTGTAGTACATAAATAAATAATTCACCAGAATTTATTAGCAGACTTGAAACAAAAATGTGAAAAACCTATCACGGCCAAAAATATTTTCTAATAAATGCAACACATGAAATTTTGATGGTAAGTATATTTCCTATTTTATCATTAAAACAATCCACATTTGTCATTAAAATATCAATATTAAAATCTGTTTCCCTTGAAGTGCAACCTATTTCCGTGCATCGCTAAAAAGGCTGCTGGACTCACTGGAATCAGTGAAATTTTCTTGTAAATCAACCAAGACAGGATTAGACTGAATGGCTCCTACAGCTATTAGTTATCAGTTGGGGGAAATGCACAAACTGCTTTCCTTTCCATCAGGAGCTGCAGATTGAAACTAAAGGAGAAAATCGTTTAGAAGGACTCCCTTCACATCCCTCACTCTCAGCAATGTTTGATGCTTGAAAGTGATATAAAGCAAAAAAAAGAAAAAAGCTAGTTGACAGCTATTATCACCAAAGAAAGCTAAAATCCCCCCACATCAGTTCATGGAAAAGTTCAAAAACAATATATTGAGTGATCTATAGAGGTATTAACTCTTTAGTAATTCTGAAGACTGATTACAAAAATAAAAGGCAGCATCTGTCCCCCCCCCCCCTTGGTCAGAACATTTAATGCAGAAGGATAGAGATCTCAGAAGAACATTTGCTATTCTTAATTGTGCTGAAGTCCAGACTGCACATAGTTTGCTAATCCTGCATGAATGAATTGATAGTGAAATAAAATCAAAAGGTCGTGAAATTGCACAGGCTTTGGGAAGAGATGATGGCTTAAGAAAAGAAAGAAAAAGGAACCTTTATGCATTTTTTGCATTGATTGCTCTTTTCTTAACAGTATTGCTGAAGGATTAAAACAAAACAAAATTGTTCTGTAAATGTTTTACTAAAAGTCTTTAATTTTCACTTTGAGTCTTCGTTTACTGTTAAGTCATGGTAGACAGTTTTAAGGGTCAGCAAAATTTCCTGGCTTTCCAAGGCATTATAGATCACCTGAGGATATAATATTACTGAAAAAAGAGCATCATTACTGAGCTTCTTTTTTTCATGGGGTGGGAGGAGAGGCTTGAAGATGACAATGAGAGCAGTTTGCTTTATAAAGCCATCATGTTCCCATTGTCATCCTTAAGATCGTCCTCCCAAGAAACCAATGGAAAAAAATGGTTCAAGATTCTTAAAACCTCAGCTCTTACATTTTAAAGAAAACAAAATTTATCCACACATAGTTTACTGAAATCCAGGCATTTTGTTACAAAATGTTGGCACTGCAAATTCAGGCTAATAGAGTGTTCCAAATGGGGTTCTCTATTATGTAACTTTAAAAAAAGTTAATTGTTAAACATTCTAGGTCATCGCAATCCATTGACTACTACTAACTAGTTTAAACTAAAGTAATTGATGTTTCTCTCTCTTTTCAGCACTTGTTTCTTTTTTTATGTGGAAGTTGACAAGAAACTAAAAGAAGTATCTCCAGATATACTAGGACTACAGTTCCTAGAATTCCCAACTTATAAATTTGAAAGGAATCTAAAATTAATGAAAATATTTTAGTTACAGATTATCCCAGAATACTTACATTTAAGAAATTTTAAAAATCTTACATTTAAGAGTATTTAAGAACCCCAAGATTATTTTTCAAACACATTTTTATGTTCTTATCTATTTCTTTATTAGAAATTAGCATAGCACTCAGCACACCATTTCATTCTACCATTTCTATGTTTTCACCACCTCCAAAAAAATAAAATAAAAAATAAAAAAGAGACAAATACTACACAAACATACTCACACATGCCAAATTGAGACAAATGACAGAAACATTGGCCAATGAGAGAAAACGTCTAAGATTCATAATCAGACAAAAAGTTTGTAGCATTTTTAGGATGCCATTGGTTTAATCAGTATTCATTTTAACCTATTTCTAACATTTATATGCATGCTTTTTTTTTCTTCCAAAGGAAATGAGAGTGGCATAAAATAAGTCAAAAATGTATTTTGTAATAACAATTCTCACTGTGGCCAAAATAGCTGGAAGGACGGCAAAGCCATAGTAAATTGTTTTGTCTTCCAGAATGGAAAAAGTGAAAGTGAATCTCACGGATGCAGCCTGTCACAAGAGCAGCATTTATGCACACTGACAGTTAGTGAATACCTGGAGCGCTAGACAGCAAAAAGGCCCCTGTGAAAGATCTCCTTTCTCAGGCAAAATTGTACTGAAAAATGCAGCCATTCAGGTGACCCGATCTCAAGCTGTTTAGGGTTGGTAAAAGCCCACATTTTAAACCGTTCCTGGAAATGAATAGGCAGTCACTCTGTACAAAGGGGCAGGGAAGAGCCATATAGGTCATGCCTGTAAAGATGAATTATCCAAATTAATTTTTATGAGATAGGTTTTAGAATTAAAGGTGTATAGCTTTATTATTTGAGATTACTCAGTTCAGCGTGGCTAGTGTATTCGAGAAAGAAAACAAAAACTGCATAAAAATAAAACTGCCATTTTCCATTTAAAAAGACTGGCATCTTTGTCTGCATACCTAAAATTATAACATTTCCTCACAGTGACTGAAAAGAACAAGCACCGAGTTTGCTTGTTCATTTTGTTTATTTGCTTAATTATGTCACACATTTATTTGAACAGAAGGGATTAAAAAAGAAAATAAAAAAAAAGATTGCTGACTTTTGCCACTTAGGTACAAGAGCAAACATTTCTTCCAGAAATATTACTTAGTGACTTCTTATATTTCTCAAGTTCAGGAAATTCTCCTCACAAGTAGAATTGAATGTTTAGCACCACTCCACACAGATACAAGCAGTGGTGGGATTCAGCCAATTCACACCACTTTGGGAGAATTGGTTGTTAACTTTCTGAGCAGTTTGGTGAACTGGTTGTTGGAAGAAATCATCAGGGCAGAGAACCAGTTGTTAAATTATTTGAATCTCACCACTGGATACAACCTTGGCTATTTTGAAATACAGGAATTATAAATCAAGCATGGACAGCATCTTCTTTTTTTTTAAGGGAGTGGATGGATTTGATATGAAATTATGAAAATAAACATAAATTCTAGCACTTTCATACATGCACTCTCTCTCTTGCGCACACACATACACAGCATGCACAGCTGTACCTAGTTTAATTGAAGGAATCTGACTTAATTTTCTATCTTCACATCAGGTTTTTTTCTTTCAAAAAAGGAATTAGGTATCCTACAATACACAATAAAAATTTGTCTTTTTTTCTTTTTAAATTTTAATTTGTTTATTTTTCAAATCTTCCTCTTTTTCTTTTTTCCTCCCTACCATTTGTTTTTCCTCCCTGCCATACATTTGTTCATTAATTGATATAATCTGAATTAGGCAGATTGGCACACTATCTTTGAAAGCCTCCCCCACAATTGAAAATTATTGAAATGTGGCTGTGGTCAAAAAGAGGCTTTTCCAAACTAGGCCCTCCAGCTACATTGCACTATATATTCTGTCATCCCCTGGATGCCAAATTGCTAAGCAGGGGGAGACTGAGCTCGCATAGCATATTAATATATATCCCTTGATGTGCCTTGAGGTTCAGATAGCTTCTAAACTGTTCAGTGAAGTCTTTGGTTATTCTGTTTATCAAACATGCTGGAAAATGTAATAATCTGCATTGATATTAAGCAAGGAACTGAAAATGAATACAAGCTCCTGATTAGAATTTTTGGCCTGTACACTATTGTTATATCTGTAATGCTTTAGCTAACATTTAAACTGCACCCTTCTTCTCTCTTACTAAAGCTGGATGTGGGAGGCATTACCTTCACAAAAAAAGGTAAATGGAAACAAGCTGCATATTCTTTTCCTTATATAAGTTGCTTGTTCATTTCTATTTCTATTTATTATTCATCAAAGTGCTTAGATACTTAAAGCTGATTACAGAAGATGTAGCTAATGGTAAATGCATCAAGATTGGGAATTGGCTATCTGTCTCAGGAGAACAGCTTTATCTTTCTCTCTGCCTGTATTCTCTTTGGAAATATTATTCTACCTTGCTTCTGTTATGCAAAAATCTTATCATTTTGCCTCTTCACTTTTATCACTCAAAGCAAGACACAGTTTGTGTATTAAAGATCCCCTAATAAAGTGCATTACACATTTTAGCTTGTCTTTTTAAAACCCCTCCCTTTTCAAATCTTAATTTTACAAATATCTAATTTTTCATCAGTCAGATTTTTGCTAAGCTCTCCTTCCTTAATAGCTTCTCATAACTTATTGTTAACCTAGAATTGTTAATCAAGGATATCTTTAGCTGTAAACAGTGCAGATAAATCCATCAGCCATCAGTTTTAATGGATAAAAACAGGAATTAAAGAAGAAAGACCAAACATGATCATGACAAGCATGGAAAGCACAGTAAAACAGAAAAATAACAGAAAGGGAAGAGAAGGAAGAAGTGAATATAAGCAGTTCTACAATATGTGTACCATGACAGAAAATACTTCTGTCTTCAATCTTCTAAATAAAGCAATCTCAGTTAGTTGGCAGAATCTGACAAAACTAGACAGGAGTTCAAACTGATCCAAGAAACTAGAACAAATGGCAGATTTCTATAAATGATTTCAGTTCAGTAAAGCTATAATTTCAACTGCAATATTGTAGACTAAACAATCTATCTCATTAAAAAGGAAAAGGAAAACAACAAAACATTCCTTTGAGGACACAGGATGGAATTAATAGAATATCAAAAACACAAATTTACAGAAATAGTACAAATTTATTTATACAACTGACTCTTGTTAATCTATTTTAAAACTACTTTACTTTACCCATGATTTAGCAAATTTTATTCCCCTCCCCCAAATATATTAGAAATCCCATGACTCACTTTACCATTAAAAAATTTACACAAAGGCAAATATTACAGTGGTTTTAGGATATGGCAGAATTAATTATGTTCTTTTCTACCCATCACCTCACTAAAAATTGAGTACTCCAACAGTAATTTTCTCATTGTTTGCATGTCTTCAGCTTAGTCATCGACCATCATTATAATCAGAATATCAATGAATTACAATTCTTCTAAAAATACAAGGAATGATCATAATAAAATAAAACTGAACATTACTAGTGTGGAATTATAAAATAAAACACCAAATAAATAGCAATTTATAGTCTAAGTTAAATAGTTAAGCTAGGTATCTACTGCATAAGAAATAAGAGGACCTATATAAAAAAATTAAAGCTATCCTAAATTGTAATGAGCCTAATATTTGCTTAGACCTTCTGGAAGTTGATTTGGATAAATCAAATAAAGAAATAAGGTAATTGCTAAAAATCATGGTGGCTATCAAAGCTGACACAAGTCAGGGCATAAAATAACCAAAGGAAGCTGCACAAGACCAGAAAATGTGGACACAGCTAGTCCATAGAATTGCCAAGAATCAGACACAATTAAATGGATAACATCATCATCATCATCATTGCAAGAATAATCCAAACAAGTAGAAGTGAGATGTTAACAAGTTCAAACACAGTGAAAGTCGGGGGGAAGGAACAGGAAGGAAGGGAGGAAGGGAGGAAGGGAGGGAGGGAGGGAGAGAGGAAAGTTATGGATATAGTAAATCATGGTCACTTAGATACTGCCCACCAATCATTTGTGTTAGCTCAGACACAGAATTGGGCTACACTGTTTGAAATCCCGATTTCCTAGTCAGCTAGCAAGAGGTGAAGCTATATCAGCCTCTGTTCTGCCTGGCTATTCTGTTATGAATGGAAAAATATCCATATCTTTTGAGTGTTCTGGAAAATTTAATTCTGGAAATTTAAACCCAAAGTTTAAATTTCCCCCTCCTACAAGGGGAGAATTGCTGCTCTTTAAATATGTTATAAAATCTTTTCTCCAAAAAGATGAAAGGAAGGCATTACAGGGGGTTAAGTGTAAAAATCTTCCAGTGTTTTTAGGGGCAATATTCTGCAGCTAATGAACAGGTAGACTTTTCTGAGTTCACTGGAATAATATAAGGTGGCCCCTGGCTGAGATCCTTTTGCTAGGCAGTATCTCTGCCCATTAGCTCTTTTTCCCATTATAGTAAAATGCATGTCTTCATCACATTTGGAAATAGTATGTGAAGAGCTAATGTAGTGTATATAGTGTATATCCATACTAAGTAGCTCAGAAAACCTGCTGGCATTCCTAACAATGCTGGGCTAAATTAATGAATAATCTCAACTACGTATCTTTTGGTTCAGTGTATGCTGTACTGACTGTGCAAAATGCAGTCTAATTACATTTCTCATAGTTTTGTCTATGTGTAGGTTTATTTTCTGTTTATAATATAATGTATTGTCTAAGTTTTTCATACTCCAAATGAAACCAACAAAAACCACCCCTGCTGCAATGAGATATTTATCCACTGTATTATATAAATGTACATTTAGGGCTTTTTTGTTTGTTAAATATGTGAGTATACAGGACTATATGTAATACAAAGACTGACATTTTCTTCTCTACCAAATCACATACTTAGAAAGGGATATATGGTGGGTTGAGTTTTGTGTTTTTAGAGTTAGGGAACAATTTCTTTTCTCACTACACTTGAGTGTTTACCTAATACCAATAGCAGCTATTTTACATTTACTTATTCCATCCTGAGAATAATTGGAAATTACAAACTTCATGGTTTTTAAATGCCAAGACCATTTATTTTCCTTTTGATATTTTTCCTTTCACTTTATTTACCTATTTTTATAGCATGGTCTACAATGAAGAAGTTTGGAAAACGGAAATTCTGCATATGCTTTTGTGTTAATTTAATTGATCTTTGTAAATATATATATATATATATATATGTGCTGTTCAGCTTCCTTCGGGTATTATCCCACGTCATTGGAGTTCTGTTAAAGTT
>BLBF01000007.1:47028861-47053550 GCA_015471245.1 Laticauda colubrina | reverse complement strand
TGCTTAGTTTATTTGACCAATCAGGTTTGCAGATTTGGAGTCACCCAATTTACATATAGAACACCCCTCCCCTCTTAGTTCAGTCCTACGTGGTGACGTAGTCTCGCAGGTAGGTGGGGCTTTTCCGGACTCGACTTGACTTGCGCGGTTCATTCTTAGTGAAGACTTCGACCGGTTCGGATGGGGCTGCTGTGTCGTCCATTCTTCTCCCTGGAACCGTCTGGAAAGGTGAGTCAGCCATTTTACTGCCGCCTGAGTTTCTTAGGCTGGCGGTTTTGCCGCTCCCTCCCGTTTCCTCCGGGCAGGTCGAGCTGGCCTGGCTGGCCCCTTCCGATGGGCTCTTCACGCAAGTCTCTCCAAACAGTGAGTCTTTTATTTGCTCTTTTTGTTCATATGTTTCATTTGTTTTATTTTTTAACGGTTCTTTATTTAATTCTCGCGATTCCCCCCCACCTTAGTTGGCAATTCGTCGGTTTTTTTGACGAATGGTTGTATGTCTGTGGTTCTTTCTATATTTCGGGATCGAAGCTGGTCTATGTGCCGCTTCCATTCCCTGCCATCATCTACTGTTAACCGGTAGGATTTGGGGCCTGTTATTTGGGTAATTTGTCCTGGTAGCCATGCTGGGTCCCCAGTGAAGTTTTTGGCATAGACTAAATCACCAATTCCAAATTTTCTACACCGTGTAGAGGAGTCGGGGAGGTTTTCTGGCGTGAATTCTGGGTGCAATCTATCAAGGTGTGACCTTAGTTTTCTCCCCATGAGTAGCTCTGCTGGGGACTTGTTGGTTGTGGTACTGGGTGTTATGTGCTGGAGTATGAGCAATCAGTTAATTTTTTGCTGTACTTCTCCAGTGTCCATTTTTTCTAACCCTTCCTTTGTAAATCGGACCATTCTCTCTGCCCTACCGTTTGCAGCCGGATGGGCCGGCACGGTTAGGGCATGTCTAATACCTAGGGAGGCTAGGTATTGTTCAAAGTGTAGGCTGGTCAGTTGTGGTCCATTATCGGACACGAGGACATCCGGAATGCCCTGGGTGGCAAAAAAGCTGTCCAGTTGTTTTATTACTAATTCACTTGTTGTTGATGGCATAATTTTTACTTCTAACCAGTTAGAATAGGCGTCCACAACAATCAGAAAGGTATGTCCTTTAGTTGGACCAGCGAAATCGATGTGGATTCGTGACCAGGGGCCTCGTGGGATTTCCCAATCTCTAATGGGTGCTTTGGGTGGAGATGGTCTAATTGTTTGACATTTGTTACACGAGGTTACCCAGTATTCTATGTCCCTATCAATACCCGGCCACCAGACATAACTTCTAGCAAGGCTTTTCATTTTTACAATCCCCGGGTGACCTTCGTGTAGCATACTAAGTACCCTAGGTTGTAGTTTGTTAGGAATAACCACCTGATCACCCCACAGTAAATAACCTTTTTGAATAGAAAGTTCGGTTTGTCTGGTCCGGAAAGGTTTAAAGTTTTTAGTTTTTTGATTTTCTCGCCAGCCTTTACCTACCCAGTTAAGAACACGGGCAGTCAAAGAGTCTTTTGCGGTGGCTCTGGCGACATCATATGCTGATATGGGTAGATCGGGGCAAGTCTCTATTTGTAGTGCTGTCATCGCTGGTGCCGGGTCTTCTTCAGTCGCTGGCAAGGGTGCTCTGCTTAAAGCATCCGCGTGTGAAATCTGTTTCCCCGGTTGGTGTGTCAGAGTGTATGAGTAGGCTGCTAGGAACTCTGACCATCTCTTCATTCTTGGGGAGAGGATATTTGGTGTAGGTTTGTTTCCTGCCAAAATTCCTATTAGTGGTTTGTGGTCTGTTATAATTTGAAAAGTCCGCCCGTATAGGTACTCGTGGAAACGTTTCACTCCTGCGACAATTGCTAGTGCTCTCTGTCCAATTGGCTTTAATTCCGCTCGGTTTTAGATAAAGTCCTCGAATAATATGCGACGGGCGCTTCTCTGCCATCAGGTAGTTGGTGGCTTAGGATGGCACCTACTCCGAATGGGGAGGCGTCGCAGGTCACTCTTAAGGGCAGTGTGTTGCTAAATTGAATGAGGACGTTTGTGGATGTTAGCAAGCTTTTTAATTTTTTGGAAGGCTTGCTTTTCTCTGTAACCCCAAGTCCAAATTGCTTTTTTGTCTAAAAGACGGTGCAATGGTTCTGCTATAGTGGCCTTATTTGGCAGGAATACATTATAGAAGTTAATTAGTCCTAAAAAGGCTTGTAATTCGGTCTTGTTTTTTGGTTCTGGTGCGTTTTTAATCGCTTTAATCTTTTTGTCTGTAGGGTGTATACCCTCTCCGTCTATTAAATAGCCCAGGAATTCGACGCTATTCTTAATTAGGCAACACTTTTCTCTTTTTACTTTGAGGCCAGATTCTCTGAACTTAGTTAGTACTTCTTTGAGTCTGTTTTTTAATTGGGTTTCATGTTTGGCTGAGATCAGGACGTCGTTGAAATATGGTATGACTCCTTGTATGCCATTTAGGAGGCGTTCCATTAGACTCTGGAAGACGCCTGGGGCCACACTCACTCCAAATTGGAGTCGGTGACATTTGAATGCACCCTTATGTGTGACTATAGTCTGTGCTTCAGCAGTTTCTGGGTCCACTGGGAGTTGTTGATAGGCTTGTGCTAGGTCAAGTTTAGCAAAAACTTTTCCTTTTCCCAGGGAGTGAAGCAAATGCTGGACTACAGGCACCAGGTATGCGCTTGGTTGTAATGCGTGGTTCAGGGTAGCCTTATAGTCACCACAGATTCTAACGGACCCGTCGGGTTTGACCGGTGTGACTATAGGTGTTTCCCACTTGGCATGGTCCACAGGTTCTAACACCCCTTGGGCTATTAATTTGTCCAGCTGTTCCTCTATTTTTGCCTTTAGTGCAAAAGGAACTCGCCTGGCTTTTATTCTTCGTGGGGCTATTTGGGGGTTTAGACTGAAAGAAATGGGATTTCCCCGATACTTGCCAAGTGAGCCGTCAAAAACGTCCTGGAATTCTCGGATGAGGTCGTCTTCCCAACCGGTTGTAGTCACTCGATCAATCCCGGTCATCCCGATGCCCAATGGCGTGAATCATTCGATGCCCAGGAGGCTTGGTCTGTTTCGGTCGACTATGGTCAGTGGTAGCACCTTGACGTGTTGTTTATAGGCGACTCGGAAATGTCCCATGCCGACTACAGGGATTTGGTTTCCCTGGTAGTCCTTCAGAGTTAGGTGCTGCTTTTGTAATTCTTTGGGTTTGAAACCTGGGACTAGCTGTTTTATTGTGTCCCACGATACCATGGAGAGGAAAGAACCCGAGTCCACTTCCATCTTGCAGTGTTTTCCTTCGATTTTTACAATGACTTTAATTTTCTTCCCGCTTCCCGTCTGAGCGCTCTTTATAGTGACAGTTTAGTGTGTATTGGCTCGCTTCTCTTGTTGCCACTTTCTCTCAGCTCGTTTAGGCTCAGCTTGTGTTGGGGAATTTCTGCGTCTCGTTGGGCTGTAGCTTTTTTTGTTCCTGCAGACTTTCTCGATGTGCCCTCGTTTCTTGCAATGCCTGCAGATGGCATCGAGAAATCTGCATTCGGCTTGGGAATGGTTTCCTCCACAGCCAGCGCACTCCCGCCAATTCCTTCTTTCACGCTCTTTTCTGTTCGTGAGCAAACGGTGGATCTTGTCGTCGTCTTCGCTCGATTCAAATGTTTCGCCAGATTCTTTGTAGTGGGTTGCGGTGGCAGGCTGCTTTCTGTCTTTGGTTGGGTTTGTTTCTTCGCTGTGTGTGTTCATCTTTTTCATTGTGACGGCCGATTTTATCGCGGGTTCAGCGGCTGTGGCTTCCGTGATGGCTTCGGTCATGGTGATGTTGGGCTTGTTGAGTAATTTACTCTGTGCGGTCGAGTCTCTCAGACCCAACACCACGCAATCCCTCATCGCTTCGTCAATGTTCAGGAAATCACACTCACCCCCTAATTGTCTAAGGGCAGCAATGAAATCGGCGACGGTCTCTCCCTCTCTCTGGTCTCTGCGGTAAAATTCGTGTCGCTTTATTAAGTTTGACACCATAGGAGCGGAGTGTGCTTTGAGGATTCTTTGCAATTCTGGCCACGTTAGTTGTTTAACGTCTCGGGGCTTCGCAAGGGCCTTTGCCATCTTGAAAACCGTTGGCCCGCAGTGAGTCAGGAACACAGCTCTCTTGTGTTGCTCTGAAATGTCTTCCATTTCATTGCTCTCCAAATACATTTGGAAACGATCTGCATAGGAATCCCAATCCTCTTCGTTGGGATTGAAGGGTGCAGGCGGTGCGTTGTTTCCAGGCATCTTGGTTGTCATCTGGACTTTTTATCACCGCGTGCAGGTTTTTTCATTTATGATGATCCCATCCTCGTCGCCAGTGTTTTATTCATAAAACACACGAGGTAGACTGGGTTCCAACAACAAATACTTTATTCTTTAACTAGTCAGTAAATAGGAACACTTGGCTGAAGCCGAGGCCAGCCTTTTATATAGGCTGACTTGCCTGCTTGTAGCCAATGGCAGTTGCTTAAATTTGCCGCCTTTCAGCAGCTCTTTGGATTGGTTCCTAGTGAACCAATCCAATGCTTAGTTTATTTGACCAATCAGGTTTGCAGATTTGGATTCACCCAATTTACATATAGAACACTCCGCACCCACTAAATTTTAAAAGAAAAAAATATTTTTACATATATTAGCCGCACCAGACTATAAGCTATACAGATATATACGTCTGAAATGAGATATTTTCACAGAAAGAGAAGAATGCTCTTTGCATGCAGCCAGTTTTTGTGAATGATTTCTCACGACTGGTCATCCAAGCTTCCCACTCATCTCAGAGTGCCACTTTTTTCTTCATGCTGCCATCTCCAGCGTCTCACCATTGATTAATTAACACCAAGCTTACATGCAGCATGTCTATTTCCTTCCTGGGTAGACAGATCGATTGTTTTCAACTTAAAAGTTGCATCATATGCTTTTCTTCATGTACTTTCCATGATGAGGGTATGAAAAATATTTTGTGTTCGTGCGTGGCATGCTGCTTGCGTCAAGTGCACCAAAAAGTACCGGTAGCGTCTTCTTTTTTGCATTGACCTCTTGTGTCTGTCACATTTTTGCGCCCCCTGATGACAGTTGGTGAAGAAAAATCTATAGATAAGCCGCATTGTTGTACAAGCTGAAGGGTTCAAAGTGTGGGAAAAAAGTAGCAGCTTATAGTCTGGTAAATATGGTCTTACACAAAGTTTAACTAGGAATTAAACTTCTGACATCTACATCTCTTACCACCAAATTACCTCCATTTCCCATGCACATCAGGGGGATTCTGTTTGAACTCTGTGGCTGATTTAACACTTTGATTCAACATTCAAGTTCACTTTTAAAAAAAATTTTAAAATGCCAAACTGTATTGCATGCCTCTGAATGAATTAGCAAACAGATCTAAAAATTGGTTTGTATATAAAAGTCAGTTTTCTAAATCAGTTTAAGAATCTGAAATGGTTTGATTCAGTTTCTAAGTCAGTCTGAAGATCAAACTGGATCTAATCAGTCTTCCACTGTAAACTGGAAACTTGAATCAAGCTAGACTTTCAAACTGATTCCCAAATTCAATTCTGATTTTGGGCAATTTTTCACACCTCTAATCTATTCCATTTCATAATTCAGTTGAAGAGGTTTTTTTTAATGAAAGCCCCTTGCAGATAACAATGATTTTTTAAAACAAGTTCTAACATTAAGAAATAATTAGAAAATATGAAAAAGGAAATGCACCCATATAAAAATAGAGATTTTACAGTTGGAGGGGATGTATTTTTCATCAGTTATTTTTGTCAATCAGATTGGCCTAATACAATTTTGAAATATGACATAACAGTAATATTCTAATAATGGTATGCCTTTTAAGCAATTCAAATATATTCACTTCTAAAATAACATTGTCACCTTGGGATAGCCTATTTAACAGGCTATAAAAGAAGCATGTTCCCTTCTCATCCTGCCCAGCTTTTGTTTATTTTTGCTAAGTCAGTGTTAACTCCTGGCAACTACCTGCAGTTTTCTTGACAAGTTCTTAAGAAGTAGTTTTTATTTTTCTGTAAGCAACATGGCAAACTGACCCTTGTTGGTTTTTATGCAACTTTTTATGCAACTTTTGTAAGAGAAATCATCACTGAATGCTGGATCTGAATCAGCATAATCTTTCAGGAACAAAGAAAGGATTGTTAAGATCATCTGCTCAATTCTGGACAGTGAGTAGACTGCAGAAACTGCTGTTTGTATGAACAGTTTATGAGTGGAGGAATTGAGAATCAAGATTACATCCACACTCATAAAGAATTTTATAGACATTAAACCTGATTGAGGTTATCTTAATCCATTTTTTTTTGTTTTTTGGTATATTGAACATTCATGAGGTAAGTTTCTGCCTTCTTAAAACACAATGATATAAATTTGAGAAGTTAAAAATATATGCTTTTTTTGTTTATGCAACAAAAGGATGCTTAGTATTTTAGAAAGTTCATAAAAGATTAAGGAGCTAGAGGGATTTGGAATTATTGTTTTAAATTATCAAAAATATTTGTTCTCATGGGAAAATGAAAATTGCTTTCATTTTGTTTTAATAAGAAGGCCTTGAAGCCTGGACAAAGAAAATGGAGAAGAAATATTTGGTGAAAACTTCTGAATACCTTTCAGCCAAGTGTTTGGATAGAATGGATCAAATGCTCAATAAAACTGACAGAGCACATTCTAATGAAGTTGTAAAGCAAGAAAGAGCTGCAACAGATGCCTATGAAATTAATTTGAAAGGGGATTTCAATGTAATACAAATGGATCTGGTGGATGACTCATTCCATAAAGGAGATGAACATACATTAAATCAAGAAAGTAATTTGGTTATTTTTTTCCTTTGGATATACAAAATAATTCAACGAAAAATGATTCTACTGGAAAGATTGTTTTTAGAAGAGACAAATAAAAAGATAAATATTACTTATTTAAAAAAAGAGAAATCTGTTAAAGTTCTGAAGGATTCTTTGAAACATAGATGAGTAACAAAATACCTCTTTGATTTTTTCTTTCCTTTTTTTAAAAGAGTCAATAATTTTTAAAAAATCAGGGAAGATTTATAACAGCTTGTTTGACTAAGGTTAAAAGAAGAAAATAGTTATATCTGTTGGCCTTACTGGACTTTTGCTGACAAAAACTGATTGACATTTGGACTTTGTTTTCCTTATATAAAAGATGAGCTGGAGAGATTATGTTTAATTTAGAGATGGTGGCTCACCTATTAAAATGTTTTTACCTGCTGGAATAAAACTGGAAGTTTGAGGTTTTTTCTCTTCCCTTTTTTCTTTTTTCCTTTTTTCCTTATTTCACATCCGTTTTTTAAATTTTTCTTCATTTGTTTCCTGCTTATATTTTTTTGTAATTTCTATTCACTTTTATTCTTTTTATCAATCTTAATAAAAATATATTTTTTAAAAAACCGGTTTGCCATTGCGTTTAAGACTGATAACTGAGTAGGTTTTGTGCCTAGGTTCCATTTCTAGTCTGATGCCTTAACCACAGTGGTGGTATGCTACTGGTTTGGACTGGTCTGCAGAACCAGTAGTAAAAAAAGCTGACATCAGCTGAGAGGAGGGGAAAAACTCCTCTGACAATCAGCTGAGAGGAAAAAAAAAGAAAAGGGCAGGATCAGCCCTCCCACCCACTCCTGCACTTTTTTCTTCTTTATCCTTTCAGCTGATTGGCACTGCAGGTCTCAGCTTGTGTGGGAAAAGTTGTGTGCCAATATTAGGCAAAGCATACCCACCAAGCCACGCCCACCAAACCGGTGGTGAAACAATTTGAATCCCACCACTGCTTAACCACTACACCAAACTAGTTCTCTTTTTATTTAGTTGCATACGTTTCCTTAGGCCATTTTGATTGAATTTCAAAGCTGCTCATTTTAAGAATTGTATTATTAAGACTGATAGCTGAGTTTGCTTCTTTTCTTCAACCTTCCGCAACCACCGTATCGTATTTTTATTTTATAAGATCATTGTTTTTACTCTTGGTAATTCAGTCATGAGCTCTTTTGTCTCAAAGGTAGACAAAAAATATTTTGAACAAGCAAATGGCAGTAATCTTGCTGACAAAATATGCTTGTGTTTGGTTAGAAAAGTTTGGTTAAACTGCTTAAGCCCATATCCCACTGCACCAACGGATGCAAAGAGGATGTAAAATGGACAAAAAAGCTTGTCATCCATTGGAAAACCGAATGCATCCATTGTGTACACACTACATATGTGTTTCATATGCTCTATCCGTCAAACATCCGTCTACTGCTATTTCATCTGCTCAAAAAGTTTTGAGCTAAACAAAACTTTTTGAGCAGATGAACTTTCCTCTGCGTATGATGTACATCCGTGACACATACGGGCAACAAACGTTCTACGTATGTTGTCATCTGTTACACGTCCGCTGTATCCTCTCAGCATCCTCTGGACATCCTTGCAACTCACATCTGCTGCAGCTGAAAATGGAAAGAGGGAGGAAGCGAAAGGTACACAGAACATCCATACAGTGTTAGTAGCATGGAAATAGAAAGGATGTAAGTGGATGCATCTCATATATAAAGCATTAAACAGACAAAACATTTGTATATGGGACGTATCTTGGATATTTAGGATGTCTGGAGTATGCCTAGAGTATGTGGAAGGACACCGAGCAGAAAACCAATATTTCCTATAAAAAGGGGGAGGAAATCACCTGGATCTCACTATCAGTCCAGCAGCCGTGGTGTACAGACCTCTTCACCCTTGGTCTAGCTCTTCCACATCATCCATTGACCTCCACCATGGATCATCACACACTCCTTATGGTAGGTGCGATCATTCAACACCAGAACCAAGCCCTGTTCAGACTGTTTCACCTTTTCTATGCAAGGAGAAGAAGGAGATGTCCAAGAACTGTCTGGGTCCGACGATGGATTGGGAGAAGAGTGGAGTTTGGACTGTATGACAAGCTGATGGTGGAGCTGAGGAATGAAGACACTCGTGCATTCCAGCACTTCATGAGGATGCCACCAGCCATGTTTGACGAAATTGTTGAGCGTCTGAGACCCAGGTTGACCAAGCCGAGCACCAACTTCCATCCCAGCCTGGACCCTGGACTGAAGGTGGCACTGACTCTGCCCCACCTGACCTCTGGAACCCCAAACAAAAACATGCAGTATGCCAGTATGCCACACAACAGCATCAGCAAAGTGGTCAGAGAAGTGGTGCAGGCCATCATCGAAGAATACGTGGAGGAGCTTCTCCAGTGCCCCACCACTGAAGAAGGCTGGAGGAAAGTTGCAGAACAGTGGTATCAAAGGTGGAACTTTCCCCACACCGTTGGAGCCATAGATGGGAAGCACATGGCCTGCAAAGCTCCAGCCAACTCAGGGTCCTCTTATCACAACTACAAGGGCTTCTTCAGTATCATCCTCTTTGCCATGGTTGATGCTGACTACAAGTTTATGTGCATCTTCAAGCAACGGGTCAGCTTCAGATAGCCAGGTATACAACGCCAGTGACCTCAAGGATGGGCTGGAACGCAACCTCATCATGGGTTTTCCAGATCCAGACCCCCTACCCAGTGACACACAAGATGTGCCCTACTTCATCGTGGGTGATGATGCCTTCTCCCTCAGAACCTACCTCTTGAAGCCCTACAGTTCCAGATACCTCACCTATGAAGAGAGGATCTTCAACTACAGGCTGTCCAGGGCAAGACAGGTGGTGGAGAATGCCTTTGGCATCCTGGCCAACAGGTTCCAGATACTTCTCACCACCATGCAGCATCACCCAGGGACTGTGAGGAGCATCGTGGAAGCTTGCTGCATCCTGCACAATCTCATGGGCAACCGCTACCCAGTGTTGCAGAACAGGCTTGTGGACCGTCAACAAGGCAATGGGGACATGGAGCCTGGTGAATGGAGGCAAGGACAAAACCTGATAGACACTGTGGATATACAAGGCCCCAACAGAGCTTCATGTGAAGGGAAGAAGCAGCACAACCTCCTGAAACACTGGTGCAACTCCCCAGCTGGAACAGTTAAGTGGCAAGACAGGATGGTCGATGCTTAAAGGATGCTTCCTTCAGCCTGTCTCATCACACTGATGAGATTGTGCCATGTATGTTGAGTGGCCCTACAATGAATAAGGCATTAATAAAGAGCTTTGTTTATTTTGAAATGTGTTGATCAATGAATAAATTGTTATTGACAAAAAAGGGCCATATGTGTGGCAGCTGGGAGGGTGGACCATACAGTCCCACTATGCTTGCACTGGAGTTTTATCAATCCCACAACTCTCCTTACCCAACCCACAACTCTCCTTACCCATCCCACAGCTATCCTTACCTATCCCACAACTCTCCTTACCTATCGCACAGCTATCCTTACCCATCCCACCACTATCCTTACCTATCCCACAACTATCCTTACCCATCCCACAACTATCCTTACCTATCCCACAAGCATGCAAAGGCCTAACCATTTTTTCAAAGTTTTCACCAATACTTTATTAAATAAATAAAATGAACCAAGTGTGTGAAACAAAGATAACCTTTATTAATAACTGTCTTAAGTAAACTGTATGACTTTATTAAAAAAGCAAAATGAACCAAGTAAAGTGTCTTAAGCAAAGATAAAGTGAACAAGTAACAACTCAGTCTCTGGCACTATTCTCAGTCACTCTGAGGCATGTCCATGGTCTCAGCTGTAGAGTGGCCAGGGACTGTGGAGGTGGCTGTGGCTGGAGTGCTGGTCTGAGGCACCATTGGGGTGCTTGGCCCCAAGAGTTCAACAGGGGATAGTGTGTTCAGGAAGCTCTCAGAGAGCTGACTCAGTCCCGTGACGTTGAGAGGCTCTTCCTCAAGGACCTGGGATGTCAGGCACAATACTGATGACAGATTTTCTGTTGAGGGGCTTGGCTGTGGGGTGGAGGAAGGAGGAGTGTAGTGGGGCTGTCTGGTCTGCAGCTGGGTGAGGTGAGGCATCTGTGGCATGTGATGTACCTGGGCCTGGACTGGGAAGGGCTGCCTCTGCTGTGGGAAGTCCTGGTACTCGTAGCCTTGGTAGGTGAGGGGCTGTTGAAAGTCGTGGAAGGGTTGTGACATTGCCTGGGGTGGAGGAGCAGTCCTGGAGTGGGTCGGAGCAGGTTCATCTGGGCCTGGAGGGTGGTGCAGCAGTGCTGTTATCTTCTCCTTCAGCACCTGGTACTGGGCCTCAGGCAGGTCCATGAGGGTCTGGCTCACGTACGTGAGGAAGGGCTTGTGGTTCGAGGATGGTATGTCGCTGTGGACCAGCTGAGAGAGAAGATCTGTGCTGGTTTTGATTGTGTCCCTGATCTCCAAGAGGACAGTGTGTCTCTGGCCCTCCAGTCTGCCTCTCTGCCTGCTTTCTGTGGAGGTGGAGCTGGGTGTGGGTGTGGGTTGGTCTCTGGTGGCTGCTTCTTCTTGCTCCATTTGAGACAGGGGATCCTCTGTGTCCTCTGGCATGGGGAATGCAGCTGCCGGGGTGTTGTAACTATGTATCATTTATGTGTTTGCTACTGTGTATCAATGCAACTATGTATCATTCAGACATTGCAACATTGTATCATTCACGTGTAATCATTAAGCTTCTGTCTTCTCAGTGACCTTTTACAGGGCACGTACAGAGACAAGGAGTCAAACATTTGCAGAAATGGTTGTCTGGCATGCAGCTTTGTGAAGAAGTAATATCCTGATCATATATAAATCTTGCCATCCTGTCTGTCCTGATATCTTGCTTTTGTTTGAGCCATTGTTAAATCTGTATATTCCGTCTGACCTAGGCTTAACCTAGGTTCTGAATAAACAATCACCCCCTTTTGAATGAGCATAATAAAAGAGCATGTACCCGGACATTCGGGGCGCACTCATCGCGAGGAACTTCATCTCCTGTCGTTTCTCTCTCCTTCGCTCCCTATCATGAGACGCCCATCTGATGCGGGATAGCAGATACCGCATTCTGGTGACCCCGACGTGATTCCCTAAGGGGGATACGCCGTGACGCGCTCATATCTTACTCACTCGATGGGAGCTGTGCTTCGCCAGGCCTGAAGCGAATTGCACATCATCGGATCTGAAACACGGTCTCGACTTTCGTAAGTATGGGTGGAAACTTTTCTCAACAACAGACAGAGCATCTGAAGGAATTGAGGGAGTTAGTCGCCTCTTCTTCTAAATATTCTGCTAATTTTAAGGGCTCGCCTGTAAAAATTAAACCTATTGCTACATTATTGACTTATGTGTGGCAACATTGTCCCACTTATCCAGAGAAAGGGTCCTTAAAAATCTCCATTTGGCAAAAAATTGGTGACTATCTCCATAGTCCTCCTCGTGCACCTATTGGCATTTTGGTCACTTGGAGGAAAATTATGGAGGCTTTAAAAGTCCATTATAAAATAGAAGCAGAAAGTGTATTTGAATCTCCTCCACCAAGTTATGATAACTTTTCTGTCCTTCAACCCTCCGATCCCAATGATCGTAAGTCATTACGAGAGCCTCCCTCCATCCAAGCCACTTCTTTAAAAGGAGAGCTCTCGTGTCCTCCACCCCCCCCCCGAAGGGGGGGGGTGTTATAAAAGCCATTCAACAAGCCTTTTCTGAAGGAGAAGTGGATGAGGACAATTTTTGGTCTGGGAGTCAGAATTAGAAACGGGGCAGGCAGCCAGCCCCACAACAAAGGCTGCTGAAACTTGCTTGCTGTTCCTTCCCTTCCCCTCCCAACACTTCAACAAAACCTATGCTTCCTGCCAAAAGATTATGCGTATTAAAGCCACTTCATTAACAGAAGGCTATTATACTTGTTCCATGTGGGTACGTCATGAAAATGCTACCCATAGCTTTCACTCTGTCACTTCTGTTTTGTTTACAGAACACTCTATCACTCGCTCTTTTTTTCCTTCTTTACTCTTCCTATGGAAAAGAACCCTAAAATCTTTTCCTCTATTCAAGCTAGAAATAGGGGGACCTAAATGTCCTTCTCTTGTATTACGGGTTCCTCCAACCCAACTAACATCCTTGATGAATGACCAAATTAATCTTCATTGTCATTATTGTAATTATTATCCTTTTTCTACTAATTGCATTCCCTTTTCATCTCTTAAATGTTCCACAACTAACTTGTCCATAGTCCTCTCTCCTACTTGTGATGCTTTTATATACCCAAACTCTGATCCTGTCAACAAACAACGCTTCAAAAGAACTGTCCATGACGATCCGCAGAAGCCTCACAGAAAATATAATATTACTTGGACTATAAAAGACTTTCAAGGCATTCATTTAAGCTCTACAACCAATTCTTCTCGCATAGAAGATCAAAGCTTCCTATGCTTTGCTGAACTCTTCAAACTCATCAATTGCCTCCACATGTTGGCTTTGTGTTTCTGCCTCTCCACCTTTTTACGGAGCCATCGCTTCCCAAGAATCCATTGCTAATTCCACATCAGATGAATGTTGCCGTTGGAGGAACTCCACTATTACTGTTTCTTCCATCACTGGGGTTGGTTGTTGCTTCGGAAATATTCCATCCAATTACTCACAATATTGTCATAATGTTTCTAATGGCTATCATTGTAATGTATATCTTCCTAAGAACCGCCTTGGCCGCACCCACACCATCGGAGGATACTCTGCAGTCTACACCACCTCAGGAGGAAATTTAACATCACGTCTGAAAGGAATGTATTTTATCCCTGGCAATAACTCTGTCTGGGCTTGTTCCACCGGTCTCACAGCATGTGTCTATGGGGATGAACTTATTAAATCCAAATCATTTTGCATTCAAGTATGGCTTGTACCAAAAATTAACGTGTATAACTCTGATGATTTTAAAACAAAAGGTTAAACATGTATAATTGGTATCAAAGGTTGTTTTCTATTTCACCATGGCTTACAACCCTTTTAACTGCATTGGCAGGACCATTAATAATCATTATATTGATATGTATTATAGGACCTTGTTGTTTTAATAGAATATTGCAATTTTTAAAAAATCAATTATCCTCCATAACTGCTAATGTTAATGTATTATTGCAAGCTCATGTTAAGTCCTTAACACCGGATGAAAAAATGTCATTGCTGAGTTACTGCTCCTTGGACAACCCTGACGCTGACGGATCGCACTCCTGCCTAGATGACTGGGATGGTGAACATTTTAGAAAAAAGGTTCCTGTCTTCTTGGACAAGGAAGAAGACTCGTCATAAAAAATAAAAACAGAGGAGATGTTGTAACTATGTATCATTTATGTGTTTGCAACTGTGTATCAATGCAACTATGTATCATTCAGACATTGCAACATTGTATCATTCACGTGTAATCATTAAGCTTCTGTCTTCTCAGTGACCTTTTACAGGGCACGTACAGAGACAAGGAGTCAAACATTTGCAGAAATGGTTTATTCACTTGGGATTACATTGTCTGGCATGCAGCTTTGTGAAGAAGTAATATCCTGATCAAATATAAATCTTGCCATCCTGTCTGTCCTGATATCTTGCTTTTGTTTGAGCCATTGTTAAATCTGTATATTCCGTCTGACCTAGGCTTAACCTAGGTTCTGAATAAACAATCACCCCCTTTTGAATGAGCATAATAAAAAAGTGTGTACCCGGACATTCGGGGCGCACTCATCGTGAGGAACTTCGTCTCCTGTCGTTTCTCTCTCCTTCGCTCCCTATCATGAGACGCCCATCTGATGTGGGATAGCAGATACCGCACCGGGGGGGGTCTCTGCCGTGGGACCCTCCAAAGACACCTGCCTGGACACGGTAGCTGTCTCCTGGCTGGAAGAGGAGTGGCTCTCTGTGGACTGTCTGAGGGAGAGGGTTGACAGAGGGGCTGCTTCTCGGTGGCAGACCTCATCCTCCAGGAAGCTGCACTTGGCCATGACGTACATCTCCCGGTCAGTGAGCTTGACAGCGGCCTGGCCAGATTTCTTCAGGTGCAGCTTGCCATATCAGGTGTGCATGTGCTTCCACCATCCCAGGAGTACATCTGCAGAGTAGCCCAGGCTCTCTGCCTTGTCTCTCCACACTGCCCGTTTTCTCTTGGTGTCACGATAGAGTCTGTTCACAAGTTCCTTTCTTCACAAGTACTCATTCTCCCTCAGCAATTCCAGCACCTCCTCCTCACGGTCCTCGGAAATGGAGTACTGTTTCCTCTCTCCCTTTTCCTTGCCTTGCCTCTTCCTCCCTCTGGCAGGGCCTTCAGGGCCTTCAGCAGCAGGGGTTTGATGGCCTTGGGCTGGTCCACCACAGCAGCAGCAGTTGCAGTAGCAGTAGCAGCAACACCAGCAGTAGCACCAGCAGCAGCAGGAGAAGCACCACCAGCAGCAGCAGCAGGAGAAGCACCAGCAGCACCAGTAGCACGAGAAGCACCAGCAGCACCAGCAGCACCCGTAGCAGGAGAAGCACCAGCAGGAGAAGCACCAGCAGCACCAGCAGGAGAAGCACCAGCAGCTTCAGAGTCAGTGCCAGGGGGTGGGATGGTGGTTCTGTCCTTCTTGCCAGGGCTGGCAGGAGTAGGCACAGGCTTCCTCTTCTTCCCTGACTGACGAACCATGGTGTTCTTTCAAGATGTCTCTGGCAGCAGGTCTTTCCTCTGAATGGTGACTGCTTGCGAGCTGCATCCTTTTATATCCGCGGAGCTGATGCAATTCATCCTCCCCGCATGCGTAGTGAACGCTTTGCATCTGCTACGCATCTGCTATGCATCTGCTATGAATCCTATAGGCATCCGCATCATCCGCTACGCATCCGCTCCTTCCGCTATGCATCCACTTCGCTATTCTCCCCCGGAAGCCCTGCGGATGTGTCATCCGCTTCCATCCACTTCCATCTGCTAGGCTTCCTACGAACATCCGCTTACCATCCTCACTACGTACTATCCCCATCCGTTCCTTTCCATTGTTTTCCATTCTGTTTATGCAAATTTTCACCACTTTTGAGAGCAGATAACAATGGATGGAGCCACCCCCGAAATTTTGCTCGTCCGCTGTGTCCTTTTTGCATACGTTTTGCATCCCTCGGCCAGTGTGACCTAGTCTTTAGAGAAGGCTGTAAAGCACTATGAAGTGTTTATATAAGTGCTATTACTATTGTGAATGTGACTGAAAATACAGGCTTTTTAAAATCATACTATAAGTTTTCTTTTCTCATATAGTTGGCATTGATAATCACACATTCCTTCTACTTTCTCTAGAAAGTGGTCAGTTTGCCAAGTCCCTGCCATCAAAATTCTTGTTTATATTTCTAAATTATAATTCAGTTCTTAATAAGCTCAGTATTTGGAGCAGCATTCTGCCTATGAGTTTCTTATCTCAAAATTTAATTGCTAATTCTTTCTAAAGAACTTTCTAAATTCTTGCTAAAAGTAAATCAATCAGAACCAACTACTTATCTTTGAAGATCAGCCAACATCACCTAATTGATGTTGCCTTCTAAGACTTCTTTCTTTATATTGGCAGATAAATCTAGATCCATATCTCCTTTGGAACATATATATTCATCTTTCATCATTTGCTTATTTGTCTTAGAACTAGACTTGAACTGAAATCAATATAATTTCCTCAATAAAATGGCAAGTTGAAGCAAAAAGGTATGAAATAACTCACCATGCTGCCAACTTCAGCCCTTAATTTTACAACAGTTGCAGAACATGTGAACCAGTTATGTGAACCAGGGTTTCAGTTTATACCTTGAAAGATACTTCAGGGCTATTTCCAATCATCTAATTCTCTTGGTCTTGCTTAAAAATTCTCACTGATTGATATGTCACATACCAGTGCTGTTAATTATATCTTATCTGTAAAGGATTTAAACATGCCAGTCTGCTGACATCAATTATTAAATAAAAGAGGAAAATGATTTGTTTATTGGGAGATACTCAATTTTGACATTGTTTTTTTTTCTTTTAAGTTCATTCCTTATATTAGACATACCCATTTTTCAGAGATTAAAAAGAAGAAATTATTTACTGCATCTCTCTTCTCTACATAAACATAATATACTCTCTATATTTTCATTCATGAAGACCATGACTTATTATTAACTGAAGTCTTGACAGCAGTTGACATTCCTCTCTGACCAAATATCCAAGATAGAAATGTTAAACAAATGGGGACCTTGTAACAAAATATTTAGTAGTTTAGTGGTAGTAAACAGGAAGGTTTAAACATAGGTTCAGATTCTCCTTTCCCCTAAAATCTAAAGTTCACATGCAGTGGCAAGAGAAAGAAAAAGCAGATTCATTATTCCAACCATTTGTAAAATACTCTATTTTTTTCTGAGAAAGTAAGAATATTCTAAAAGACAATTTGAGACCAGGTGTTGAAGCCATTCAATAGGAACAGAAGGTATTTTCTTGGGATTATGGATTTCCTCATTTTCAGTCCCAAATTCCCTAGTCTGTGCTATGGAACGTGTGGCTGGTTATTTATGCTGTGTGTCGTGCCATTAAACCTCTGAGCAGATGTTCAGTTGCCCAGGCATAGTGACCACAAGGGAAGAATGATGACTAGCTATATCCATAAGTAGATAATAGAGTCTTACAAGAGAAGAACAGCTGATCATTCTATGTCGCCATCAATGATGGAATGAAATGTCAGTAGTTGAAGTTTTATCATAGGCTTCAAGGAAAAGAAAAGAAAACCTTTCAGTCCTTGAAATGAAATGTATGTAATGAAATTTCCAGAGTTGCCTTCAATAGTATCTCATAGCAAATAAAAAATAAACACCTCAAACAATAATGTATGGATGAAAAAAAAACAATTGATGCTCTTTTTACAAGTATCTGGCCATCCTACAACTTCCACTAACATGTCTCCATTAGTTTTACCTGCTTTAATGAAAATGGAATTCATAAGAAGATAAAAATAAAAGTCTTGATTCCAGGTAATTTCATGGACATGCTCCTGGAGCTTTCTTAGCAATAATATGGAAGTGATTTTCTTTCACCTAGAGTTTTTTTTTCCAACCACTATACCTTCCATTCAACTTTATTTAGCTTGAAAGGCCAGGCATGTACAAACCCCTATTGAGTCAATTCAGCCAAATCCACACAGATTTATGAGAAAAGCTGCTCTTAAGAGATTTATATTTTCCATAATTTATATGCAAACATAAGTCAAATAATTTTGGACACCTCACAAAATCATAATAGCTTAAGAGCAATAAATTTAAAAAAGCAATTAAACCACCAGTAACCTCACCCCTACGCAGGTCTGATACCTCAAACAATTGATGAAAAAAGCATAGTCTTTAGCACCTTATGGGCTGTAAAAAGTGTGGGAGCCATCTGGACCATGGGGAAGAACTGTTTCAAGGAGTGAGAGCTACCATATAAAAATCTTTCTTCTTCACTTCTGTCTGCCTAATACCCTGAGGAAAGAACATCTACAAAATCCCCTCTACGCTTGATTTTACAAAATGGACAGACTATAGTTGAAGAAAACATCTCAGTAAGTATGGACCAGCTACAATGCATTATCTTTCAAAACCAGCAATAAATATTAGCACTATTTCAATGCTTTCAATATAGGTACAATATTCTAGTAAGCAGGCTGCTGCATATGCCACTCATGTAAATTCCAAATAATCTTCAAGGGCACTCCAAAATTGAATGCATTCTGATAATTCAATGTTGTGATAATAAATGAATAAGGCCTCTCCCATTGTCAATGCTATTTGCAATTGCCAAGATCTGCAACGAGGCCACCAATTGAAATTGGAAGACAGTAATGGCCATGGACATCACCTACTGATTATACAAAAGCTGTATATCCAAGAGAATGCTACAGCTCCAGGCCTGGTCCTTAAGGTGACTACAACTTTACTCTAAAACAACTTAGCAGTTATCAAAGACACAGATCATTTCTGAATAAATTGTAACTCTATCATACCAGGATTCAAGTGCATCCTTTTTCTTCCTATCCAATTCTTTACCAGCTCTGGAAACCAAGTGAACTCATCCATTGTATCTTCTGATGAATCTCATTATAGCAAATCAACAACCCATGCTACTAAGATTCTTCCTGCAGTAGTTTCACACAGATCTTAAACAGCAAGGGGGAATAGGACTAAGTCCTATAATACTCCATACAGCAGGACTGTCAAGCTCCCAGCCCATGGGCCGGATGCATCATGTGCTGGCCATGCCCAAGCCCAGTTTTGCAAAAGGGAAAAAAGTTCCAATATGCCATGTGATGCCAGCGTGACAACATGAGTTTGACACCCCTGCCATACAGGGTTGACTAAAATCTTAATTGCACATTCTCCATCACTGCTAAATGAGATCACCAGCTCTCAAACTCCAGCTTTCATAGGCATTTCAGAAGGATTGGTGCACTTCTCCTCCACTTCTTTTTCCTAGTTTTATGAAGTTATAATTTTATGGTTTTCATCCACATTGGATGTATTTTTTGGGGGGGTTTATAATAATACTAGACATAAAATAAGGGTTGGTAATTACTAGTGGTTAGCATTATTAATATAATTACTTCTCCAAAAATTCCTTTACTGAACTGATGTTCTTCATATAATTACTACTCCAAAAATTCCTTTACTGAACTGATGTTCTTCATCCACTGTATATAGAAATAAAACTTTTCAGAACATCTTGCTGGCTAAGAATCCTGGGACTCAAGAATTCCAACACTGGGAGAGAGTCAGATTGGGTTAAGTTAGTCCCTTCTAAATTAACCATACACTTGGTTCATTGCCATTCCCTCTCCCTTCCCCACAAAATGTGGTACTTCCTTTGAATCCAACCTATTTCTTAAGTAGTAATTTCTTCCAGAGATGGTCTCCATTTAAGAGTAGCAGAAAGCAAACTAGAGACTTACTGAGATTTTTAAAGATTTTTTTTTAGTTCATTTTGAAATACTTTTTCCAACTAGAACTCAATATATTCAATATTTATTTAGTATTATTTCCTTATAGTAGTGCTTTTTTGGGGGGTAAAGGTAGATAAATGTAACTTTTAATTCAAATTCCAAGAAGCAGTCTTCATTTTGATGTTATGGAGAATCAATATGAAAAGAAGTGGAAGAAAAAGGAAATATGATTTAGACATCTGCTACTTAAATCCTTTCGTAAACTGCCAAACGGAATGCTTCAAGTTGTTTTTAGCAATAAAGAAACTGCACAGTAAGTTTAATAATACATTGGTAATATTTAAATGGAACAGCTCTTCAGCAATTTTATGAGATGAGTTACTGTACAGATGGTTTCTATCACACAAGACTTTTCTTTTATAGTGCTACAGGTGGTAGAATAAAAAAGGAACAGAGTATGTGATAGAAAGGTTAAGACTAGGAATTATCATAAAGCTTAACAGAGCAAAATCTGTCTCCATGAAATAACTTATTAATTTTAAATAATTCTTGATGGCAGTTATAAAAGTTATAAATTACAAAAAAAAAATTGTGCTCACATGAATCATAATTGTTTTTCCAATCAAAAATGATGTGTAGACATGCACACAAAAGAACAATTTAGTGGTTATTTAATATTCTGCAGTAATAAATGTATTTTCTTTACTTAGATCTAGGTTCTTGGGGGAAAGGAAGGCAAATGTCAATCGTAAACTACAATTCTTGAAATTATGTTTTTCCAGATTTAAATCCTACTAAGGTATCTCTTGGTTACAAGTATCCATGATACAATAAGATTGAATTCTATGCATGCTTGTGTTAGAAAATAGAAAGCAATTATAACAGTTAATAGAATTGAGATTTCTGTTATTTGCTGAGTCTTTTATCTTCTTCAAGAGTTGCTTTTTCTCAATCATATGGAACAGGGGTATCAAACTCATGTCATCATGGCAACATCACATGATGTATCAGGACTTCTTTCCCCCTTCGTAAAACCAGGCGTGGGCATAGTGAGTGTGTGACACATCCAGACTGCTGGCTGGAGTTTGACAGCCCTGGTCTAGAAGGAAGCTTAAATTGTTTTTCCATAAATCATACATATATAGATTTAGGTTAGCATTGACTATTATTTTGATCAAAATATTCCAGAAAGTTTTATTCACAGCTCTTCCTATTTATATATTCTATCTTTATTGTTGTCTCCAGTTCAAAAGTTTAGTTTAGTTTAGTTTACTTTATTGTCATTGCACATCGTACAACAAAAATAAATATCATCTTCAGTGTACTATAAAGAAGAATTCAATGGAGTTACTGCCCTGGGATAGAAGCTGTTTATCAGCCCATTTCTCCTTGTTTTTATTATCCTGTATTGTTTGCCAGATGATAATAGTTCAATAAAAATGGTGCCCAGAATGGATGGATCTTTGAGAATGTTTTGAACTTTCTTAAGGCAGCAGGAACTATAAACTCTTCCAAAGAGGGGAGAGGGCAACCAATGATCTTCTGCAATGACGTAAACTCTCTGGAGTGCTTTTCTCTCTGCCACTGTGCAATTGGCAAATCGTACAGGAGTGCAGTAAATTAAAATACTCTCTATGGTGCAGCAGTAGAAGGTCACCAGCAGTTTTTCATTCAATTGTTGTTTTCTGAGAAGTCTCTGGTAGCATATTCTCTGCTGGGCCCTTTTGACCAGTGCTGCAATGTGAGCAGCCCAGGTCAGGTCCTCTTTTATGGTAACACCCAGAAACTTAAAACTGGCCACTTGCTTTATTCAGTCTCCAGTGATAAGCAAGGGATGGATGTCTGATCTGTTCCTTCTATAGTCCACTATAAGCTCCTTGGTCTTATTGTTGTTGAGGACCACGTTGTTGTCTCGACACCACAAAAGCTACCGGTCCACCTCATTTCAGTAGGCAGACTCATCCTCCTTGGAGACGAGTCCCACCACTGTTGTATCATCTGCAAATTTAGTAATAGGCAGACTCATCCTCCTTGGAGATGGGTCCCACCACTGTTGTATCATCTGCAAATTTAGTAATAGTATTACTAATGCGAATGGGAATGCAGTCATGCACGTGAAGAGTATAGAGTAAGGGACTCAACATGCAACCCTGTGGTGTACTAGTTAGGAATAAGGGCTGAAGAGATATGATGACCTAATCTGACCCTTTGTGAGTGGCCAGACCCTCTCTGACCCTCTGTGAGTGGCCAGACAGAAAATCCATAATCCAAAGGCAGATTGAATAAGAAAGTCCAAAGTCCAGAAGTTTAGACACTATTCTACATGGAAGAATTGTGTTAAATGCAGAACTAAAATATACAAAAAGCATCCTCACATAGCACACCTCTCCACTGTTCTAGATGAGTCAGAGCAGTGTGAAGAGTGATGGCTATAGCATCTTCGGTAGATCTATTTTTTCTGTATGCAAACTGGTGTTTATCAAATGTATGTAGAAGGCCAGAAATGATGTGCTGGCAGACCAATTTTTCAAAGCACTTCATGATGATGGGAGTGAGTGCCATTGGTCTGTAATCATTGAGGTTATTGATGAGGAACTTCTTTGGCAGCAGAACAATGGTGGTTGCCTTCAAACAAGATGGAATTGTGGACTGGGATAAAGACCGATTGAAGATCCTGGCAAAGACTAAAAAGGAAATGGGATGTTAATGTTTTTCCCTCAGTTAGTTGTGATTCAGCATGCTTCTGAGAAAAGCTGAGAAACAACATTAAACTAGCTATTGTGATTTTTAATATACCTTTAATGTACCATGATCTTAAGCCACTTAAGATTTTAAAGATCAGACCCAATGCTCTAAATTGTATTCTCAAATAGATTCTAATGCAGCTAACAAAATATAAATGTAATATGGTCAGATAGTCTGGCATTATTCCGATTTGATTCAGCGGAATGCATTCTCTCCTTTCTAATTGTAAGCTGTTTTTCTTTATAAAATGAGCTAAATATGGGACCGTGTGAAACAGTAATTGATTAATTAGAGCTATTTTTGCTTGCTGCAGCAAAGTTCACAGAACAGAAGGAATCCCTCAGAAGACAGCAGTGTGGAGGGTTCTCAAACCTGGAGTTAGCTTTGTTTAAAGCCTGAAGGAACTTCAAAATCTTTCTGTAAAAATCTTTTAATCAGTGGATTGTCCCAAACCTGACTTTTGAAGTTAATAGAAGTAAAATCATTCTTTTAAGATTCAACAAGATAGTTTGCTTTATGAAAATAGATGCTGATTTCTCAGTAAAGACAGTTTCATTTATTTAATGTTGCTGTGTAGTTCTCACACTGTCAGAGAAAAACCAGCTGATATCAGATCTGTCCGTGACCCAAGAAAAATACAGATGGTTTCCTGCTCCAAATAGAAAGTTGTACATTTTTTGTCTAGTTGTGTGGGAGAAAGAATACATGTGTATAACTTTTCTATAATAAAACTACATATCAAAAATTCCTAGATTCCTCTATAAATTTTTGGTTGGTTTTAGTCCAGTTTGTCCTAAGAAACCTGTCAAGTGCAATTAATTGTGTAATTTAGTTATCCAGACGTGTGGTCTTTAACTCATAGGATAGTCATTAATGCAGTGGTGGGATTCAAAATTTTTTACTACCAGTTCTGTGGCGTGGCTTATTTTGTTGATGTGGCTTGATGGTCATGTGACTGTGTGGATGTGCTTGGTGGTCATGTGATGGGGTGGGCATGCTTGGTGGTCATGTGACTGAGTAAGCATGGCCAATTCAACATCATTCATGTCAAGGAGCATTTCGTCCAATCCCTCCCCTCCCAGCCACTCCTTGTTAGCCCCAGCCTCAATGTATCTATAGTTCTGTAAAAAAAAATCACCTTTTTAAAACTTTATTATCTGCATCCACATACTATAGATGTACTTTTATGGACAACTGAAAGGAGGAAACGGCTCACATGCTTTGCCCAAGAGTGTGATAGGCAGGTCACAAAACAGGGTTTTGAGAAATTGCCACAAAGAAGGGTGGCAATGTATTTTCCAAAGCAGCAGAAGGCAAAACAAGAAGCAATGGATCAAAACTGTACAAAGAAGAAGCAACCTAAAACTAAGGAGAAATTTCCTGACTGTGAGAACAATTAACCAGTGGAACTGCTTGTCTCCAGAAGTTCTGGATGCTCCAACACTTGAGGTTTTCAAGAAGGGACTGGACAGCCATTTCTCTGAAATGGTATAGGGCAAGGGTCTCCAACCTTGGCAACTTTAAGACTTGTGGACTTCAACTCCCAAAATTCTGGGAGGAATTTGAGGAGTTGAAGTCCAGAAGTCTTAAAGTTGCTAAGGTTGGAGACACCAACCTCCAAGGATTATTCTGACACCTTTGCCTGGCCCTCTACTCAGACTTGGCATCCTCAGTTTTCCTGCCTGAGCAGAGGGTTGGACTAGAAGACCTCCAAAGTCCCTTTCAACTCTGTTACTCCTAAGTTAAATAGCTAAGACTCTCATTGGGACCCTTTGTCTTTTGCTCCCTCTGGTCTAATGGGCTAGGTTTTTTAGAAACCTACAATTGAAAGTTCTTTATGTTCCCTTACCCTGAAGACCCAATTTCATTTTCAATTTAATACCAAGATGATTGCCCTTTTAGCATTTCTCTTGACACTTCTCTGAGGCGTCACTCTCCTGGAGGGCTCCCCACGAACTGCCAAATGGGTTTGAGGAAAGACATGACACACGTTTTCTCCTCGGGGTGAGCGAGCCCCGAACTAGCTCGAGACAAGCTCTTTTATTGAGGTTTGGGTGG
>BLBF01000007.1:46985101-47005256 GCA_015471245.1 Laticauda colubrina | reverse complement strand
AGGAAGGAAGGAAGGAAGGAAGGAAGGAAGGAAGGAAGGAAGGAAGGGAGGGAGGGAGGGAGGGAGGGAAGGATCTCTCATATAATGCTACTTTTTTTGCTCCCCATTTTCCTATAACAATGTGCCCAGTACAGCTAACAGTTAATGTGAAATACTAATCATTTTTCTCCTCCTCCTCCCGCCTTTATTTTATATTACTTAAGATGATAATACAAAGTGGTATAACATAAATGCTCTCCTTCCTGTTTTGCCTACAAAAACAACTCTATGCCAGTTGACAAACATTCATAGAGATGAAGCTGCATAAAAATGTCTAAAGATCTGATCTAAATTCCCTGAGAAGAATTTAGAAGAAAGAATGTGCTTTTATTAAGGGGAAAATATATGCTTTATGAGGTTGCACACCTTTCATATGTGATGTGGAAAATGGATTGCATCTTGTGTGAATGTGAGCAGACTCCCTCTAAACTATCCATTAAAGCAGCCTGATTCCCACGTGAGGTGAAAAAAAAATGGTGCAGCTGTTCCAGGAGTCAATTCAGTTTAAAGCCACCATCAGAGCAACTATTTCTTTCCTGGAGGTTCACACAACAGCCTGAGAAAAGAGAAGCTGCTTTAATGAATAGCAAAGTATCCACAGTTCCAAGGTTTGGCAGAATGATTCTTCAACCTTTAGCTACACAGGAGGACCCCATTAATGTGTATTCAGAAAAGTGTCAGGGACAAATTCCTCTGCTGTAGAGTCAACTGTATATCTATTCTGCACTGGAATTATTCTTGAGTGCAAAGGTTGCAGCTGAGCTTGCCAAAATAAAGCAATCTGAGCAAAAGTTCCACTTGCTTTCCTAAATGTACCATTCTGAAAGATGTAAAGCAAACATGTGATAATATAGACACACTTTTGGGTATGTATGTGCCACTTGGCTCAGGAGCAATGGAAATTTTTCTGCACTCCACACCAATCTCTGAGAGCAGGATAAAAAGGTGAAAAGGCCTTCTTTAGTTCTCTTCTTTCAGCCAGTAAATGTGTCACTGTCACGATCCTGCCTTCCATTTATAGGAACAATTACACTGCTAATATTTTCTCATCCCTCCTCTTCTCCTCCTCCTCCTCCATAGAGAAATATGTTGATAAATAATCCCCCATTAGTGTCATGGTATTGTCTGTGGATTTTTTTGTTGTTTTGGCAATATATAGTACAAGATGCCAGGAACAATGCTCCAAATCACAAGGTATTCTGACACTGACAGGGATGAACACAATGCTTGTTTTTAGAATCAAAGTTTTGCATTGTCTTGTCCCCTATTCTCCTTTTTATGAATGCATATGCATCTGTACACTACCTTACAGATTCTTACAAAAATGTAACAGTCCAAAATGTAATATGACTTTTTAAAGTGCTCACTTTACATTTAAAGTCTAACTTTCATTTTCACATGCAAAATCTAACTTTCTGTTGAATCAGTGTGCAAATGTTTAATATTTCAGTAACCTGTGACCTGTTGATCCTTTATTACCAAAGAATTAACTAGTATTCTTTAATTGTTGAAGCCTATCCAAGCTTCATTTTGAAACTAATTTGCCTTTTGAGAAAGTAACATTTTCTGGGGGAGCAAGCAATATTACAGAAAAGCAGTGGAAGAAAAACCTGATGGTGACATTTGCTGAAAAAAAAAGCAATATTTACAATGGGAAAGCAACATGATAAAAAGCTGGGGAATTCTCTTTTCTAGGAGAAAGCAGCATCTGGCACAGTAGTAGTAAAAACCTTTGACAAGTCTCTGTTTGCATTATATGGGAAGTTTCCCACACATAGAGATTGTGTATTTGATCACCTCCTACAAGTGAAGCAGATAGGGGATCTTTGTCATTTTATATAGTCCATGGGTGTCAAACTCGTAGTGTCATGTTGCTGTCATGTGGTGTTTTGTGATGTTTTCTCCCTTCACAGAGCTGAGGTGGATGTGATCTACACATAACAGATAATCAGAGTTGGAAGGGAACTTATAGGTCATCTAATCCAACCCTCCACCCAAGTGGGAGACCCTACATCATTTCTGACAGATGGCAGTCCAATCTCTTCTTGAAAGTCTCAAGTGATGGCGCTCCCACAACTTCTGAGGGCAAGGTGTTCCATATACATGATGCATCCAGTGCATGGGCTGCCAATTTGACACCCTTGAATTATAGCCCTTTCGGAATGGAACTGAAAGATCCTCTCATGTTCCACTGAACAAGTATTCATAATAAAATAATGCTTAATGTAGCCAAATAAGGAAAAGTAATCAAGCAATAAATAGCAACGTTGCCTTATTTATTCTGCCTGTGATAAAATCTAGACTCTCACCCTGAAATATCCACACATTGTAAAATATTCAATATTTTCCCCAGGAAAACAATATGTTCTGTTTTAATTTAATTAAAATGTTGTTTATTTTTTGCTTTGTGCTAAGATAAATGAAATAGGCCCTAGTAGTTACTTGAGCATCCACCTGTCTCTGATAATATCTTCCCAACCCATTCAAATCAGAGGGTTAGTGCACTCTGGTTTCCTTTTATTAAACACTGCCATCTCTCAGGAACCTGGAAGAACACCAGATGACAGCTTTGATTTAGCATTTTAAAAAAATCTACCAAGCCATTCCCAAGGATCTGGGATACGCAGATGTTGTTTGGCATCATTAAAGGTATCCTTACAGGATGTAAATTGTTTCAAATAAACTTGTCTTTTGCAATTGAGAGATGCTGATTTTGTCAATACTGACAGTGTTCAAGTGCTATTCTAGATTGTACTCCCATTACTAGATAAAACTAGTAATAATAGTAATTATAATTATATTACTATTATTATATTAATAATAGTAATAAAAAGTAATATTCCTATTCTAGATAAAACTCCTATTACTGTTGGTGCCATCTTTGTTTTCTTTTACCACCTCAATGTACTTCTGCCTGTAAGTCTCTGTATTTTGTGATTCTTTCTCTTCAATTCTAATCTCTCCAGGTACTGTAACATTCACTATCCAGACTTCTTTTGTCTTTCTTATTGATAATTGTTAAGTCTGGGGTGTTAGGTGGCAGATGCTTGTTTGAATTCTAGAGTCCCAGAGTGCTTAGTTTTTTGTTTTTTTTTCTAACACTTTTCTTATCCCACCAGTTTTGCTTGCAGCCAAATGGTTACTAAAGGTAGCAAAATTGCTAAGTGAGTTTTGTCCCATTTTATGACCTTTCTTGCTAATAGCTGCAGTTGCTGGCATCATGGTTGTAAAGTGAACCTGGCTTCCCCATTGACTTCATCAGAAAGTCCTAACCAAGGGCATAAGAATTGTTAAAGGAAGAATTTAGACAGTTTAAAGCAGGTTGGTTTTTAATTTTATTTTTTTAACTAAGGTGTTCAAGTCTGATAAACCCAATATTACCAGATATCAAGGAAGTTGTTTACGTATCACCCCCAAGAACTGCAGTCACATTTTGTACAACAACAGAATTATTATTATCTGTTAGTTTCCCCCATTAGACATCCATATATATGGTAACCTATACTCGACTCATCTTCTAACGTGTACTATAAGGGAGTCTTTTGTCTAGGGCAAAGATACATTCAGGCTGATTTACATAGAAAATGATACATACAACTTTTTTTTAAAGTGGGTAAATATATTCCAAACTCATCAAGATAGGAAGTATATGCAATTTCTGGTGAATCCAATTCAAAGCGATGCTTTCATTCCAAAAAGAATGCTTGGTCTTCTTTGGTGCTTCAAATCAAAGCACTGCAGCAGGCAATTCGCTTTGATTGGCTCCACTGAGCCAGAGAAAAGGTTTCTTTGCGCATGTGTGCACATGCACAAAAGACCCTTTTATTATTCAGGATGAAGCAATGTGGCTTCTCTAATCTGACACTTTAATCCAAGATGTTGCTTTAATTTTGTGCTTTTGCTCCAGGGGCAGCTTTGATTGACCTTCATCAAACTGAATTTTCTCTCTGTAAATATATACAGCTGCTTAGCCCATATAATCTAACCATAATAGCAAATACTTTCAGAGAACCCAAGCAGCAAGGCTATAAATATTATAAAGTTATACTGTTTAACATAACAGAATTGTTTTTTGTTATTTTCAAAAATTAAAAGCTATTATATAGGTTATTAGTCAAATAACCGAATGAATTACTTTATATGACTGGAAGCTTCATGTTAGTTTCATATGAATTGAAAAATTGGAAAGTTGGACTGGAGATGAAATTCAGTTTGTGTGGAGAGTGATGTGGGCTAAATATGGACAGGTTTTAATGCAAATGAACTTAGTCTCTGTATACCTATACTTGACATTATTCTCTTTCAGAATAAACAACCATATGTAGAGCACACAAGCAGTGAGAAATGCTAGGGCAAAACAATTAAAAGCATTTGATAAGAAAATAAGATACAGCTAAAATTTGTTTTATACCAACAAAATTCATTATCCTTCTCCATACCTTTTCACCTTTGCAACTATTCTGGGTTAAAATATTGATTAAAATATTTCCTGTTGTTTTTTGTTAAAAACTTTCACTTGCCTTTTTTTTTGAGGAAAAGTTACCAATTCCTCACAGCCATGACTTTCTTCACTTTTTCCCTTCTCTTCAGACCAGATAAGACTTTCTATATAAAAAAATTCCACTACTTGACATGTTTAGGCATGTCTAAAATATTATCCCCACAATTTACCTTCACCCTATTATTTCTCATTCCATTTGCTCTATAGAAGGCTCCTTCTTTAGCCCTCTGCATTTCTTTCCAGATCTTCCAATCTTTACTTCCATCAAAATTATGTTGCATTTTCTCTATCAGTTGTATTACTATGTATTAAATAGACAATTGAATACATCTTAATTAGTTTAGCTATCATTAGATAACTATTTGTTTGTTATGCATTTTAGTTATATGAAACACCTGAATAAAAATTCTTAACTGTGTCATTCTCTCTTTGACTACATTATTTGCAATCATTTTTTCCCTTCAATATGTAGATTTGACAAAAACTGTCATCTTCATTTTTTACAACAATTGTTCTCTGAAGTGCATTTTTCTCAACCACAACCTCTTTACTATCTCCATTCCACCAGCCATCCTTTTTAATACTTCTCATTTGCATAACTCTGCACACCTCAGTGATGCTCTGGAATATAATTCTTTTTACTCTGTTTCAATCAGCTTTTATATCCTCTTTCCTTAAGTCCATTTCCCATTAATTCTGTTTGGAAATAAATCCATCTTCTAATAATACACACACACACACACACACACACACACACACACACACATATATGTGTGTGTGTGTGTTTTCTGAGGCTTTCGTGGGTATTTGTATGTGTATCTATGGTTATTTGGGTTTTCTCCCGCATAAAATTGGAAGTATCTAGGCAACGTTTCGATAAAGTCTCATTCATCATCTTCAGGCTTGTTTCGTCGGCTCTGTGCTTCTCAGAGTAAGGTGAGCTTGCAGCTGCTTCTTCCTTTTAACTACTAGTGGGGGTGTTACTTGATTGGGTGGGGGCTTGGCTGTGTTCTGTTGGGTGGGGGTGTGTTCTCATTGGTTGGGGATTTGGCTGTGTTCTGATTGGTAGGGGGGTTGGCTGTGTTCTGATTGGCTGGGGGTGTGTTCTGTTCAGGTGGGGGCTTGGTTGTGCTCAGGTTAGTCTTAGTTGCTGGGGGATTTGAGCTGGTGAGCTGTGACTCTGTTGTTTGGCTTCACGTTCGTGGTCGTGCCGCATCTCCATGGTGGGTGTCAGTATACTTCTTGTATGGGTCAGAGGGGTTTGAAGTGGGTAGTGGTGCAGCTGCGGTATGGCTTCTGGTCCATGGTCGTGTCTCATCTTCTGTGTGGGTGTGAGTCTTTTTTCTATGTGGAAGTGTGGTGGTGGTATCTTGTATGGCACTCATGGGTGTGGGTCTGGTGTCATTCTTCATGTTAGGTACTCGTTTATTAATGAGGGAAGGTTTCCAAATGGTTTGTAGGCAGGAGGTATCATCTCGTTTATTCATGCTGTGTGGGAGTTTTTCTATCTCTATGGCTTCTCTGATTATTCTGTTGTGGAAGTGTTCAGTTTTGGCGATAGTTCTGGTATTTTTAAAGTCAATTTCATGTCCTGTGGCTTTGAGGTGTTGGACCAGGGAAGAGGTCAGTTCTTCTTTTTTGGTTGAGTTCTTGTGTTGTTCAATGTGTGCACTTATTCTTCTGTTAGTTTGTCCGATGTATGTGGTGGGGCAGGCAGTGCAAGGGATTTCATATACTCCTTGGTTTTCTAACTCGATTTTGTCTTTAGAGTTTCTTAGGATGGTGGATATTTTTCTGTTTGTGAAGAATGCTGTTTTAATGCTGTGTTTTTGGAGGTTCTTGCTGATTTTGTCTGTAGTGCCTTTTATATATGGGAGGAGGGCTTTGCCATTCTCTTGTTCTCTGTCTTGGCTTTTGGTTGGGGTTTCTTTTTGGATTAGGTGGGTAATCTTTTTTTTTGGAATGCATTGGCTGTAAGTACATTAGTGAGAGTGTGTAGTTCGGTTTTGAAGTGGTGTTCGTCAACTAAGCATTTTGTTCTGGAGATGAGTGTCTCGGCTACGGAATTAATCTGTGCTGGGTGGTGGTGTGAGAGTGCATGTAGATAGTGGTTTGTATGTGGTAGATGTTCTTCTGGTAGATGTTGTGTCCTAGGGAGACATCCCAAGCACCCATGGGATCCCCCCCCCTCACCTGTCATCACAAACCTCTACATGGAACACTTTGAAACACGAGCTCTAGAAAAATATGATCACAAACCCAAACTCTGGCTCAGATACATAGATGACAACTTCATAATCTGGCCACACGGGAAAGAAAAACTGAACAACTTCCTCACACACCTCAACAGCCTACACCCCAAAATACAATTCACCATGGAAACAGAAGCCAACAATCAACTTCCCTTCCTAGATGTCTTAGTATACAAAAAATCCAATGGCTCCCTAGGACACACCATATATATATTTAAGTTTTCGCAGGTACTTACATGTGTGCTGTTCAGCTTCCTTCGGGTATTATCCCATGTCATTGTAGTGTTTTAAAGTTGTAGCAACGTTTCAGCAGAAATTCATCTGCCATCATCAGGCTTCTGTATTGAGTTTGTATGTGGGTCAGGCTCTCACATCCGTTGGTTTTAAATTTGAGGCTAGCCTATTGCTATGGCAGGATATTTTTTTCTACATCCTGATTGATTGGGAGTCTTGGTCTGTGTTTATTGGACTTGGAGATTGTTTGATTGGTGTTTCTGCTTTCTTCTGTCTGTTTTTTGGCTTTGATTGGCTGGCAACACTCTGTTCTTGTATTGGAGGCTTTCAGTGCAGCTTGGCTTCATGTGAAAGGATGGCTATTATCAATTAGAAAGCTTTGTTTCATCTGGGTGCCTGGTTGAGGTGTGTTTGAGCTGGAGGTATCAGAGGGAGTCTGTTTGTGCTCAGGTGTTTGCCTGGTTTGTGGTGTGGAGATCTTTCTATTTGAGAGTGCAGGCTTCCAAATGATTGACAGTCTGGTGGAATCATCTCTTCTATTCATGCTTTCAGGTCTTTCTTCAATCTCTATGGCTTCTCTGATGATTCTGTATATGATTCTGTATGATTCTGGAATACACCGTATTCCAGAAGAAAACACACACCAACCGCTACCTCAACGCCCAATCCCACCACCACCCAGCACAGATAAATTCCGTAGCGAAAACACTAATTACCAGAACCAAAGGCCTGGCAGACAAGACACAAATAAAGACTGAACTATGCACCCTGACTGAAGTATTGACAGCCAATGGCTTCCACAAAAACAAAATCACCAACTTGATCCACAAAAACACACCAAGACATAACAGAGACCTAGAAGATCAACAGATCCATGGAACAGCTGTCCTGCCCTACATAAGAGGTACCACAGATAAAATCAGTAAGATACTACACAGGCATCACATCAAGACTGCCTTCAAAACAGACAAAAAAATAGCAGCCATCCTGAGGAACCCCAAAGACAAAATTGACCTGGAAAACCAAGGCATATACGAAATTCCCTGTACACAATGCCCGGCCACATACATTGGACAGACCAATAGAAGAATAAGTACCCGCCTAGATGAACACAAAAATGCAGTAAAAAAGCTGGAACACACCTCCTCACTAGTCCAACACATGAAAACCACAGGTCACAACATCAACTTCAATGGCACTAAAACCCTGGCCACTATAGAAAACCCCAACCACAGAATCATCAGAGAAGCCATAGAGATTGAAAAAAGACCTGACAGCATGAATAGAAGAGATGATTCCACCAGACTGTCAATCATTTGGAAGCCTGCACTCTCAAATAGAAAGATCTCCATGCCACAAGCCAGGCAAACACCTGGGCAAAAACAGACTCCCTCTGATAGCTCCAACCTCACCCCCCCACCAGGCACCCAGGTGAAACCCAGCTTGCTAATGAAGAGCAGCCGTCCCTTCACACGGAGCCAAGCTGCACTAAAAGCCTCCAACACAAGAACAGACTGTTGCCAGCCAATCAAAGCCACAAAACAGACAGAAGAAACCAGGAACACCAGTCAATCAAACTCCAAGTCCAATGAAATAGGTCCAGGCTCCCAGCCAATCAGAATGAACCAGCCTCAAATTTAAAAACCAGGAGCTGTAAGACCCACATCCATACAGAAGCCTGATGATGGCAGATGAGATTCTGCTGAAACGTTGCTACAACTTTAACAGAACTACAATGACGTGGGATAATACCCGAAGGAAGCTGAACAGCACACATGTAAGTACCCGCGATAACTTAAAAAAACAAATATCTGACCTCTACGGGGAGGAAATAAACAGCCAGATCAGAAGCTATGAGAAGCTGGAAGTTAAAAGAGCAGGAATACTATGTGACCTAAAATTCCTATGCAGCTGCAGAGACAACAATGTAACACCAACCTGCTTCAAATTAACATTTCATAAGAGCACAGCAGCTACCAAACGTATCCTGAAAAGGACAGAGATATCTCTACTCAGAAATGAAGTTCACAGTAAAAGATTCCAATTAGATCAGTTAAACAAAGATTTGCTAGCACTACACCTGGAATTGAGCAGCAAAATCCACCCTCTACTTTGGGATAAGATCAAACAACTTACAACTTGGAGAGCTGAAACTGAAAATACTTACAAAAATGATAAACTCTCAAAAAAATTGAAAAAATTAGAAAATGACAAGAAAATTCCCAATAACCCACAACAACACCTGAAACAACTAGTATACAACGTTTCCAACAGAGAACTCAACAAAACAGAAACAGATGTCCTATCCAAAGGATTCAATTATGCCATAGCACCCAAAAAAATCCAAACAGAATCCATCATATGTGCAGTAGAATCCAGCCTAACCAAATTAAATACAGATGAAGCTGACAGAATAAGACACCAGGTTACTCACATCTTATGCACAACGAAACCACCCAAAAATAATTTGCAAAAAGATGAATTCAGAGCGTTACAAACCCTGAAAAATGATAATAATATCATAATACTCCCAGCAGACAAAGGAAATGCCACAGTAGTAATGGACAGAAAAGACTATGAAACAAAATTGACAGACCTACTCCAAGACTCCACATACAAAGCTATAAACACAGACCCAACCACATATCTGGAAAAATTAACCAAGAAGAAAATTATAACCAGCCACATAAGCAAAGAAATCCAACAGACGATCATCCCAAGAGAAAAATCTTCTAGATGCCCCAAATTATACGGCCTCCCAAAAATACACAAAGAAGGCAGACCTCTCAGACCCATAGTCAGCTCCATAGGAGCACCATTACAAAACCTAGCTAAATACTTAGCAAAACAACTACAGCCCCATGCTGAAACCGCAGCTTCATATGTAAAAAACTCATACCACTTCTTAGAAATGATCAAAGATCTACACGTAGAACAAGAAGATCTGCTTGTAAGTTTCGACGTGGTTTCACTATTCACTCAAGTCCCAATAAAAGAAACTCTTGAAATCATCAAAAATAAATACCAACCAGCCAAAGACCTGATGGAACTAACAGAACACTGCCTAACCAACACATATTTCATATACAAAGGACAAAGATACAAGCAAATTGAAGGAGCCCCTATGGGATCACCACTGTCACCCGTCATTGCAAACCTGTTCATGGAAGAATTCGAATCCAGAGCCCTGGCTAATGCCACCCACAAACCCAAACTATGGCTAAGATACATCGATGACACATTTGTGATTTGGCCCCATGGAAAAGAAAACCTAAACAATTTCCTAACACACCTAAACAACACACACCCCAAAATCAAGTTCACCATGGAAACGGAAATAAACAAACAACTACCATTCCTAGATGTACTAATCTACAAAAGAACAGATGGCACACTGGGACACACCACATACCAAAAGAAAACACACACCAACCGCTATCTCAACGCCCAATCCCGCCACCACCCAGCACAGATAAATTCCGTAGCGAAAACACTAATTACCAGAACCAAACGCCTGGCGGATAAGACACATATAAAGACTGAACTATGCACCCTGACTGAAGTATTGAGAGCCAATGGCTTCCACAAAAACAAAATCACCAACTTGATCCACAAAAACACACCAAGACATAACAGAGACCGAGAAGATCAATAGATCCATGGAACAGCTGTCCTGCCCTACATAAGAGGTACCACAGATAAAATCAGTAAGATACTACACAGGCATCACATCAAGACTGCCTTCAAAACAGACAAAAAAATAACAGCCATCCTGAGGAACCCCAAAGACAAAATTGACCTGGAAAACCAAGGCATATATGAAATTCCCTGTACATAATTCCCTGGCCACATACATTGGACAGACCAATAGAAGAATAAGTACCCGCCTGGATGAACACAAAAATGCAGTAAAAAAGCTGGAACACAACTCCTCACTAGTCCAACACATGAAAACCACAGGTCACAACTTCAACTTCAATGGCACTAAAACCCTAGCCACTATCGAAAACCCCAACCACAGAATCATCAGAGAAGCCATAGAGATTGAGAAAAGACCTGACAGCATGAATAGAAGAGATGATTCCAGCAGACTGTCAATCATTTGGAAGCCTGCACTCTCAAATAGAAAGATCTCCATGCCACAAACCAGGCAAACACCTGGGCAAAAACAGACTCCTTCTGATAGCTCCAACCCAAACACCCCCACCAGGCACCCAGGTGAAACCCAGCTTGCTAATGAATAGCAGCTTGCTAATGAAGAGCAGCCGTCCCTTCACACGGAGCCAAGCTGCACTGAAAGCCTCCAACAAAAGAACAGAGTGTTGCCAGCCAATCAAAGCCACAAAACAGACAGAAGAAACCAGAAACACCAATCAATCAAACTCCAAGTCCAATGAACACAGATCCAGGCTCCCAGCCAATCAGAATGGACCAGCCTCAAATTTGAAACCAGAAACTAACTCTATACAGAAGCCTGAGGATGGCAGATGAGATTCTGCTGAAACGTTGCTACAACTTTAACAGAACTACAATGACGTGGGATAATACCCGAAGGAAGCTAAACAGCACATATATATATATATCCTCAAAATTGCAGAAAAACAACCTGATCTTTGGCAATATCTAGATGGGTCTTAGAGAAGGTAAAAAATGTAGGGAAAGCCTTGTTTTTCCATCCCCACTTAACAAGATGCTTGCCAATTTATATGGCTCTAAAGGCCCGGTCCCACTGGCCGACAGATGCAAAACGTATGCATAAAGGACACAGAGGATGAGCAAAATTTTGGGGGTGGCTCCATCCGTTGTCATCTTCTCCAAAATGTGGCAAAAATTTGCATAAATAGAACGGAAAAGAACGGAAAAGGACGGACGTGGGTAGTATGTAGCGGGGATGTTAAACAGATGTTCCTAGGAAGCCTAGTGGATGGAAGCGGATGACACCTCCGAAGGGGTTCCGGGGGAGAATTTCAAAGCGGACGCATAGCGGATGAAGCGGATGCATCATGTACGCCTAAAGGAAAGAAAGGGGATGCCGCACGGATGTATATCGGATGCAAACCATTCACTGCGCATCCTTTCTATTTCCGTGCTTCTAACGCTGTGTAAACATTCCATGTACCTTTTGTTTCCTCCCTCTTTTCGTTTTCAGCTGCAGAGGATGTGAGTTGCGAGGATGCCCAGAGGATGCAGAGAGGATACAGCGGATGTTTATGGGATGATAAATGGACATAGAACATTTGTTGCTCATATGTCGCGGATTTAGATTGTACACGGCGGAAAGTTCATCCGTTCACAAAGTTTTATGCAGCTCAAAACTTCTTGCGCGGATGAAATCTCAGTGCATGGATGCTCGAGGGATAGAACGTATGAAACACGTATGCAATGAGTACACAATGGATGCATAGCATTTTCCAAAGGATGGCAAGCTTTTTTTAACTTTTTACATCCTCTTTGCATCTGTAAGTGCAGTGGGGGACAGGGCCTTAACCGAGCTTTGGGTTTGTGAAAGCTGTTTAGAACAATCTTTTCAACAAAGACCCTGGAAGACATGAGAATGCTTTAGTATTTTAAAACACAATATAGAACTTCTACAAAATAAGATCTGTTATTTTCCATTCTGGTTAAACCAATATATAGTAATTTGGTTATTTTAAAAAATGTATATACTTTTGAAAAATTAAAAATTTACTTCAGAATATTCAAAGTAACTCAATGTATAGTTTTAAATACACATATTCAAAAAAGTAGAAGGAAAGCACAACTTGGAAAAAAAAATGGCAAAAAAATATATCATTACTGCCAGACACCCCCCCCCCCCCAAAAAAAAAGTAGGGATTTATACACAGGCTAAGAGGCAAGAGCGCATGCAATCATACACTGACAAATACTAATTTCTCTCAGTATATCAGAAATCTATCATACGCTGTTCAAATCAGGACTGTTTTCAAAACAGCCAGGTCAATTTTAATGATGATTGATCATCTGAGCAGTTGCAGCACAGTCTCCATTTAGTTCGCATTAACTGCTGCAAGATTTAAGTGACCTGTCCTACTTTCACCCATACACAAAACAAAGCAAATAACTTGCAAGGAGGAAACGCAGCCAGAAATCTTATTTGATGCTGCTCACATCAACCGTACAGGTTGCCTTTGGCATCAGAATTTGTTCGCTCCTTCTCCATCTCTGTTGTTCTATCTGCTATGTATGCGTGTGTGCATGTAATTCTGGACTATTGAGCATTGCTGCTCCTGACAGACAAGGACTGGGGCTCTGCCTTCAAAGTGCCCTTCACTCAGAATACTCACTTTCCATTATAAGAAGAGAGTCACTCTGCATTCTATCAAGATGTGCACTCAGCTGAAACAAATGCAAGATGCCACTTTCTTTTTATTTTTTGGCCAACTAATTATTTGCCATTTGCTTTGATGCTGGCAGCGGCCTCCGATTCATTTACATCGCTCTTCTTTTGACGTACCCCGCTCATATAGAAAAAGGTGATTTTTCATTTTTCTTTTAATTCAATCCAATTGGCAGGAAATTGGAGGGTGTCTTTGGAGGACACAGTTAATAATTCATGTCAAAACTACTGACTCATCTGTTAACACAAGTGGAACTTTATCTATTTTAAGGAAATTAATTATTATTTTGCTTTTCTCACCTTGCTTTGAAAATTCATATGAATTTTTTAGCCTTAGGACCTAGTAATGAAAGAGTTATGACCCAGAGTGCCTAATTTGGGATTATTTCACTGGGAGAAATAGATTCATCTGATCTATCAGTTTGCTTATTTGGGTACTGAGCCTGAAGCAGTATTCCCTTTGCTTTTGTAACAGGAGAATGTAAAATAAAAACGCTGTATAAGGAAATATAAACTGAGATTGCCACCCAATGCATTACAGCCTGTTCAGCATTTAGTTAAAGATATATTTTACAGAACAAGTGGTTTTAGCTGTTCTCTTGGGTACTGCTACAAAAGGTTGCACTGTATGTAAAATCAATGGTGGTTTAATGTTTCCCCATCTGGGATTGCTGACATTCTAGTATTGGTGCTATCAAGTGAACAAAACACTCCAGAATAATATTAACATATTTCACAGAGCTTTTGGGGTTGTTTCTCTATAGCATGTTTTCAATACATTGGTCAAGAGAAGATGCTCACTTGGAAAACCATGACATAGATTAATTAGGATTTAAAATATGGAATATTGGTTATAGAAAATAGTTTTAGACTTTTCCTTCAAAGTTATTAAAATTGTGTTGAGAAAGCAGTTGATTCTCTTAAAACTCCTTTGTAGAATGAGAAACTCCTGGTTAAAAGAATCATTTTTATTTTGATAACATACAACACTACGTACTATTTACATAAACAAATTCACAGTCCTCAAAATGTGTATGTCAAGCTATAAGAGATTAACAAAATTTCATAAAATCGACATGTTCAAAAGCCCAATCCATATGCTTTTCCAAGTGTCTACTTCCTGCTGGTGCTGATGGAAATTCATTTTTTTTGAATGGCCTCAAATCAATCATGTCAATAAGAATTTTTGTGTTCATTCCAAGCTAAATTATATTGGATATATCATTCCTTTCCACTAAAAGATTTATTTCATGCCGCAGAATGTGGGAGGGATCACCTGATGCCCTACTTTCCCATTTCTATTAAGTAGCTATTATGTACATAAAAGGACTAGAACTGGAATAATTAAAGGTCACTACATTTAGGATTATGGAAACTAATTGAAAGGAATTGTTGTGCGAAAAAGCTAAAGCCCATGTCACACTGCACCAACGGATGGAAAGAGGATGTAAAACGGAGAGAAACACTTGCCATCCATTGGTTAATGCGATTCATCCATTCTGTACTCACTGCCTCCGTTTTTCATCCTCTCTATCCGTCCAGCATCCGTCGACTGAGGTTCCATCTGCTCAAAAAGTTTTGAGCTGCTCAAAACTTTTTGAGCGGAAAATGTTTCCAACATGTCCATTCTGCATCCGCAACGCATAGGGGGAACATCCGCTCTACATCCGTCGTCATCCGTTATGCATCCACTATATCCGCTAGGTATCCGCTGTGCATCCGCGCAATTCAAATCTGCTCAAGTGGAAAACGGACACAGGGAGGAAGCGAAACGGACACGGAACGGACACGCAGCGTTAGTAACAGGACAGAGAAAGGATGAAAGCAGATACAGCTCGCATACAAAGCATTTAAAATGGAAAAAAACGTTTGCAGAGGGGAACTATCTCGGATATTTAGGATGTCTTCAGGATGCCTAGAGGATGCAAAAGGACACATAGTGGAAAACCTATATTCCCTATAAAAAGGAGGAGCAACTCACCTGGATCTCACTTTCAGTCCAGCAGCCCTGCTGTGCAGACCTCTGCAGCCTTCATCTGGCTCTTGCTCTTACACAGCATCCAGTCATCTCCATCATGGATTGTAACACACTCCTTTTGGTAGCCACCATCATTCTGCAACAGTGCAAAGCCATCTACAGGCTCTTTCAACTGTTCTATAGGGAAGAAAAGGAGGTGGCCAAGAAGCCTCTGGGTCCAAAGATGGATCAGGAGAAGAGCAGAGTACGGACTGTAAAACAAGCTGATGGTGGAGCTGGGGAACGAAGACACTCGTGCATTCCAGAACTTCATGAAGATGCCTCCAGCCATGTTTGATGAAGTTGTGGAGCGGCTGAGACCCAGGTTGACCAAGGCAAACACCAACTTCTGGCCCAGCCTGGATCCTGGGCTCAAGGTGGCACTCACTCTGTGCCACCTGGCCTCAGGGACCACCTACAGGAGCATGCAGTATGGCTGGAGGGTGCCACACAACACCATCAGCATTGTGGTCAGAGAAGTGGTGCAGGCCATCATCGAAGAATACCTGGAAGAGGGCTGGAAAAAAGTCACAGAGCAGTGGTATCAGAACTGGAACTTCCCCCACACCGTTGGAGCCAAAGATGGCAAGCACGTGGCCTGCAAAGCTCCAGCCAAGTTCCGGCCCAATTATTTCAACTACAAGGGCTTCTTCAGCGTCATCCTCTTCGCCATGGTCGATGCTGACTACATGTTCATGTACATCGATGCTTCAGGCAATGGGTCAGCTTCAGATGCCCAGGTATACAACGCCAGTGACCTCAAGAAGGGGCTGGAAAGCAACCTCATCATGGGCTTCCCAGATCCAGACCCCCTGCCCAACGACAAGCAAGATGTGCCCTACTTCATCATGGGGGATGACGCCTTCTCCCTCACAACCTACCTCATGAAGCCCTACACTTCCACCCGTGAAGAGAGGATCTTCAACTACAGGCTGTCCAGGGCAAGGCGGGTGGTGGAGAACGCCTTTTGCATCCTGGCCAACAGGTTCCAGGTACTTGTCACCGCCATGCAACATCGCCCACAGACCATGAGGAGGATCGTGGAAGCTTGCTGCATCCTGCACAATCTCATGCGCACCCGCTACCCAGTGTTGCACAACAGGCTCGTGGACCTCCAACAAGGCAATGGGGACATAGAGCCTGGGGAATGGAGGCAATGGTGAAACCTGATAGACACTGAGGATGTGCAAGGCCCCAACAGAGTCTCACGTGAAGGGAAGAAGCAACGCAACCTCCTGAGACACTGGTGCAACTCCCCAGCTGGAGCAGTGGAGTGGCAAGACAGGATGATAGATGATTAATGGATGCTTCCTTCAGCCTGTCCCATCACACTGATGAGATTGGGCCATGTATGTTGAGTGACCCTACAATGAACAGCGCATTTAATAAAGAGTTGTGTTTATGTTGATATGTGTGGATGAATGATTAAATTGTTATTGATAATAAAGGGCCATAGGTGTGGCACCTGGGAGGGTGGACCATACAGTCCCACTATGCTTGCACTGGAGGTTTATCTATCCCACAGCTATTACCCATTCCAAAGGTATCCCTGCCCATCCCACAGCTATTACCCATCCCAAAGGTATCCCTGCCCATTCCACAGCTATTACCCATCCCAAAGATATCCCTGCCCATCCCACAGCTATTACCCATTCCAAATGTATCCCTGCCCATCCCACTGCTATCTTAACCTATCCCACAAGCATGTAAAGGCTTAAAACATTTCTAAAGTTTCCACCAAGACTTTATTTAATAAAATAGATGAAGCAAGTGTGTGAAGCAAAGATAATCTTTATTAATAACAAGCTGTGAAAGAAAAATGACCCAAGTCAAGTGTCCAAAGCAAAAATAAAGTCAACAGGTAGCCACCCAGTCTCTGGCATTCTTCTTGGTCACTCGGAGGTGTGCCCAGTCTCAGGGGTGAAGGGTCCAGGTGCTGTGGAGATGGATGCTGCTGGAGTGCTGATCTGAAGCGCCACTGGGGTGCCTGGCCCTGAGAGGACAACAGGGGATGTTGTGTTAAGGAAGCTCTCAGACAGCTGGCTCAGCCCCGTGATGTTGAGAGCCCCTTCCTCCATGACATGTGGTGTCAGCCCCAATTCCAATGACAGATGTACTGAGGCCGGGCTTGGCTGTGGGGTGGAGGAAGGAGCAGTGTCGTGGGGCTGTCTGGTCTGCAGCTGGGTGAGGACTGGCTTCGGTGGCATCTGTGGCGTGGGTGGCATCGGGGACGTGGGTGGCATCGGTGGCATCAGTGGCACCGGTGGCGTCCGATGTATATGTGCCTGGACTGGGAAGGGCTTCTGCCTGTGCTGCTGGACCTCCTGGTAGCCGTAGCCTTGGTAGGAGAGGGCCTGTGGAAAGCCTTGGAAGGGCAGTGACATCACCTGGGGTGGAGGAGCAGATCTGGACTGGGTGGGAGCAGGTTCATCTTGGTCTGGAGTGTTGTGAAAAAGATCGGTGATCCTGTCCTTCACCACCTGGTACTGGGGTTCCACCATGTTCATGAGGGTCTGGTTGACATAGGGGAGGAAGGGCTTGCGGTTGGAGGATGGGGCGTCGGTATCTACCAGCTGAGAGAGGAGATCTACGCTACTCCTGATGGTGTCTCTTATCTCCAGCAGAACAGTGTGGCTCTGTCCCTCCGGTTTGCCTCTCTGCCTTTCTGTGGAGGTGGAGCTGGGGGTGGATGAGGGTTGGACTGTGGTGGAAGTGCCGTCTCCTTTCTCCCACTGCATCAGGGGGTCCTCCACGTGCTCCACCAAAGGTAGTACAGCTGTCGGGGTGGTCTCCGTCATGGCACGCTCCACAGATACCTGCCTGGAGACAGGAGCTGACTCTCTGCCAGAAGAGGACTGGGTCTCAGCAGGCTGCCTGAGAGAGAGGGTTGTGAGAGGGGCTGCTCCTCAGTGGTGGATCTGACCCTCCAGGAAGCTGCACTTGGCCATCACGTAGGTCTCTCTGTCCGTCAGCTTGACTGTGCCCTGGCCAGATTTCTTGAGGTACAGCTTCCCGTACCAGGTGTGCATGTGCTTCCACCAGCCGAGGAGCACCTCCAAAATGTAGCCCAGGCTCTCTACCTTCTCTCTTGAAGCAGCCTGCTTCCTTCTGGTGTCTCTGTGGAGCCTGTGTCCATTCCGCCATAGATACTTGTTCTCCCTCAGCTACTCCAGCACCTCATCCTCATGTTCCTCTTCTATGTTGTATTGCCTCCTCTCCCGTTCTTGCATCTGCCTCTTCCTCCCTTTGGCAGGGCCATATGGGCCCTCATCATAAGGGCTTCGAGGTTGTAGGGGCTGCTCCTCCACACCACCACCACCAGCAGCAGCAGCAACAGTAGCAGCAAAAGCAGGACCAGCAAGACCAGCAGCACCAGCAGGACCAGGAGCAGGACCAGGAGCACCAGCATGACCAGCATGACCAGGAGCAACAGCAGGACCAGGAGCATGAACAGGACCAGCAGGAACAGGAGCACGAGCAGGATCAGCAGGACCAGGAGCAGCGCCAGCAGAGTAAGCCCCAGCAGAAGCCCCAGCACCAGGAGCAGTGCCAGCAGAGTAAGCACCAGCAGAAGCACCAGCACCAGAAGCAGCATCAGCAGAGTAAGTACCAGCAGAAGCACCACTGCCAGAAGAGCATCAGCAGAAGCACCACCTCCAGAAGCAGCATCAGCAGAAGCACCAGCAGCAGAAGAGCAAGCCCGGGCAGCAGAAACCCCAGCAGAAGCAGAGTCAGGGACAGGGGGTGGGTGGGTGGCCCTGTCCCTCTTGCCAGGGCTGGCAGCAGATGGCAGAGGCTTCCGTTTCTTCCCCATGGTTGTTGGGTTGCTGGCTGGCTGGCAAGCTGTGTCTGGAAGCAGGTCTTTCCTCTGAATGGTGACCTGCTTGGGAGCTGCTTCCCTTTATATCCGCGGGGCTGACGCAATGCATTCTCCCCAAATGCACAGTGAACGCTAGGCATCCGCTAGGCATCCGCTAGGCATCCGCTAGGCATCCGCTGGGCATCCGCTAGGCATCCGCAAGGTTTCTGCTCTGCATCCGCTTCATCTGCTCTGCATCCGCTCTGCATCCGCTCTTTCCATTCCGCATCTGCTTTGCTGTGCTCCCCCGGAAGCCTTGCAGATGTGCCATCCGCTTCCATCCACTTCCATCCGCGAGGCTTCCATGGAGCATCTGCTTTCCATCCGCCCTACGTCCTCCCCCCGTCCGTTCCTTTCAGTGTTGTCCGCTCTGGTTATGCAAATTTGGGGCACTTTTGAGAGCGGATAACAACAGATGGAACATTTTGCTAGTCCGATGTGTCCTTTTTACAAACATCTTGCATCCATCGGCCAGTGTGACAGGGCCTTAAGGAGGAGTGTTCTGGATATCACATATGCTTCTGACACACACAAATGCACACATATAAATATACATACATACATACATACATACATACATACATACATACATATATATATATATATATGTGTGCTGTTTAGCTTCCTTCAGGTATTATCCCATGTCATTGTAGTTCTGTTAAAGTTGTAGCAACGTTTCAGCAGAATCTCATCTGCCATCCTCAGGATTCTGTATGGATATGGGTCTTACAGCTCCTGGTTTTAAATTTGAGGCTGGTCCATTCTGATTGGTTGGGAGCCTGGACCTGTGTTCATTGGACTTGGAGTTTGAGTGATTGGTGTTCCTGGTTTCTTCTGTCTGTTTTGTGGCTTTGATTGGCTGGCAACACTCTGTTCTTGTGTTGGAGGCTTTTAG
>BLBF01000007.1:46961330-46984701 GCA_015471245.1 Laticauda colubrina | reverse complement strand
GAGAGAGAGAGAGAGAGAGAGAGAGAGAGAGAGAGAGAGAGAGAGAGTTAAACAGAACAAATGGAAATTAAAATTCAATTAAAAATGAAATAAGCACTAGTTTTTTTTCATTTTATTAATACTATCTGCGCTTCATGTTAAAATGTACAGAAAGCTTGCTATTACTTTGTGAGTAGTGCACCACTCATCCATTTTTTTCTGTCAGTTCTAAATCAAGACATTTGCTTTTCACATTGAATTCAAAAGAGAAATTCTCATGCTGGGTTGTGGCATTCTTGAAATGATTTAGATAAAGGCCACTGGACTTTTGCTAATGTCCTGTCCGCTATTGTTAAATTATCTGTCCAGTAGCCTGTAGTATGTTTGATTTCCTAGGCTTCAATTAAATTGCACAGGAAGGTCTTGTGATGGGATCTTCCTTTGGATCTTCCCAGATCAAGGAGACAGCAAAAAGTTTTCAGAATGATGGCAAGAAGTGTAAAAAAACAACCATACTACGGCATCTATTCCATTCCACCAAGAGAAATTCAGAATGAATTCTCATGCACCTGAGATTAAAATAGCAAAGCAGAAATTCCTTTCCAAGAGGCGATATTTTTTTTTTAGTAACTGTGGTAAATTTCAGTGTAATATTCTTTCTCAGTTTCAAGAGAACAGTAGTTTCAAAACTAGTGAACATGGCATGACAATTTAATGGTATTGGAGCTTAGTAAAGGTTTGAATATTTATGCAGTAGCAATACCTGGCCAGAGAACTACTGATTTCTCTCTCACCTTCCTTAATCTTTCACATGGCAGATATCTTTGCCTGTAGAATTTCTGACAGTTTCATAGATTGTTATGGTCACAGTAATGGTTATTAATCTATTTTTCTTGCACATGGATTAATTTATAAATTTCTGTTGTCTTATTCCTATGTTAAGCCCATGTCACACTGCCCAACGGATGCAAAAAGGACACATTAGATGAGCAAAATGTTCCATCCGTTGTTATCCGCTCTCAAAAGGGGCAAAAATTTGCATAACCAGAGTGGATAACACAGAAGCGGGGAGGACGCAGGGCGGATGCAAAGCAGATGAGGAACGGAAGCCCAGCGGATGGAAGCGGATGAGAGCGGATGGTGCATCCGCTAGGCTTCCAGGGGGCCGCAGCAAAGCGGACACGGAATGGATACAGCGGATGCACAGCGGACGCCGAACGGATGAAGCGGATACACAGCGGATGCACAGCAGAAGCCTAATGGATGCCTGGCATTAATTGCGCATGCGGGGAGGATGCATTGTGTCAGCCCCATGGATATAACGGAAGCAGCTCAGAAGCAGGTCGCCATTCAGAGGAAAGACCTGTTTCCAGACACATCGACTGCCTTGCCTGCCCTGCCTGCATGTCTGCCTGCCAGCCTTGCTGCCAACCTTGCTACCAGCCTTGCTGCCAGCCTCCCTGCCAGCCTTGCTGCCAGCCTGCCTACAAGCCTTGCTGCCAGCCTGCCTACAAGCCTTGCTGCCTGCCAGTCTTGGTGCCTGCCTTGGTGCCACCCTTCCTTCCAGCCTTGGTGCCTGCCTCCCTGCCAGCCTTGGTGCCTGCCTTGGTGCCTGCCTTCCTGCCAGCCTTGGTTCCTGCCAGCCTCCCTGCCAGCCAGCAACCCCACAACCATGCAGAAGCACAGCAAGCCTCAGCCATCTGCTGCCAGCCCTGGCAAGAGGGACAGGGCTACCATCCCGCCCCCTGGCCATCACTCTGGTTCTTCTGGGGCTTCTGCAGCACGGGCTCGCTCTTCTGGGGCTGGCGCTTCTGCTGCTTCTGCTTTTGGAGGAGCTGATGACAAGCACTCCAGCACCAGCCACCTACACAGCACCTGGACCCTTCACCCCTGAGATTTAGCGACCAAGAGGAGTACCAGAGACTCATTTTTGTCTTATAGCTTGTTGTTAATAAAGTCTATTTATGATTCACACACTTGGTTCATTTCTTTTTTTTAACAAAGTCTTGCTGGAAACTTTTAGAAATGTTTTAAGCCTTTGCATGCTTGTGGGATGGGTAAGGATAGCTTTGGGATGGGTTAGGATAGCAGTGGGATAGATAAACCTCCACTGCAAGCATATTGGGACTGTATGGTCCACCCTCCCAGGTTCCACACCTACGGCCCTTTATTATCAATAATAATGTAATAATTATCCACACATGTCAACATAAGCACAACTCTTTATTAAACGCCCTGTTCATTGTAGGCCAACCAAACATACATGGCCCAATCTCATCCGTGTGATGAGACAGGCTGAAGGAAGCATCCATTAAGCATCTACCATCCTGTCTTGCCACTCCACTGCTCCAGCTACGGAGTTGCACCATTGTCTCAGGAGGTTGCACTGCTTCTTTGCTTCATGTGAGGCTCTGTTGGGGCCTTGCACATCCTCAGTGTCGATCAGGTTTCACCCTTGCCTCCATTCCCCAGGCTCCATGTCCCCATTGCCTTGCTGGAGGTCCACGAGCCTGTTCTGCAACACTAGGTAGCGGGTGCGCATGAGATTGTGCAGGATGCAGCAATGATCCTCCATGATCCTCCTCATGGTCTCTGGGCAATGCTGCATGGTGGTGAGAAGTACCTGGAACCTGTTGGCCAGGATGCCAAAGGCATTCTCCACCACCCGACTTGCCCTGGACAGCCTGTAGTTGAAGATCCTCTCTTCACGGGTGAGGAGTCTGGAAGTGTAGGGGTTCATGAGGTAGGTTGTGAGGGAGAAGTCGTCATCCCCCACGATGAAGTAGGGCACATCTTGTGTGTCGTTGGGCAGGGGTTCTGGATCTGGGAAGCCCACGATGAGGTTGCCTTCCAGCTCCTCCTTGAGGTGACTGGCATTGTATACCTGGGCATCTGAAGATGAGCCGTTGCCTGAAGCATCGATGTACATGAACTTGTAGTCAGCATCGACCATGGCGAAGAGGATGATGCTGAAGAAGCCCTTGTAGTTGAAATAAGTGGACCCCGACTTGGCGGGAGATTTGCAGGCCACGTGCTTGCCATCTATGGCTCCCATGATGTGTGGTAAGTTCCACTTCTGATACCACTGCTCTGCAACTTTCTTCCATCCTTCTTCAGTGGAGGGGTACTGGAGGAGCTCCTCCTTGTATTCTTCGATGATGGCCTGTACCACTTCTCTGACCACAATGCTGATAGTGTTGGATGGCACCCTCCAGCCGTACTGCATGCTCCTGTAGGTGGTCCCTGAGGCCAGGTGGCGCAGAGTGAGTGCCACCTTGAGCCCAGGTTCCAGGCTGGGCCGGAAGCTGGTGTTTGCCTTGGTCAACCTGGATGTCAGCCGCTGCACAACTTCGTCAAACATGGCTGGAGGCATCCTCATGAAGTTCTGGAATGCCCGAATGTCTTCACTCCTGAGCTCCACCATCAGCTTGTTGTACAGTCCGTCCTCTGCTCTTCTGGTGAACCATCTTCGGATCCAGACTCTTTTTGGGTGGCTCCTTTTCTTCTCGTAGTAGAGTTTACAGAGCCTGCAGATGGCTTCGCACTGTTGCAGAACGAAGGTGGCTGCTGAAAGGACTTTGTTACAATCCACGGTGGACATGACTGGATGCTGTGGAAGAGCAAGAGGCTGCAGAGGTCTGTACCGCTGGGCTGCTGTTCTGAAAGTGAGATGCAGGCGAGTTGCTCCCCCTTTTCATAGGCAGTATAGGTTTTCCACTAGGCATCCTCTAGGCATCCTCTAGGCATCCTCTAGACATCCTCAATATCCGAGATAGGTCCCATCTGCGAACGTTTTTTCCATTTTAAACGCTTTGTTTCCATGCTGCATCCATTCTGCATGCATTCTGCATCCGTTCTGCGTCTGTTCCACTTCCTCCCTGCGTCCGGGTGGATGCGAGTTCCGTGGATGCATAGCGGACGCCTACTGGATATAGCGGATGCATAACGGATGCGTAACAGATCATCGTGGATGCGTAGCGGATGCGTAGTGGATGCAGAATGGACAAACTGGATACATTTTCTGCGCAAAAGTTTTGGGCAATCCAAAACTTTTGGAGCGGATGAAACATCCATAAACGGATGCTGGACTGATAGAGAGGAAGCCAAACGGAGGCAGTGAGTACATCGCGTTTTCGAACGGATGGCAAGATTTTTTGTCCATTTTACATCCTCTTTGCATCCGTTGGTTCAGTGTGACGTGGGCTTTAATCTCAGTATTTTAAAGACAAAATCTTCATAAAACCTTTCATTTGAATGCATATTTAAAAGTTTTTTAAAATGGTTTTCCTCTCAAGATGTGTTTTTCTAAATGCTACCTTATACTCTTTTGTAGCCGAGAACTATATTACAGGATTGAGGGAAAATGGTGGATTTGTAGCTATATTTCACCAGGCATATTCATCTGGAAGAGTAGATCAGTTTATCCTGGAATATATCAAGACTCTCAACAAACTATAGTTGTTCCAATAATCCATGTATTATTAAACCACTATTGTTACATCTGAATTGAACCATCTCCTTTTTCATTTTGAAGAGTTTGTACATTGCAAACCTAATACATGCACAATCCTAGCTGATATGATAATGTTTGAAAAAGCAATTTGTACAGAGCAAACATGAATGTTGAATATAAAGAAATCAAATCAAATCATTGACATTAGTTTTATAGATCTAAGGAACAATGATATCTAAGGTAGTTATATTTGAATCAATTACTCCTGTAATAAACCATTAGTTACCATTCATGTAAAGATGAACAATAAACAGACTATATTAAATAATGATTAGCCTTTCCATCCATTATGTGCTCCTGGGATTCAGAACAATATTTCAGAAACAATGCAATATCTATTAGAAAGCAAGCAAGGTATGATGTCCAGCATATCAAATTTACAGGAGCTCCAATTTTTGACAGATGCCATCTGAAAGCGATCAATAGCAAAGTGCATAGTTTCATATATAAAGATTTCCAAAAATTGTCCATGTTGACAGGTATCCGAATGAAGAACATGGTTTCATATTCAGGTTATTGACTGATGTCCTCAAAAGAGAAAAATGTAGCTCTGAAAATTTAAAAGCAATATAACTGCAAATATAACTTTTGATAAACAGCCAAATACAGAAAGAAGAATGTTGTAAGCTACATGTGAGAAACACAAAGTTACCAAAGACTATTGTGAAAAATATCCAAATCTGGCAGGACCAAATATAACTTTTGTGCAAATATGGATAAAATACTGAAATTAGTGGGGTTTTGCCAGTCATAACTAAGCAATTGATTGTGCTGAAATAACAATAAAATACGATGAAATATAGATACAATTTTATATACCATGTCAAAGAGGAGGAAATCTTCAGATTGGTTTGTTGTTTGCTATCAATCTTGTCTAGACATGAAACTATACCCAGCTAATAGAGTATTTATTGGCATACCACGTCTCCAATTTAATGGATACACATTTCAGTAACACTATACTACTTTCAATTTTTGTTGCTGCTGTAAATAGTTTCAGACAACTAATCTGAACTGAGTTACAAAATTCGGCTAATGCAATGCACATTGGAGGTTATAAACACATACATCTGACTTATAAACTCAAATATCAGATAAACTAGTTTAAGAGATGAATTTATTTTGTATATTTTTTATACACACACACACACAATACACAAATACACACACACACACACACACACACATATATATATATATATACATATATATGTGCTGTTTAGCTTCCTTCGGGTATTATCCCACGTCATTGTAGTTCTGTAAAAGTTGTAGCAACGTTTCAGCAGAATCTCATCTGCCATCTTCAGGCTTCTGTATGGATATGGGTCTTACAGCTCCTGGTTTTAAATTTGAGGCTGGTCCATTCTAATTGGTTGGGAGCCTGGACCTGTTTTATTGGACTTGTAGTTTGATTGATTGGTGTTCCTGGTTTCTTCTGTCTGTTTTGTGGCTTTGATTGGCTGGCAACAGTCTGTTCTTGTGTTGGAGGCTTTTAGTGCAGCTTGGCTTCGTGTGAAGGGACGGCTGCTCTTCATTAGCAAGCTGCTATTCATTAGCAAGCTGGGTTTCACCAGGGTGCCTGGTGGGGGGGTTGGGTTGGAGCTATCAGAGGGAGTCTGTTTTTGCCCAGGTGTTTGCCTGGCTTGTGGCATGGAGATCTTTCTATTTGAGAGTGCAGGCTTCCAAATGATTGACAGTCTGGTGGAATCATCTCTTCTATTCATGCTGTCAGGTCTTTTTTCAATCTCTATGGCTTCTCTAATAATTCTGTGGTTGGGGTTTGCTATAGTGACTAGGGTTTTAGTGCCATTGAAGTTGATGTTGTGACCTGTGGTTTTCATCTATTGGACTAGTGAGGAGGTGTGTTCCAGCTTTTTTACTGCATTTTTTTGTTCATCCAGGTGGGTACTTATTCTTCTATTGGTCTGTCCAATGTATGTGGCCGGGCATGATGTACAGGGAATTTCATATATGCCTTGGTTTTCCAGGTCAATTTTGTCTTTGGGGTTCCTCAGGATGGCTGCTATTTTTTTGTCTGTTTTGAAGGCAGTGTTGATGTGATGCCTGTGTAGTATCTTACTGATTTTATCTGTGGTACCTCTTATGTAGGGCAGGACAGCTGTTCCATGGATCTGTTGATCTTCTAGGTCTCTGTTATGTCTTGGTGTGTTTTTGTGGATCAAGTTGGTGATTTTGTTTTTGTGGAAGCCATTGGCTGTCAATACTTCAGTCAGGGTGCATAGTTCAGTCTTTATATGTGTCTTATCTGCCAGGCGTTTGGTTCTGGTAATTAGTGTTTTCGCTACGGAATTTATCTGTGCTGGGTGGTGGTGGGATTGGGCGTTGAGGTAGCGGTTGGTGTGTGTTTTCTTTTGGTATATGGTGTGTCCCAGTGTGCCATCTGTTCTTTTGTAGAACAGGTCACAACATCAACTTCAATGGCACTAAAACCCTAGCCACTATAGAAAACCCCAACCACAGAATCATCAGAGAAGCCATAGAGATTGAAAAAAGACCTGACAGCATGAATAGAAGAGATGATTCCACCAGACTGTCAATCATTTGGAAGCCTGCACTCTCAAATAGAAAGATCTCCATGCCACAAGCCAGGCAAACACCTGGGCAAAAACAGAGTCCCTCTGATAGCTCCAACCCAACCCCCCCACCAGGCACCCAGGTGAAACCCAGCTTGCTAATGAATGGCAGCTTGCTAATGAAGAGCAGCCGTCCCTTCACACGGAGCCAAGCTGCACTGAAAGCCTCCAACACAAGAACAGAGTGTTGCCAGCCAATCAAAGCCACAAAACAGACAGAAGAAACCAGAAACACCAATCAATCAAACTCCAAGTCCAATGAACACAGGTCCAGGCTCCCAACCAATTAGAATGGACCAGCCTCAAATTTAAAACCAGGAGCTGTAAGACCCATATCCATACAGAAGCCTGATGATGGCAGATGAGATTCTGCTGAAACGTTGCTACAACTTGAACAGAACTACAATAACGTGGGATAATATCCAAAGGAAGCTAAACAGCACACATGTAAGTACCCGTGAAAGCCTAAGAAAACACTCACACACACATATATATATATATATATATAACCAATAGTATAAAGCCTACAGAAGTTCTCTACCCACCAAAAAAAATCTGAATTAAACCTCTAGTGTATTGGTTTTGTGCGTGTGTTTGAGGCACAACCACTGCCATCTCAAAGCTATCTTTATTGTGGTTTTAAAGCAGCCGAAGAAAACTATTCTCTTGTGATACCACCCTGCCTCTTTTGGGTCTTCCCTTCTCCCACCCCACCCACAATATTAAGTGCTATCCTTGCCAACAAAGTTGTCCACTCTGTTTTCCAGACTGCGAGGGAACCTTTCATATGATGCTGAGTTTGAGATCAATAATCTTTTTGTTTCATGTGTCAAGTCAATGTCACAAGTTGTGCTGATGTTCTTCTTTTTCATGTCCTGCTTACATTCAATAAAGGAACCACATAGAATTTCCCAAATACCCCTTTTTCTCAAAGATATGGTTGAGAATATTGGGTGCTAATTAGAAGCATTTACTACAAAACCATATACTCAGATATTTTTTTTAGAGAAAAAAAAACCACTAAGGATTTTAAAGAGAAAAATGGCACCTTAGTTTGCCTTGAAGGGAAAGAATTATCTGAGACAAAAAAAAAACCCCAGGTTCTGAATAGGAAGAATAGTTTTTAAGCATACACACAACCCTCCATGTATTATCCACCAAAAGGTCAACCGTTCATGTATAAAGATAATAAAAAGTCTCTGAAATATAAAGAATATACACATGCATATACACAGAGACAGAATTTAATGATCCAAGAAATTATATAATACAATCCACTGGTCTAGTCTTCAAAGAGCACAATAATCATCAGGGTTGCTTATACCAAGAGCAGAACAAGCTATTTTAGAGCAGATTTCCAATTCACTCATGGAGGATATTGTCACACTAAAAGGCGGGTAGGAGGTTCGTAGGTTTGAAAGCAATAAACACAAGTAAAGTAAAATAAAAGCTGAAAGGGTTTATCAAGAAAACCTAACAGAAGAATAACTTCAAATACAGAGCATAAAATAGATAGGAAATATCCATCAACAAAACAGTTGTGATAAGACAATAATGATGTGGTGGTTTTTCAGGAACAAAGGGACATATTTCAAGGAGGGAAGTGAGACAAGTCCAGAGTTCCATATAGAAGAGGTACAGATGTAGGATAGCCACTCTAGAATCTCTCAAGTCATATTTATTATGGCAAGATTCTGTCTGATTGATGTGAACAAATAAAGAACTTTGGCTGGATTATCCTATGTCCTTCCTGAGAAGTTCTAATATAAATGTATACTGAGAGCATTTGCACCAAGACAAATTCCTTGTGTGTTCAATCATACTTGGCCAATAAATAATTCTATTGTGTTCTATTCTACTGTGTTTCTCCAACAATACGGCCTCTACCAATAGGAAGGCCCAGCATGATTTCTAGGCATGAGGTTAAATTAAGCCCCACCCCTTAAATTTAGGCCTATTAAAACCATGCGTTTCCCCACCATTTCTCACATCGTTCATTAGAACTACACGAGGAGAAGAGAAATGGGGGGAAAGGGCGGGGGGGAAGGGCAGGGGGGGAGAGAGAAAACTTGCCTTTAGGAGTGCCCTGCAGGTAGCCTAGGCTAGAATAACCTGATAGCTGATAGAAGATCCCTTGAAGGCAGATTCACCAGCCACTTTGATTGGCTGGCAGAAGCGACCTAGGGCGAGCACACACACACACTCCCCTCACCAGGAGGCCACTTCTATCTGCCGATTGAAAGCAATGCAGCCAGCATCTCTCCCGGGCCCAGCAAGATGCTGTCCTCCCCAACTGGAGGGAGGTGGGGGTTCAGGAAAGTGTCCTGTTAATCATTAAAACAATCTGAAAGACCACCCTTTGGGGCCACCGGGATGATCTTCACCCAGCTCAGGCAAAAACCCCAGAGCCCCTCTACTCCATCACCTCCCTGCCCACCCCAGTGCCTGCTCTGCTCAAGTCAGAGATGGTGGGGGAGGAAACAAGCCTTGGATTCCCAGAGGACACCTGGGAGGGGGCTTGTCTAGGATGGAAGCTAAACAGGGTTGGAGCTGGGATGGAGTCGCCAGGAGAGGATTTCCAAGGCTGCAGAGAGAAGTTCCAAAGAGTGGGACAGGAGAAGTCAAAAGCTTCTTTAGCAACCCTCCTGCAATCCAAATAGTTGCAGTGGGAAATCAAGGTGGGGGGGAGGGGATAGGGCTATCTGAGGGGAGGAAGAAGAGCGGCTGTCTCAGGAAGCAGAAATGCAGCAGGAATCTTGGGGTCCTCTGATATTTATTCTGACAGCAGCATATGTACATTGCATTGAGTTTGCAGTTGGGAACCTGATGCATAGGCACGCCTTGCCCCGAAGCAGCTGGGGACTGTGTCCTCAAGGGAGCTTTCGATCGGCAGATAGAAGCGGCCTCATGGCGAGGGGAGTGTGTGTGTGAGCTCGCCCCAGGCCACTTCTACCAGCTGATCAAAGTGGCTGTTGACTGCACTTGGGGAGCTTCCATCGCTGGAAAGAGACTGCCCTAAAGGCCAGGGGACAGGGGCAACCATGCCATGCCCTGAAGCAGCTGGGGACTCTGTCTTCAAGGGAGCTTTCGATCGGCCAATAGAAACGGCCTCATGGAGAGGTATAAACGTATGGGCCACTCTAGGTGGGGGAGGAAATTAAGTCATCCCCGAAAAAACGGCCTAGCCATTTTTTCATGGGTCAAAAAAAAAAATAAGGCCCGGCCTTATAATGTGAGAAACACGGTATTCTATTCTATTCTATTCTGTTCTATTCTATTCTATTCTATTCTATTCTATTCTGTTCTATTCTATTCTATTCTATTCTATTCTATTCTATTCTACTCTATTCTATTCCCAGACTTCTATTCCCCAGGTGGAAAATGCCACCTGAAAAACATCTTATACAAATTTTCTTTAAATGCTGTTGACATTGTCATTTTATAATTTTGAGACCACAATTTTTGCCATTTCTCTAGATCAATCCCATATCCAAAATTCTTCCCCCAAGCAATCATAGTTTCTTTAACTTGTTCTTCTTCTAGTTTAATTTCTGACAAATATCCATACAGTTTTTTTAATCACCTTTTCATCACTACCTGTCAAAATATTATCTAAATCAGGAGAAGGCGGAGCTTTGTCTCGGTGCTACAGCTGAGATCTCGGGGCTCTGAGATCTCAGCTGATATTTTCACCCCTGGTCGGTCCTAACGGACCTAAACTGTCCCGTAGAGACGGGGATTGTGAAGGGCACAGTCCCAGGATCCCAGAGATATCGCAAATCTCTGGTTTGATCCGGGAGAAGCCCTTTTGCTGGCGGTGGAAAGGCATCCTCCAAAGCTGCTGAAGTCGGGACAGCTCCGAAAAGAAAGTGGCTGGAGCGAGGGTGTGTCGGCTGGGTGAGAAACTTCTTTTGTATTGCAAATTGGTTGAGACCTGAAAGGGTATCCTGAACAAAGAAGAAACCTGTGGCTTTATTTTTGTCTGACTGGAATCTGGTTGAGCGGCGTTTTTTAAGTGATGTCAAATTGAGGCTTGGATTCTTTCCTTACTATTTATTTTTTTTTCCTGAGGACTTTAATGTGACTTTGTAGGTAACCAGATTGAATTTTTTCTTATATATATTTTTATGCTTCTTTTGATTTTTTAATTTTCTTTAGGATAGAGGGCCCCTTTGATTTTTTTTTCTTTTCCTCTGAATTTTGTATACATTACTCTTTTTTCTGGCTGGGGGGGGGAAAGTATTAAGAGATCTTGCAACACTGCCAACTAGAGGCTTGAAAGTACTTTATTTGAATTGGGGAGAAATGTATAAACACTCCTTCTCAAGGACATTTTAATGTGATAAGATGGAGGGAGAGCACAGAAAAATATTATTACAAGTGTTTTCCTGGACTCTTATCAATATTTCAACACTTGAGGCTTGGCTTTGAAGCTGCTGGAGAAGAGAGTCATAATAAGAGCCTTGGATAAATAAATAAAGTGCAGTGTGCAGTCCATATATATATATACATATATACTTGTGAAACCTCTACTCACCAGCCTTTTTGTATATTTCAATTTTAGTAATATTTTTATTTTTGCTTTTTATTTTATCCTTTTTCTTCTTTGGTTTTTTGGGCCTTTTTATTATTGGATTTTTCCATTTTGGATCATAATTGGCTACTCTATCAGATGGATTGAAGTTCAAAAAGAATTTGAAGTTTTTTGAAGCATTAAAATGAAAAAAAAAGTGAGAAAAACAAGAAAGTGTTAAATGAAATAGACTGTGTGTATTTGGATTGCTTGGTGACTTTGGGACTTTTGGAAATTCTTATTTGAATGATTAAAATCATTTGGGTCGTTTAAATTTTTTCTTTTTTTTTTACAATGGCATTACTTATGGATGAACTGAAAATGGAATTTATAAAATATAATCAAGAGAAACAAGAAGGGAAGGATTCTTTTGGCTCTATTTTTCATTTTTTAGAAATGGCAATTTCTACATATGAGAAACTACAAGAACAAGAAGATTGGGATGAAGAAGAAACCATCCTTAATGAACAAGCAACTTTATTTGGGGAAGAAAGGGGAAAGAGGAGAAAGAGAATGGAGAATTTAAGACTTAAAAAAACAACCAAAAAAGGGAAAAACAAGGTGAAAAGTGGACACAATATCAGAAAGCAACAGAAAAGAGGAATACACAAGAGGGTGGAGATTAAGAGACAAGGGGGTAAAAAGGGTACAGGGGAGAAACAAGGGAGGAAAGAAGGGAAGAGAAGCTACAAAGGTTTGAAACTAGATGTAAAGAAACAGATTTTATTTAGAGATAATGGGTAAACATATAACTGAAAAAGAGATTCTGCAAAGGTACATAAGATTGTGTTGTTGTATCTGTATTTGAAATAATGTTAGAAAATTGGAATAATATATGATTATAAAATGGGACAAAATATTTAATGTAACTTAGCGAAAAAAAAAATTTTTTTTAAATAAAATAAATGAAATTAAATATGAGAGAATTGAATTAAAGAAAGTAACTAAGCAAAATCTATAAGTGTTCCCATAGAAGTATGATATTTATTTAGAAAGGATTGTGTAAAATGTTTAAGACTTAAATGAATATTAATTTTAATGATATAATTTCAATTGCTATGGATTGTTGTTTTAATTATATTATATATCAAAAAAAAATTTTTTTTCCTGTTTTAAAATATTGAGTTTATTTTTAGAATGTATTACGCAGAATCCGAATGAAAATTATGTGTTATGTTAAGCTTTAAAACTAGGGGAAGGATAAGTATGACAAGGCATTATACTCCAATCAGTCATTACAGAAGAAATTTTGTATTAATGAGAAAAAATAATAGACAGCTGAAACAGGACAGACAAAAGATATAAATATAATGATTTAAATTGAGATGAAATAAATATAATAGAATTAAGAGAGTGAAAAAAGGGGAGAACTTATATAGAAAATGTAAAATAGTAAATAAGAAATGGAATTGCTATATAAAAGTAAGCATGAACTTGAATTTATGTCTGTACAAAAAGATGTAACTCGGGATCAAACTGCCGTCCAAAAAGATATTTTATGTTTTTTATGTTTTGTGTTTTGTTGGTATATGTTTGTTTGTTAAAAAATTAATAAAAAAATTTTCAAAAAAAAAAATTATCTAAATCAGTCAATTTATTATAGAAACCTTCTGTTTTAAAGTCTTTTTCATACCTTGAATGTATTTGCGCATAAGAAAACCAATTCATCTTTATACCTTTTACTCTAGTTTTTGCATCGATTTAAGTTCACCCTTTTCATTCAAAATTTCCCCATATCTAACTGTTTGTTCCTTCTTATATATTATAGGATAAGAAAATGCTTCAATAGTCGATAATCCATTCCTTAACCCATGTCAAGTTTGTAGCTTGGTAGTACAACTCCCAATTAGGCAGACTAAATCCTCCTCTAATTCTAGCATCTTATAAGAGTTTTAACTTTATTCTCGCTTTCTTACCTTGTCATATATATTTCTACACAATTTTGTTTAAATCTTCAAAGTAGTTCTTTCCAAGCCTAATTGGTATTGTTTGAAACAAATATAGAATTCTGGGTAAAATATTCATTTTGATTGTTGAAATATTCCCTATTAGTGACAATTGTAGGTTTTCCCATTTCGTCAAGTCTAGTGCTGTCTGTTGTTTAAGTTTAATGTAATTGTTCTCTTTTAATGTACTACATCTTGCTGTCAAATGTATCCCCAAGTACTTAACCTTATTCGTGACTTGAATTTTCAGTATATCTGCCAATTCTTCTTTTTGTCTTAGTAACATATTCTTTGTCAAAATCTTTGTCTTGTCTTTGTTTATTTTCAGGCCACCTTGCCATATGCCTCCATCTTTTCCAATAGTTTGGGTACTGTTTCTAGAGGGTCTAATAAAATAAAGGCCAAGTCATCCGCAAAAGCTTGCAATTTAAATTCTTCCTTTTTAATTTTCATTCCTTTTATACTCTTTTCATCTCTAATGTTTCTATTTAACACTTCCAGAGTTAATATGAAAAGCAAAGGTGATAGTGGGCCACCTTGTCTTGTACCTTTTCTTATATTGATAGAGTCTGTTAATTCTCCCTATATCATTATCTTTGCCGTTTGCTTATGATATATGGCTTGTTTTGCTTCATAAATTTTCTGGCAAAGCCCATCTGTTTCAATAATAATAACATGAATCTCCAGTTCCCATTATCAAATGCCTTTTGTGCACCTAAAAATATCAAAGTCACTTGGCAAAAATCCATTTTGCTCAGAATGAATAAAATTATTGAAATACTTTTTGAGTCTCTCTGCCAAGATTGAAGCGAAGATTTTATAATCTTCGTTTCATAAAGAAATGGGTCTATAATTCTTAATTGGTGAGGGATCAGTGTAATGTAGGCTTCTGAGCATGTTTTAGGTATCTTCTTCTTTTGAATAACTTCATTTATGACTTCTAGGAATGGGAGGTTCAGCGATTCTTGTAAAGTTTTATAGAATTCTGCCGGAAGTCCATCTGGGTCTGGTGCCTTCCTATTATTTTGTTTCTGAAGCCCATGTCACACTGAACCAACGGATGCAAAGAGGATGTAAAATGGACAAAAAACCTTGCCATACGTTCGAAAACGCGATGTACTCACTACCTCCGTTTGGCTTCCTCTCTATCCGTCCAGCATCTGTTTATGGACGTTTCATCCGCTCCAAAAGTTTTGGGCTGCCCACAACTTTTCGCGGAAAATGTATCCAGTTTGTCCATTCTGCATCTGCTATGCATCCGCTACGCATCCGTTACGCATCGATTACACATCCGCTATATCCGCTAGGCATCCACTACGCATCCACGCAACTCGCATCCGCCCGGACGCAGGGAGGAAGTGGAACGGACGTGGAACGGATGCAGAATGGATGCCTAGTGGATGCAGCATGGAAACAAAGCGTTTAAAATGGAAAAAACGTTCGCAGAGGGGACCTATCTCGAATATTAAGGATGCCGAGAGGATGCCTAGAGGGTGCCTAGCGGAAACCCTATACTGCCTATAAAAAGGGGGAGCAACTCACCTGCATCTCACTTTCAGAACAGCAGCCCAGCGGTGCAGACCTCTGCAACCTTCATCTGGCTCTTCCTCTTTCACAGCATCCAGTCATGTCCACCGTCGTTCTGCAACAATGCGAAGCCATCTGCAGGCTCTGTGAACTCTACTGCGAGAAGAAAAGGAGCCACCCAAAAAGAGTCTGGATCCAAAGATGGTTCACCAGAAGAGCAGAGGACGGACTGTACAACAAGCTGATGGTGGAGCTCAGGAGCGATGCCCCCAGCCATGTTTGACGAAGTTGTGCAGTGACTGACACCCAGGTTGACCGAGGCAAACACCAGCTTCCGGCCCAGCCTGGAACCTGGGCTCAAGGTGGCACTCACTCTGCGCCACCTGGCCTCAGGGACCTCCTACAGGAGCATGCAGTACGGCTGGAGGGTGCCATCCAACACCATCAGCATTGTGGTCAGAGAAGTGGTGCAGGCCATCATCGAAGAATACAAGGAGGAGCTCCTCCAGTAGCCCTCCACTGAAGAAGGCTGGAAGAAAGTTGCAGAGCAGAGGTATCAGAAGTGGAACTTACCACACACCGTTGGAGCCATAGATGGCAAGCACGTGGCCTGTAAATCTCCAGCCAAGTCGGGGTCCACTTATTTCAACTCCAAGGGCTTCTTCAGCATCATCCTCTTTGCCATGGTCGATGCTGACTACAAGTTCATGTACATCGATGCTTCAGGCAACGGCTCATCTTCAGATGCCCAGGTATACAATGCCAGTCACCTCAAGGAGGAGCTGGAAGGCAACCTCATCATGAAGCAAAGAAGCAGCGCAACCTCCTGAGACACTGGTGCAACTCCCCAGCTGGAGCAGTGGAGTGGCAAGACAGGATAGTAGATGCTTAATGGATACTTCCTTCAGCCTGTCTCATCACACGGATGAGATTGGGCCATGTATGTTTGGTTGGCCTACAATGAACAGGGTGTTTAATAAAGAGTTGTGTTTATGTTGACATGTGTGGATAATTTTTACATTATTATTGATAAAAAAGGGCCGTAGGTGTGGCATCTGGGAGGGTGGACCATACAGTCCCACTATGCTTGCACTGGAGGTTTATCTATCCCACTGCTATCCTAACCCATCCCACAGCTATTACCCATCCCACGGGTATCCTAACCCATTCCAAAGCTATCCTTACCCATCCCACAAGCATGCAAAGGCTTAAACCATTTCTAAAAGTTTCCACCAAGACTTTATTAAAAAAAAGAAATAAAGCAAGTGTGTGAATCATAAATAGACTTTATTAACAACAAGCTATAAGACAAAAATGAGTCTCTGGTACTCCTCTTGGTCGCTAAGTCCCAGGGGTGAAGGGTGCAGGTGCTGTGTAGGTGGCTGGTGCTGGAGTGCTTGTCATCAGCTCCTCCAGAAGCAGAAGCAGAAGCAGCAGAAGTGCCAGCCCCAGAAGAGCGAGCCTGTGCTGCAGAAGCCCCAGGAGAACCAGAGTGAGGGCCAGGGGGAGGGATGGTAGCCCTGTCCCTCTTGCCAGGGCTGGCAGCAAACGGCTGAGTCTTGCTGTGCTTTCGCATGGTTGTGGGGTTGCTGGCTGGCTGGGAGGCTGGCAGGAACCAAGGCTGGCAGGAAGGCAGGCAGGGAGGCTGGCACCAAGGCAGGCAGAAAGGCTGGCAGGCAGGCAGGCACCAAGGCTGGCAGGAAGGCTGGCAGGGAGGCAGGCACCAAGGCTTGCAGGAAGGCAGGCAGGCAGGCAGGCACCAAAGTTGGAAGGCAGACATGAACCAAGGCTGGCAGAAAGGCAGGCAGCAAGGCTGGCAGGCAGACCGGCTGGCAGACTGGCTGGCAGACCAGCTAGCAGCAAGGCTGGCAGCGAGGCTGGCAGGGAGGCTGGCAGGGAGGCTGGCAGCAAGGCTTGCAGGCAGACATGCAGGCAGGGCAGGCAGGGCAGGCAAGGCAGCCAATCCATCCGGAAGCAGGTCTTTCCTCTGAATGGCGACCTGCTTCCGAGCTGCTTCCGTTATATCCGCGGGGCTGATGCAATGCATCCTCCCCGCATGCGCAATTAACACCAGGCATCCATTAGGCTTCTGCTGTGCATCCGCTGTGTATCCGCTCTGCATCCGCTTCATCCGCTGTGCAACCACTGTGCATCCGCTGTGCATCCGCTTCATCCGTTCCACGTCCGTTCTGCATCCGCTGTATCCGTTCCATGTCCGCTTTGCTGATGTCCCCCAGAAGCCTTGCGGATGTGCCATCCGCTCCCATCCACTTCCATCCGCTGGGCTTCTGTTCTGCATCTGGTTTGCATCCGCCCTGCGTCCTCCCGCGTCTGTGATATCCGCTCTGGTTATGCAAATTTTTGCCTCTTTTGAGAGCAGATAACAATGGATGGAACATTTTGCTCGTCCGCTGTGTCCTTTTTGCATCCGTTGGGCAGTGTGACATGGCCTTTAGGAAGAATCTCCCATGCCTTGGTCAGATAGTTAAAAGTAGCAGCAAGAAGTTGTGCCTTCAGATTTGCAAGATTCTTGCAAATGTAACTTTACTAATGTAACCTTAATATGAAATAGATTTAGCTCATCTAATTGCATTTCCTCTCTTGTTTATCCAGGAGGGATGACATCTAGTCAGAATCACATAATAGACATGAATATCTATGAGCTGGAAATTATTATACCGATATAAAACTGAAAATAAAAACATAGATGCAGGACATGGTGCACATTCAATTTCTCTTCTTGAGTGCCAAGATGGTATATCCAATCAAGTAAGACACCTCACAATCTTATAGGATTATATCATCAGCCCTCTCGTACTCTTAGATGCCTATAGATCGTGTGAGTGGTTGGAATTATGACTTAATTTAAAGGAACCGTCAATTCAGAATATACCTTCTTTTGTGTGCTGTTTTTGCTTTCCTAAGGATCTTAAAGAAAGCTCTTTGAGGTTAGTAACTCAAAGTGCACATCAAAACTCAGAGCTGAGTAGAATTAAGATATGTAAAGCAACTCTATTGCAAAGGACCTTGGACAATTCTGATTTCTTTGTTAAATATGAATACTAAATAAATACTAAAACTTTGGCAGAAGAGGCTCCAGGGCTATACTATTTTTCATACTTCTGCATAATCAACTTTTATAAGAGGGAAACAAGTATCAGATATTAAATTATTAATGGATATTATTACATGCAGATCAACCCTGATTTGTTGTTGGCTGATTTGTTGCTCTCTCAGAAAGCTTTGATATGGTGCAGATCAAATTTTAGAACATGTTCTTTTTAAATCTGCATTGTCTTAAATATATATTAAAGTATTTTTGGAGGAGTTATATTTGTTTGTTTGTTTATCTCACCTTTATTATTCTGTACCTACCCTTATGCTGAGTTATATTATCTGGCATTATTTTACTTACTGACCTAGATCAGATGCTGACAAGAATCTAAATTGAGCTAGGTTTGATTGAGAAATAGTTGTTTTGACCCAGTCATTTATACAAACTAAAGAAAGTAAACCATTTTAAAACAACACAAATTAAAAGTGTAAATGAGGGAATCAAAAGTGTAGCAGTTGTTTTTGTGCCTAAAGTTAGACTAGCAGTTATGAAATAATCTCTCTCTCTCTCTCTCTCTCTCATTTTTTTTCAAGGGGAAAAGGGTGTCTTCATATCAATCTATGACTCTTGATGGTTGTCTCGACTAGTCCCTGCAATTGTCTTGCCAAGAAAAGATGTTTATTTGGAAGTTGCCTTCTCCCTAGGGCTGACAGGCACTGGTTGACTCAAGATCACGCAGCTTGTTTTGTATTGTAGAAAGGCTGTCAAAGTGCCTTTCTTCGAGGGTTCACATTTTCCCGCTGGGAGAGCTCCGGCGCAAGGATACGGACAACTGCTTGAAAGCTGGATCTTTTTATTTTCAGGAAGACGAGAGACAGCGTGGCTGTGTTACTGGGGATAGTTAGCTAACTTCGAATGGTAAGTTCCTGGTTTTTTATACCCTTTTCCTCCCTTTGTGTATAAATGTTCATTTAGTGTTTAATATTTGATGTTTAGATATTAAAATCCTGTCAGAGTTTATTTTTTCACCAAAAGGCAAACTTAGTGAGGCATGGAAAATAAACTCTGTGGGGTGGCTTGATTGTATCATCAGTTTTTCCTTATCTCTTTTAGCTTTATAATGGTTTTTTCCTATTCGTTTTGTAGCAATCTTCTATTTGTTTCCTTTGTGATTTATTTTATAATTTTTGTCTGTTTGATTTGCTGATTTTGGCATGTCCTGTGTAAGAGTTTTCTTTTCCTTGTTTCCCTAGCTTTCTTAATTACTTGACTTTTGTTGAGGGGGCTTCTTTCAATACCTTTTATTAAATTTCTTTTCCTATGCAAGTTTGTTTGATGGCTGGCCTGATGTTCCCTTCGGGCTTTTCCTGCTTGGGTGACACCACTGTCCTCGTGAAGTTCCCTTTCCACAGTACCTAAAGTGAAACTTGAATATATCACTTCCTATTTGTAGCCCAGTGCCTTAACCTCTGTACCAAACTGGTTCCCATATTGAAAATATAGATAGTAAATACATGGAAGAATAGCAAGAATATGTCTAAAGAATCCCAACCCAAATTCAAGAAATCCTAAAAGGTAAAACAAAAGAGGAACATATGAATGGAATCATTCAAATGAAAACTATTGATAGCACAGGCAGGAGTAAAATCCAAAACAAACCAAAAAAATCCTTGGAACCAGCTGGCTTGACAGTCGATTGCTTTAAATCTATATAAATGTATTTAGTGTCTGTCTGAGATGCATGATATTCTTTGGGGGGTTTTTTTTGTTCTTCTATCTCTGAATATCTTTTTTTTTCCTTCTGAGATAAGTGAACAAGATTTATAGGCAAAATAATTCATCTGTCACAAAAAAAATAAATTATTTTAATGCTTAAATATGCAAGGCCAAGTATGTTCAAAAACCTGCTTCTTTTCTTTAAGTGTGCTTTATGGTAATAAATAATAATTACTAGTCCTCAATGGTGGTGCATCTGAATTAAGCCTTATGGCTTGCACTTATATGATTGTGCTCTTTTTCAGAACTTTCTTTTCCTTCAAAACCCTGAGAAATATGCAGATTTCCTTTCAGGTAAGATTAAAGGACTAAATCAACTTTCATTTTTAATTGGACAAATTTCCTGAAGATGTAAGCAGTAGGGAGTACAAAGGTGACTTTGAAATAAAAGGAAACAATAACTATTAAAGTTACCAGCAAATAGAATGTTTGAAAAATATTACCAACTCATCTGTTTAGGAGCAAATATAGTTTTGATATATTGGGGGGTTCTTCTAGACTCATAGCTCCTGTTTGAGTAGAAGGTGGAGGTCATGGTTGCAGGGAATCAGGAAGCATATAAATTTAAATTTGTACTAGGTATGTAGTTCAAATATCCTCTGAATATTTTAGCTTTCGATGCACAATCATATTTGTATGATTCACTTCTTTCTCTCAAATCTTTGTGAATATAGATCATTGTAGAAGCACATTTTAAAGAAACATTATCCTTACTACATCTCCAACAAAATGCTATTTTTGACAGTTCTGTTCTGTACAAACATAATTAAATCCAATAAATAATTGTTTTTTGTTGTGTAATAATTTGAGATCCATTGACATTCTTGTTATGGAAATTAAGGCATTCTCCCATTATCTAGACACTAGCACAACTTATATATTCTTTTCAATCTTCTTTTTTGTTAATGTATCACTATCACTATGCTTTTGTTATTAATTTAAAAGACAATAAAAATAAAAAGGTGGCAAGATGGAGGGAGAAGGGATTTTATCTGAATGCAGATAAAGTATTATCCTATTTGAGTTATTTCTTCTTTTAATATCTCCTTCAATGTCTCAGAGTGTATGAGACATCCAACCAAATAAATTTACTACAGGTAGAAGACTAGTGATAATTCAGGAGAACCTTTGTTTTTCTCTGATTTTGGAGTTGAGTCATCCTCTTCTCAGACAGCCTAGATCATCTGCCAGCAAAGCACTTTCAACAAATAAGTCTGAAACATCAGCCAAAGAATGGTTGGAGTCAGCCAATATAATGCTTTATTCCCTTATAAATTGAAATGGATGGCCAGTGAATGTGCTCAGTTTTAAGTGATTCATTCTTATGTACAAATTCCATATTCTCAGCAAGACAAAAGTTGCTATTTACTCTTAGGGCATAGATGTTCCTTCATTAATATTTTCAGAGTTGTCATTGATTATAAAGTTGCTGTCTTATTCAGCACTGATCTGTAGTTAAAGTCTGTCAGAGAAGTGTGGATGAGATTTATGAAGCCATAAAACAAAGTCTAGTCAAGGTTTCCTTTTGTCTACTCCTAAAAGAGCTAAACTCAACATTACTTTTAATATCAGTTTTATAAAACCATACGCAGAACATTGCTCTTATAAAAAGAATCTCAAATAAGGATTTAATGTTAATTTTTAGAATTATTAACAAGTAAAGGCAATTTGTTGTTGAATGTTATGGTGGTTTGCTCCCTCCACAAAACATTTGGAGCCCTACATTTTGGGATAACTTCCACCCAGTCTTCAACTTTCCAGCTGTGGCTTGCAGCTACAGAGGACCATGGTTAACCAGATTATCTGGACACTTTTCAAACAGGATACATGTCAGATTATAGTACCCAGGTAGCATGGGCTGCACTTGTGGATGATGTTTAGAGATTTTGGGATGGGGATGATGTCTTTATATTGGCTCTTCTAGATCTCTCAGCAACTTTTTATAGCATCAACTATGATTTCTTACTGGACCCTTTCTGGGATTGGAAGGAGTAGGTACAGTTTACAATAGTCTGTTTCTTTCCTCAAGATGTTCCATAGGTAGGGGAAATAGTAAAGGAGGCTAGACAAAAAGTATTCTACATGGTAGAGTCCAACAATGGCCTCTTGAAAAGAAAGATCATTTTAAAGGGTGCCAGACCCCGCCCCCCGCAAGGATGAATTAACCATTACCATGACTCAAATACATGTCATCTCCTAGGCAGATTTGACAGTCAGGAGGGACATAGATCTAATTCAAATGTTGTTGTATTTATAATCCCAAGGACATTGTCCACTGTCTTTATTGGGTCCAATAGGACCAAATAACCAGATATGTCCATTCCTAAGGCATATCCAAAGGACTTCCAAAGACCTCCAACTGGGAATGGATTCAAGTGATTTTATCTGTCAAATGAACAGAAAATTCACTGGGGGAGCTCGAAAGATGAATCTCCAGCCCCCACTTACCCAGGAGGGTCCAAGTAATCTTCAACTTGGATGACATTTTGCAAATATAATAATAACAGAGAAACATTGATGGATTAGTGTTCTTAACATCATGAGACAAATCTAAATAGTGGGTCCAGATCATGCTTAGTCAGATTCATCCCTTGCTTTCTTGCAGCAGTGCTCTAGATGCCTCTTGATCATTTTCAACAACCCTATGAATCAGGTGTGTCAAACTCAATTTCATTGAGGGATGCATCAGGGTTGTGTTTGATCTTGGGGGGCTGGGAGGGCATGGCCAACTCAACATCATTCATGTCAGGGGTGCTTGTACTGGCTTGAATGCTCTGCCAGTTAAAACAGGCTACTGAGCTCCTGCAACTCTGTGCCAATGAAAACAGAGCTCAGGAGGGCTCCCTGCTGTCCTCATGAACTCCATTTTTGCTGGCACAGGAACCAAAGGTCGATCCTTCACTGCTTCCAGGGAAGTTCCATGCTCCAGATCTAAGCATGCCACAGCCAGATCTGGCCCTTGGCCCTTGAGTTTGACACCCCTGCTATAAATCATGAGGAATACCAGAAGAATGAGCTAAGAGATGGACATGGACATGGGCAGGCACCATCCTATTCAAGGCCTTAGTTGCCTTCCTATTCTGGACAATGGCCAGGACAGGGAGAGCCCCTGGAAACCTGTCAGTTACTGGGAATAGACCAATCTAATATGTCCAGTCTCTTTGGAGAGGGGCAGCACAAAGCAATCTCAAAGTCACCAGGGTATGTGATCTAACCATATTTTTAATGTATTGCTGTGTTCTACCGAGAGTCATCTGGTGGCCATATAAGTCAAAGAAAGAGAAAAAGAGGGGAGGGAGGGAGGGATGGGGAGAGAGAGAGAGAGAGAGAGAAAAGAAGGAAAGAAAGAAAGAAAGGAAGGAAGGAAGGAAGGAAGGAAGGAAGGAAGGAAGGAAGGAAGGAAGGAAG